>CM067564.1:43331680-43892850 GCA_034336665.1 Luscinia megarhynchos | reverse complement strand
AATCAGGGAAGAAGGAGGAGAAGAGAGCCCTCAGCGTGACCCTGCATGTGGAGGGGACCAGCTCCAAGCACAGCCCCCGTGTTTGTAACCTGCCCTTGGCACTTTATTTCACATCCAGCAGCACCAGGACTTATTAGAGTAACTCACAACCACCAGGAGCCTTCATCCAGAGCTCACACAGTGGAATCTCCTCCATCAGCACTCCCTCCCTGACAGCCCCTCTCCCTTTCCTCATCTCACCTCTGGGTTACGGCCAGCACTCCACTGGAATTACCTGGGGCTGCTGCTGCACCAGCTCTGACCTCTGCTGCAAATGTTTTCAGGTCTGGGTGACTGGCAGGGAGCCCTGGCTGAGCAGTGGGAGCTGCACACCCTGGGTGTCTTCTCCCTCCAGCCAGAGTGGGGAGGGCAGGCTTGTTTGTGGCTGTTACAGCAAATTTCCTCTGTGATTTATGGGCTGGGAAAATCCATTTGTAATTTAAAACTGCTTCCAGCATTGGTGTGTCTGTGTGTATGTAATACATATATAATATAAACCTTAATTATATAATTATATATGTAGAGATATAGATATAGATTAGATATAGATAGAGATAGATACATACATACATAGATACATAGATATATAGATAGATATTCTATATCTACTATATATATAACCTTATGTAATGTATATAAAATCAAACCTAACAAAAAGGGGAGGCACAAGGGTGTTTGCCAGCTGGGAATGTGCAGCAGGTTTTACAATTACCTCAGCATTTCCAGAGCACTTGGCCATGAAAGCTCTGGATTGAGTTGCTTAGCATCCTTCCCTGTCTCCCTGTGACTCCTCCCTGCGTCACAAAGCTCAGGAGCACAATCTGAAGTTTCAAAAGGAGCTGGTTTTGTGAATGAGATAATCGGGGCTGACTAATCAGCCTCCTTGTAATTCCTGCACCTCCAGAGCAGGGAACAAAGCCACGTCCAGATAATCCCCTGGGCTTTGCCCTGGAGCTGTCCCTGGCCCTGTGGCAGCAGAGGAAGGAAGGATTATCCTGTCAAGAGCAGGAACTCATCTGTGTTCTTACAACTGGGGCCCCATTAGGCCAAATTCCAGGTAAAGAGCTCCAGGAATGAGGCATGGGGCCACCAGCCATGGGTGTTGTGTAGTGATGGCACAGAGGTGACCTATGGGAACCTGTAGGAATATATATTTCTTATTATATTACTCTATGGAAGAAGCAGACATCATGAGTCTGTCAGTAAAATTCTGAACAAGTTCCCCCAAGATTTTAATAGCATCTGATTTATTGCATTTAGTGATCCCCATTGGTCAGCAATGGGAAAGTCCCAGAGCCCTGTGGATGGGACAGGAGATTAGATTATCATCCCCTCCAGCAGCTGAGAACAGGCCTCAGCCACAGCTTTACATCCTTCCAGGAGGTGAAATCCCTTCCCAGCCCATAAAGGGTGCCAGGCTGCCTCACTGAGAGCTGCAGGACCAGGGGAAAAGGAAATCTGGGGGTCTGAGGATGTAGCCTGGTGCTCAGAGTACCTGAGGGAGGAAGAGGAGCTGCTCTGGGCTCTGGGCTGCTCCTGCATTTCACTACAGAGCCCAGACAGGCAGCAAAACCCAGGAGAAACCCCAGAAACTCCTAAATCCCCTATGTTTATTTGCTGTGGAGGAAGTGTGTGCTGTGCAGGGAAAGGTGGGCAGGAGCCCATGGGCTGTGCCCATGTGTGAGGGTGCACAATTGCACACCTGTGGCTGCCAAAACTGCACACTGCTGACCCCACATCTTCTGCAGGAGTCAGTTTGCTGATAAAAACAGAGCTGCCTTGCTGAAACCTACAGGATTTGTGAGCATCCATCCTCGAACTTTGGTTTAAAACACAGCAAGCTGCATCCCCCTCTGCAGAAAATCCACTCCAGAAAGCAGCAGCTGTTCCTGTTGACTGTCCTTGGGGAGCCCTGCTCCCTCCAGACAGGGATGCCCCGTGCTGGCACACACCCACACTCACTCCACCCTGCTCTGAGCATCTCCAAAGGGAGCCATGGCTCTCTCCAGAGCACTCTGCTGCTGTCAGTGCTGACAGGAATGTAATAATACCTTTGAGTGGGCCAATACATCAGCTGGAGCACAGCAGCCATCCCTTTCTGCAGGTGATGGGCTCAGGGTGGGTGTGATGGGCAGGGTGGGCTGCTCCAGCTCCTCTCTGGCCTGAAAGGCAGCAGAGGGGCATTTTCCTCTCTTCCAACAGGTAGCAGGCTGTATTTACATCTCTTCTTTTGTCTCTCTGTGCTTTATTGCATTTCCTGCTCTCTGAGCAGCCTCAATAAAATATCTTTCTGAAGGGTCCTCGGCTGTGCAGTAAATATCCTCCTTCATCTGCCAGCTCAGATAGGGATCAATCAATCAGAGCAAGCCCCTGGGGATGCCAGGGTGCATCATTCAAGGTTGGGGACCAGGCAGGCAGGTGACAGCAGAAGGATTGCAGTGCTTCTGCTAGGAATTAACCCCCCCATCCATCCCCATGCTTGCCAAAGTAACAATAAGAAAAGGTGTTGGAGAATCTCTTGTGTCCCATCCTCAGCAAGGTGTTTTTAACAGCCTGGAGGGAATCAGGCATCCCTGGAATCACCCTCTGGATGGCTTGGTGTGGTCACAGCAGGATGCCTTGGGCTCTCCTGCCAGGGGACATCAAACCCAGCATGGCTGGAGCTTTCCTCAGGAACCAGTTTGATCAATCCTATCAAATTCTCACTTTGTGGAATTATGAGCTGCAGTATCCAAAGGAGATGAGTTTGATATTCCAAACCACTTTCATATTTGCATTTGGTCAGAGCAATGAACTTCTTTGAATATTGTTGGCACAAATATTGTGAATTTTGGTCTCACTGTCAGGTGGTATTTTGATGGTTGGGATCAGCAGGTGAGCAAAGAGGGAGTGAATATGGAGAGCAGATTTTTCACTGTGCAAAGTTCATCATCCAAGTGAAAACAGCCACAAGAAAAGGCAGCAAAATCTGATATCAACTGACTGACAGCTGATGCTGCTACAACAACAAAAGCCAAACTGTAAAAATCTATTTATCAATAACAGGTTTTGGTGATGGTGAAGGAACTGAAGAACTTCAAGGATGGTCTCTGGCAGCTGCTTGGAACACCAGGTGAGAGCAGTGAGGAGCTATCAGCACTGGTACAACAAAAATGCTGAGGATATAAAAAAATCCCTGATTAAAAACAGTGTAGGTATTTGTTAGGATCAGTGATAAGCACCTGAATCCAAGTAAACTGCATTTTGGGGGGCACCACATGCAAGGGCTTGGGAACCTTCCTGTGGTGAGATGGGTCAGGACCAGGGTAGAATAATCTCCATGCCAAGGGCTGATGGTGGCTTTGTGCTGCCAACACAAGAAATGCCTTTTCCAGCTGGTAAATCCAGGGTGGCTCCAGTTTGAGCCCCAGGAGCCAGTGTCAGAGCAGGTGACAAGGGATCTGTCCCCAAGGAAAGAGTCTCCTGGCAAAGCCTTGACAACAAGGTTTTCCTGCTGCCTGTGCTCCCCAGCTGTGCAGGCATCTCTGATGTTAACTCTTTGGTGCTTTCCAAAATGCAAAGAGGAACCCAAAGGATGAATTTACTGCTCCATTGTTAACACATTAAAATGTCAGTATTGGCCTTGGCTGGGGGCTCTTCCTGCAAGGAAGCTGTGACCCTAAGTAACAGTGACCCTTTAATTGCTCCATTATAAGGTTGCCCACCATGCTGGCAGAGCTCCCTAAGCAGTTAATCCACTTAGCAGGGCCTGGATGTTTGGAGAGGGTCTAAGTGGTGTGGTTGTTGTCTGAGCTGCATTTGAGAGTCATTAAAGGGTTGCTTTGTGCAGGAAGAGTCTCGTTTTAACAGCATCAGCTCCTGGCTCCAGCAGGAATTGCCCCTCACTGAAGCTGCAGCTATAGATTTCAGCTTATGGTTTCTGTGGATAATAAATGGCAGCTCTCAGACATCCTAGAAAGAGGGATTCCAGCTGGAGTGGGGAGCAGACAATCCATCCAGGAGTGAATTAAAGCCCAGCTCTCTGCAGACAGCTCCTCTCCAGCTGGACAGGGGAGGAGAGGCTGGGTAATGTTTGCAGGGTGAGTTTCCTGAATTCCTGATTTCCTGATTTGGGATTTGCAAACCTTTTATCCCAAGGGGAAAGGTGTCACTGCTTAGTTACAGACCAGACAGCACCAGCCAAATTCTGTCCTCTGATAAATTCACAGGATGAGACAACAACTGAATCTGAAGGATTTGGGATTGGCATGGGAGGGCTGCAGGAGTGACATGAAGGCAAAGTCCTGTCCTGCACACTGGGGATGGTTATCAGAGGAAGAGAATGGCCATTCATTAATTCATGTGTTTTCAGGCCTCTGAGTAGCTAAAAACACTAAACATGCTACAGAGAGAGAGCCTGAGTGAAACCTCAAAGCCAACAGAGTGGGTTTGGCTTCCTTCCCCTGTCTGCCCTCCCTGCCTTCCACTCTGGTGGATCTACATCAGGATGCTGTGCTCTTCACCTTCCAAAAATGATTATTCCAACTGCAGGTGACCCTCTAAATCCTTCTCTGGTCAGAGGCACAGTCCTGAACATCTCCCCCAAGACAAAGAGCCCCAGTTACTGGGAAATGAGAGGGTGGAAGGAAGTTCTGGCCAGCACTCAGACCTCAGGGCTCACCAGGAGGCTGCAACAGGACAAAGTCCTGCAGGCCCTCTCCTGAAAATGATGGGAATCGTGGTGGGATCATCTACAGGGATCATCTACAGTGAGGAGAGCTCAGGCTGTGCAGGTGCAAGGGCACAGTGCTCAGGTGGGGGAAGATGACCCCAAAAGTCAGGGCCAGAAGGACAAACTGAGCCTCCCCTGGCCCCTCCTGGTGAGCACAGCACTGGGGTGAGCTGCCCCATGGACAGAGCTGCACCTTGCACCATCTCCACCCTTCATCCCTTCACACCCCTCCCTCTCCAAGTTTCTTTTCCCAGATAATCATTGGGATTATCCAACCCAATCCAGGCTGGGCTCTGCCTCCCAAGCCCAGACCCATCTGTGGCAGTAAATCTGCACAGTTCCTCGTTTCCTTGCAGTCCTTGGCCATCTGAGATTCTGAAAGTCCAGAATTGGATTTTAGGTTCAATTGCCTTAAATTGTCCACCCAAATTTATCCTCCACCCTTTGATCCTCCTGCTATGAGCACTTCCAGTGGATACCAAGTGCAGCAGCTGACTACCAAGTCCATCTCTGAGTCTCAGGCTCAGCCCAGATCAGAGCCTGGCAGACAGAAGCGTCTTTGTGCCCAGCTCTGACCTTTGGCTCGGCTCCTGATCCCAGCAGGCTGGATGTGTCCAGCTGTTTGTCCTGCTGGGAAGGACACTGGGGGAGCTGAATGGGCCAGGGGTCTATTCTTGGCTCCATCTCAGACTTCCTCCCTGACCCCTGGCCAAATGACCTCTGGCTATTCCCAGGGGTCATTCCCTGCTGCACTCTGGTATCCACTGGAAGTGCTCATAGCAGGAGGATCAAAGGGTGGAGGATAAATTTGGGTGGACAATTTAAGGCAATTGAGCCTTAAAATCCAATTCTGGACTTTTCTGAATCTCAGATGGCCAAGGACTGCAAGGAAACGAGGAACTGTGCAGATTTACTGCCACAGCTTCTTCATCTCCCAGACATTTTCCAGCACCACATCCCAGCCCTTCCCAGCACAGCTTCCTCCTCCTCTGGGCAGGATAAAGCCAGATTCACATCTGGAGAAATCCAGCCCCCACATCTGGAGAAATCCAGCCCCCACATCTGCCCCCTCCTCCCCAGCTCTGGGGACATTGGTCTTACTGATGCCCCTCCACCTATTGCTGCACACCTCAAACTGGAAAAGAACCAAAATTTTGGCATTTCTCAAGTGTCAGACTTGGCCTCTGGGTCCACAGGCCACATTCTTGGAGAGTTTGGGTCCTGCACCCAAAAACTTGTCGTGGGCTAAGCCAGATCACACCAAATTGAGGAAAACAAGGATTTTAATTGGTGGGGGTGTGATGCTCACCTGGCCAGGGCCCTTGTGGGTCCCACAGGCACAGAGCAGAAATGCAGGTGGGTCATCCCCATCCTCAGGAGGTCTGCAGGGATGGGAGGGGTCTGGGGACAGATCTCCCCCGAGAAGTTGTGGAGTCTCCTTCCCTGCAGATATCCAAAAGCTGGCTGGACACAATCCTGAGTAGCTGCTGGAGCAGGGGAGTCCATCCCAACCCTCCCCATTCTGTGATTCTGGGATATCCATCCCAATCCTAATGAAAAAAACTGGGAGAAGGTGTTAACCTGCACTCTGTGTGGGAGGATCACATTTCCTGCATCCAGGCTGCATCAGACAAGCCATGGATCCTGGCACTACAAAAACCCTCTTGGTCATTGCCATGAGGGCAGGAAGACGCCAGCAGAGCACTTCAATGTTTTTATTGCCTTCCATCCTCAAGAGATCAGCTCCACCACCATCCCCACAGCCATTTTTCTGTTTTGGTGATCACCCATGACTGCATTTCAGACATTCCACGGCAGCAAAAACAAAGGAGGACAAAGCTGATCATCCCGGGGGAATGCACTGAACTCCTCCCTCCAGCCCACAGAGGTCAAACCCCAAAATTCCTAAAACTCATTTAAAGTCCAGATACAAGATTAATTTGACTGACAAAGAACTAATTGGTTTCAGGACTAATTAAGTACATATACTTGTCTTTGCTTAATCAGTGAAATTTCCAGTGGCATTAAAATGTCCAAGAATACAAATCCCAGGAGATTTAAAGCAAATAGTTAAAATCAACTTAGATCCAATTATCATATAAATCACTAATGACCTGGGTAAATTGGAAGCTCTTTGGCTCAGCCTCTAGGGAAGAATAAACCTGATAAAAATGAACATGGTACCTGGATTAATGCACAGGCTCGGGGGAATTCATGGCAAATATTCCAGGAGGATTTTTTCACTGACTTTGTTATTCATTGCAAAATACCAATATTTCTAAACAAACACTTTCCACAGGAAGGTTTGGAGGAAACTTTCAGCAAGAACTTTGTGTTCAACATCCAAAGCTAAAATCACTCAAGAACTGCCATCTACCCATTGCTGGGCACATTCCTGATGGATGTTTTCTCCTGGAGGGCAATTAGTAATTTCCATGTTGTTTTCTCATCCTCTGCTTTTTTATCTTGTTCATGGTCACAGTCTGATATCCCATTTATTAAAAATAAAAAATAATTTTTAAAAAGGGGATGATTAAAGATTTTGGGTTTGGATTATTTCCATCCACACTTATTTTTAGGTGCAGGTACAGAAGATCCAATCTCCACTATCCACCTAAGATGTCTCATCTTGACCTGTTAATTTTGCTTATTCCAACCTTATTCTCCATTCTTGGGAACCTGAAGCTTGGAAAAAGTCAAGAAAAATAAATAAAAAAATATTAAATAGGTGAATAATCTACCAAACACAGTTTTTATACATCCAGTGATCACAAACCCTAGTGTTTGCCAAATTGCAATTCACTTTAGGAAGTGTTGCCAATAATTGATATTTAAATCCTGCCTGTCCTGACTCCAGAGCTCAGCCAGGAACTGCCCCCAGTCAAAACCCCTCCCATCCCAGAATATTTGTTTTATTGGTAATTTCTTAATGCTCCACCAAGGAGTTAGTCTGAGGGCGGAGAGGCACAAAAGGGACAAAGAATTAACAATAAATATCTCACCCACGAAGGGATAAAGTGAATAAAGGAATGTCCTTGGAGCTTGGGCTGTGCCTTAGAGAAACCAACATTCAGGTGTCCCAGCCACCCCAAAAATCCTTGAAATTCAAGCTATTATCCCTCCACAGCAGTGTTTGGACATGATTTTGTCTTTGCCCTTTTACTCCAAACTCCTGCTCTGGAATCTGAGCAGATTTTGTTGCTCCCACCCAAGAATGGTGAGAGGATGCACCATAGGAACGCTTGGGCTGCAAGAGGGATCAGCTGGGGCAGAAAACCCTCCCAAAAGTCACAGCCGCTAGGGCAGGGAACCTGGTTTTTAAAGGAAGGAATTTCCAACCATTTCTGGTTGACCAAAGCACCCTGATGAGGCCCAGCTGAAAGAGATGAAAGCCAACCACTCCCTCCTCCTTGTCTCCCTTCTGCATCTCTGCCCTTCCCACTCCACTCTGTTCTTTGTGCTTTGCTACATGCCCAGGAGCTCCCTGTGAGCTTAAAAATCTCAGGTACCCAGGTAAGAAATGAATGTTTTTTGTCATTTCCCGGCACAGAGCACTTCAGTGCTTGAGGTGAACATGGGTATTTTTTGTTTGCTTTTAAAGAAAAGACAAAGTAGAAAACAAAAGAAGTACAAATCCCTCCTGGCTCAGCCTCTTCCTCCTCAGGGATTTCCAAAAATTCTCAAAGACAGTCCAAGCTCAGAAGCCCATTACTATTTTCTCCTTGATTATTAGTGGTCAGAGGATAAAACAGCTCACAAAAATTTCATCTTGTGGCTAAAAAAAGTTCTGATGCAGCTACTCTCTCAACCCCTTGCTGTCAAAAATGCCCAGCAGCACCAAAGTGTCCCAGGTGTAGGGAGGCAGCAGATTTGGGATGGATTTGGAGGGAGGAGAGAAGGAGGAGGAGAGGCTGAGCTGCAGGACAGTGGTGGAAATAAACTGGCTGCTGCTCTGGTTTTGCTGCTTTTCCATCCCTCCTGGGTTAAAGGAAATTCTGGGAAAAATTTAGGATGTCACAAAGCCAAAGGAAAGCCTGGTCCAAGACATGAGAGATACTGAAGCAGGGCTGGAAAAATGGAAGTTCAAGGATTGTTATATATTATATATAATTATATATAATGTATTTTATATATAATTATATTGTATATCCTCCAGCTGGTGGGAGGATGAATTTGGATGAATTTGTCCCCTGAATAAAAGATCTGATCCTGCAGCTCCAGAATCTCAAACTCCTGGGCACAGACCTGAAGAAGGGCTGTGGAGCATCTCCCCCAGAGAAGGGAGGGAGCACCAACCCCTCCAGCTGCAGAGCCCTCCTGGGGCTGATGGTGCTTCAGAGGGCTGGGAAAAAACCCACCAGGGCTGCAAAACCAGGCCTGAGAGGACAATTCCCACCTGGCCCTGGGATGGGGAGTAACTCTGACACATGAGCTGGATCACCCTGGTGTTACCCCAGTGTCCTGTTCTTGGAGGACAGGTGTCTGCCAATAAAGGCAGAAGCTTCTCTTTGAAATGGAGAATGTAAACCCCCTCCCTCCAAATTATTATTGTAATTTTGAAATTAAGGGGCTCTCAGGCAAAGAGATGGGAATTAGGAATAACAGTTCTTTACTAGGAACATTAAAATGGAAATGCAGTATTACACAGAACAATCCCAAACCCTGCCAGAGTCAGAATCCAAGCTGACACCCGTCAGTCAGGCAGGGTGTTGGCAGCAGTCCCATTCAATGGTGGCTGCATCCTCCTGCAGTGGCAGATGTGGTTCAGCTGGAGCAGTGCTCCTGGAGAAGGTGCAGTTTCCTCTGAAGGTGCAGGGATGATGTGGAAGGGTCTGGTTTTCCTCTGGAATGCAGTGGAAAGAAGGTGCCTTGGTGTCCCAAATCTCAGTTTTTCTCTGGGTAGGAAAGGCTTGGCTCCTGCCCTGGCTGGAGCATCTCCCAGTGGGATGATGGAATTTGATCAGTCATGCCCTGGGACTCCATGGCCGTGAACAGGAGATATCTCCTGGAGGGAGGATGGGCTGTGGCAAAGATAGAGATGATTGCCCAGCTGGTTTTTGGCTGGCCCATGAGCAGATAATGTGTGCCAGGAGATCAGGGTCACTGCCCCACCCGGCTGCAGCAGATGGGGACAGAATTCACACTGCTGGCCACATCAACCCAACACACCCAGAGGGGCTCCATGTTTTAAATCACTTTCTGTTTTTTATTCTGTGCCATCCCTGTGTTGTATTGCATTACAAAAGTATCCAAGCTCATTTTATGTTCATTTATGGCCTCACTTGATGGCTCTCTGCCCAACTCCACCGAGTGCTGAGCTTGCCCACCCAGATATTCCTGACACTGGACAATCCAAGCTGGGCTGAGCCACTCTGTGGCCACTCAGTTTGGCCCTGGGTGTGAAATTCAGAGCTAAAAATATCTGTACATCTCTGTGAGCACTGACTCAGGCAGGGAGGGATATCCAAGTGGAAAACCACGTTTTTCCTCATGTGACAAGTCACATTTGACCTGGAGAAGTGGCTTTTCTCTGGGGAGTCAAATCTTCCTGTGTAGTCAACCCATGAGATAAAAATAGGTCAGATCTTGTTCCCACTCAGGGTTCTGCATTGTGGGTTGGTGGGGGTCTTTTTGTTTTGTTTTTTTGGGGGGGTTGTGGGTTTTTTTCTTTGTTTGGGTTTTTTTTTCTTTCTTTCTTTTTTTTTTTTTTTTCTTTGTGCTGGAAAAACCCTCCCTGATATCCCAGGCAGCTGAACCTGGGATTTCCTGCACACCCACCTGTGGCTGCCAGCCTGGCTGTCCCAGAGCTGTGGTTTGGGGTGGAAAGGCTGGGATTTGCTCTGCTGACTGCCATCCCCAGAATTTCCAGCTCAGCACGGACTGGAGCATCCCCACAGTCAATGGAACGCTGAAATCCCCATCTCTGAGGAGTGCAAGTGTTGGCAAACACTGACTGGGCTGTTGCTAAGCTACGTGGAGCTGATGGGTGAGCACAGGGAAGCCCAGACCCCAAATCCATGGGGTGAGGAAAGGCTGTGTGTGCACAGGGAGCCACAGGAGACTCTGTGCCCTGCACAGCCCAGGCTGCAAATGGAGCTGCTGGGATAAAATCCAGGGATAGCCCGGGGCTGGGTGATGTGGAAAGCACACTAGGATGCTTGAAGATTCTCTTTTAAGCTTGTGGAGGCTTTACAGAGCTTAGCCCCTTGCTATAAAAATAAAATCAAAGGCTGTTATGTAACTCCCAAGCCCTTTAAAGCATCCAGTGCATCCCTTGAAAGTTAAATAAATAAATAAGAAGATTTTAATCTGGAAAACCCCTCAACCATCAAAGTAGTAAAAAAAAAAAAAAAAAAAAAAAAAAAAATTAAAATCCTGGCAAACAAAGCAAATAAAACCCACACCTTGACCAGGGAGAAGTTACAAGAGAGCCAAACTGGGAGCCTTCCCCTCCCACCCTCACTGGGGTCTCCCTAGTGGCAGGGCAGACCCCTGGGGGTTTTTCCTCGACTTTTCCATTTCCCACCACTGCTGTTCAATGAATAAAGCCTAATCAATAGTCCTAATAAAACTTCCCAGGTGGCAGGAGGGAGACAGCCGCCTCAGAATTACCATTATAGTGGGAGAATTGATTGTCCCTCCAGTGACTCAGCAGCCCAGGTCACAAATCTGATTTTTTGTTTGGCTCTGACTGGTTATGGCCTTGCCAACATGGACAGATGTCCCCAGTGTCACACCACCCTCCCAAGGCAGAGAGCCCAGGATATCCCAGCTGCAGCCTGGTTTTCCATGGAATTGATTTTCCCAGGGATTGGTGATGTTATTGCTACATAAACCCCTCCCATCTCCTGCCAGGTGCTTTAAGAGCAGGGTTTGGGCTGGGTGGTGACTAATGAGGGGATGTCACAGCCTGGCTGGGGAAAGTTTCCCTTAGTGCCTCCTAGCAGGGCATTTTTGGGGTATTTCTCCTTGGAGGAACTTCTCATGTGTCCAGGGTTTTACAGAAAATGTTTTCTGTCTCCAGAGCAACACAGCAACGTGAGCAGGGAGAGCCTGAGTGCTGCTCAGTGGGGAAAGAAGCATAATTCATAATATGGATAACTCATGATGGATAATGCAGCTCCTGGCTCCTCTGCCAAGGCCACCAGCACTGGGACCAGTGGGTGCCCCTGTGCAAACCCCCCTGGGCTGGATCCAGGGTGACCCTCTGGGTCTTTTCCAATCCAAACAATTCCATGATTCTGTCATCACCAGGCTGAGGTGGGGCTGAGCCTCAGGGACAGGAAAAAAACAGCATCCAGTGAGCCCCAAGTGCTCCAGGTTCTCCCTGTCCAGCTTTCTTTGTAAATGAATTTAAACCAAAAACCAAAACTTGGTCTCCTGAAAGAAAATTTATCCAGCAAAGACCAGGGATCAGCAGGCAAGCAGGTCCCTGAGGATGGGATTTTTTTCCCAAACAAATTCCCTTAGAGACACAAAGCCCAATGCAACCCCAGTTTTGTCCTGGGTTTGATGGAGACAGGGACAAAGAGGGAGCACAGTCTGCAGCAGCACAGGGAACTGAAGAGGGAAGAGATCAATTTCTCCATGTCCAGGATGCCAAGCCTCCATCCAGAGATGCCCTGCACCATCCACACCCTCCAGGTGATGCCTGGAAGAGAGTTAAAGGAATCAAGTGGGTATTTATTAAAAAGCCTTAAAGGACTCACCTTGGGCAGTACAAGAGCCTGGCCGTGGCTACAGCCAAGATCTGAGTCACTGAGTTTTCAAACTTTTATAAGTTTTGGCCCATTTCCATATTGGGGTTAATTATCCAATTCCAGCTCCAGGTTATGCAGTCCCATCCTCCCAGATTGGTCTCCTCAATTCGCTGTTGTTTATAATTTTTGTATAAATTACCCTTTTTGTATAAATTACACATTTTATGCCCAAAGCTGCAGTGGTGTCCTTGGTTCTGGGGATGGAAAAGGATTGTTTAGTGTGACTGAGCTGTGAGGAGAACTTGCTAATATTTTATAAGAAGTTCAGAGTTATATACTAATGCAGTACAGAGTCTGGGAAATATAAAAGCTAAAACTGGAGGCATCACAGGGATCTCAGCCACCCCTCTCCATGGGAGGAGAGCATTCCCAGCCCCCTGGATGACAGCTGAGCTCAGCACTCAGCACAGAGCAGAGGGCTGGGTTTTATGTTGTCCTGTTTTGGAGGACAGGTGTCTGCCAAGAAAGGCAGAAGCTTCTCTTTGAAATGGAGAATGGAAACCCGCTCCCTCCAAATTATTGCAATTTTGAAATTAAGGGGCTCTCAGGAAAAGAGATGGGAATTAGGAATAACAGTTCTTTACTAGGAACATTAAAATAGAAATGCAGCATTACAAAGAACAATCCCAAACACTGCCAGAGTCAGAATCCAAGCTGACACCCGTCAGTCAGGCAGGGTGTTGGCAGCAGTCCCATTCAATGGTGGCTGCATCCTCCTGCAGTGGCAGATGTGGTTCAGCTGGAGCAGTGCTCCTGGAGAAGGTGCAGTTTCCTCTGAAGCTCCAGGGATGATGTGGAAAGGTCTGGTTTTCCTCTGGAATGCAGTGGAAAGAAGGTGCCTTGGTGTCCCAAATCTGAGTTTTTCTCTGGGTAGGAAAGGCTTGGCTCCTGCCCTGGCTGGAGCATCTCCCAGTGGGATGATGGAATTTGATCAGTCATGCCCTGGGACTCCATGGCCATGAACAGGAGATATCTCCTGGAGGGAGGATGGGCTGTGGCAAAGATAAAGATGATTGCCCAGCTGGTTTTTGGCTGGCCCATGAGCAGATAATGTGTGCCAGGAGATCAGGGTCACTGCCCCACCCGGCTGCAGCAGATGGGGACAGAATTCACACTGCTGGTCACATCAACCCAACACACATGTCCTCAATGCCATTTTTCTGTCCCAGCCTCACAAGCCTGTGCTGAAGTGTTCTCCAGCCCAGCACAGCCTGGCAGGAGCCCAGCTGCAATTCCATGAAGGAGCAGCTGAGTGGGAATGAAGACAAAGCACTGGGAGGGTGTGATGTACGACAGGCAGAGCTGCTCCCCCAGCACCCAAACGAGGACACAAATCAATGGAAAGTGTTTGAACTCCAGAAAGGGAAAATCAGCACATCCATCACACTCCTGCACACATCCACTCGAGCAAGGGAGCTGGAGCAGCTGGGTTAGTGCAGGCTGGGATGGGCATCCAGAGGGTGTGAGCTCCCTTTTCCTTCACTAAGAGGAAAACACTCCCAGTCACCTTCAGTAGCATCATTGGGGTACACAATTTTTTCCTTGAAAGAAAGGATTTAGCCTCACTTTAAGGAAGAGTCACTGAGGGGAGAAATCCTAGCCCATGGCTGAGCTTTGGAGAGGATGAATAAATTTGGGTTAGGAAAGGTACTGGGGAGGAATTATTGGCTGGGAGGGTGGGGAGGCCCTGGGCTGGAATTCCCAGAACAGCTGTGGCTGCCCCTGGATCCCTGGAAGTGCCCAAGGCCAGGCTGGACAGGACTTGGAGGACCCTGGGACAGTGGAAGGTGTCCCTGCCTTGACAGGGGGTGGAATGAGATGAATTTTAAGATTCCTTCCAACCCAAACCATTCCAGGATTCTATACATGGAGCAGGAGAGGAATAAGAAGCCAGACCACAACCACGGATCCTCACTTTTTTCTAGCTGATCAAGAACCAGTGACCTCAAACATCAAGCACAGCAGTTACCCCAAAACTCTCCCTGAGCCCCCCACCTCAAAATCTGGGTGCTGATCCCCTAATCCCTCCAACCCAACCTTTCTTTGCTCCTTATTTCCACTACAGAACCCCCCAGGATCCTGTTCTCATCTACATCTTAAATAATCATTTTAAAATCACTTTCAGGAACACTCAAGAAAATGACCAGAATAAACATTTGCCTTTTTAATCAGAGCATCCACTGATGAGACTGGTGGGGAGAGCCCAGCAGCTGTGGCCAGATGTGTCCTCAGGTCAATCCCAAGGCTGCTGTCACTCCCCAGGAGCAGACAGGCACAGCTCCATCTATTACAGAAAACCAGACAGGGTCAGGGCACAGAGCAACCTCCAGCTCACAATTACACATCCTTTTAAGCTCTGGCAGCTCTGTCACAGCCTCAGAGCATCCTGAGCAGCCTCCAGCCCCTGGGAGATCTTACCTGGGCTACAGGACTCTGAATCATGGCATGGTTTGGGTGGAAAGGACCCCAAAGCTCATCTTGTTCCCATGCACCTTCCACTGTCCCAAGCCCTGTCCAGCCTGGCCTTCCCAAAACACAGTGGGTTTGGTCACCCTGCTCTGAAAAATGAGGAAATTTCATCATGGAAACACAACAATGCCAAGCTGAATGATCTCTTTCTCATTTTATTTGTGTGGACAAACAGCCCTGGGCTCTTCTGCTCCCTCTGCTCTGGAAATGCCACCTTGCTGCACAGTCCCCCTCACCCTGCAAGGGTGGGAGTTGTTCAAACAGAGAAAGGGGCAGGGAGGACCCAGGGAGGAATTCTGTATAAAAAGCCAGACCTCAGGCTGTTCCCCAGGAGCTCCAAAGGCTGGGAACAGCGTGGCCCCTGAGAGCCTCCCTCCTGCCCCCAGATCAGCTCCTGGCAGAAGGAAAAGCCTCACTCAGCCTCAGGAGAGTTTTGGGGGGAGCTGTAACCAATCCCCCCCATCCCTGCACCCCAAAATTCAGTGCCTGATGCTTTCACATTTTGCTTTTGGAGTTGGGAAGGAAGAGGAGTCCCCTTCCCACCTCATGGGGGAATGGCTGGGATGGGAGCTGCCCACTGGATGGGGCAGATTTGGGGTGTGTGGGGAACCTGGGGGGGTCCTGGCTGCCCCATCCCTTCCTGCCATCCAAGCTGGGGAAAAGAACTGTGCTGAGAGATTCTCAGTGTGCTGTCACCATGGAAACCCCTTCCCCAGCATCCCAGGGATGCAAACTGATAAAGGGTCGGCAGGAAACTCCCTTTAGTTCCATCCTCTGGATTTACCCAGCATGGGGAATCTGCCCCTGGACACAAAACCAGGAGAGCAGGACAGGGAAGATATTCCACAAAAATATTCTGCATCAGCTGTCCTCAAGCATCCTCTCCTGTCACGGTGCCCTTCTGAGGAGCCCTGGCCCCTTCTGCACCCCACACTCGAGCCAACCCCATCCTGGGCACACAAAAAAGCCCAAACTCACAGAATGATCACAGCAAATTCCATTCTGCTTCCCAGGAAAGAGGTGAAGGAAGGATGGAGGATGGATGGGATGAAGGATGGATGGAGGATGGAGGATGGGGGATTGTGTTGGGTTGATGTGACCAGCAATGTGAATTCTGTCCCCATCTGCTGCAGCCGGGTGGGGCAGTGACCCTGATCTCCTGGCACACATTATCTGCTCATGGGCCAGCCAAAAACCAGCTGGGCAATCATCTTTATCTTTGCCACAGCCCATCCTCCCTCCAGGAGATATCTCCTGTTCATGGCCATGGAGTCCCAGGGCATGACTGATCAAATTCCATCATCCCACTGGGAGATGCTCCAGCCAGGGCAGGAGCCAAGCCTTTCCTACCCAGAGAAAAACTGAGATTTGGGACACCAAGGCACCTTCTTTCCACTGCATTCCAGAGGAAAACCAGACCCTTCCACATCATCCCTGCACCTTCAGAGGAAACTGCACCTTCTCCAGGAGCACTGCTCCAGCTGAACCACATCTGCCCCTGCAGGAGGATGCAGCCACCATTGAATGGGACTGCTGCCAACACCCTGACTGCCTGACGGGTGTCAGCTTGGATTCTGACTCTGGCAGGGTTTGGGATTGCTCTTTGTAATGCTGCATTTCTATTTTAATTTTTCTAGTAAAGAACTGCTATTCCTAATTCCCATCTCTTTGCCTAAAAGCTCCTTAATTTCAAAATTACAATAATTTCAAGGGAGGGGGCTTTACATTCTCCATTTCAAAGAGAAGCTTCTGCCTTTATTGGCAGCCAGCTGTCCTTCAAACCAAGACAGGGATGGATGGATGGATGGATGGATGGATGGATGGATGGATGGATGGATGGATGGATGGATGGATGGATGGATGGATGATGGATGGATGATGGATGGATGGATGGATGGATGGATGGATGGATGGATGGATGGATGGATGGATGGATGGATGGATGGATGGATGAGACACCCAGACCCCACCACCACTGTTCCCCTCTCTTCCATCACCTCCAGCAGCTCCCAAGTCTTTGCAAGGCCAAGTCTGCACGAAAGGAATTTTGGGGCCACACCATCATCTCTTGGAGGTGCTACAGAAACACCTGGAGGTGACAAACCCCACATTGAACCCTGCAGGTGGTTTTAGGCTCCAAGGCAAACTGAGCTGCATCAGGATGCACATTTTGGAGGTGTTTGACAGATTTTCAGCTTGTTTCAGGAGGTTTTTTTGTTTGTTTGTTTTGTGCCACGCAGTATTTATTGTGTGTTTTACCAAACGGCAAGAAAGATGTAAACAGCAAATGATCAAAGCAAGAGATCTTCTCTATCTAAAGGCAGGAGAGGCAGATGGAGTTAATTAATGAAGATGTTTAGCAAGAGAGGGGTTGGTGTGCAAACAGGTTGTTCCCAGAAGCGTCAATCTAATCCAATCAACAACTTGTGGGGGTGTAAAAAACGCTGCTTTTGTCCCTTCCTTTCCATTACAAAGAGCTGAAAGAAAACTTTTGTTGTCACTGTTTCATCCTGGAGAGAAGGTTTGAATTAACAGCACCCAACAAACTTCCCTGCTCCTTTTGGAAAAATCCTCTTAACAGAACCTCGAAAAAAATTTCCCTGCTCCTTTTGGAAACATCCTCTTACCAGCACCCCTCAAAAAAATTCCCTGCTCCTTTTGGAAACATCCTCTTAACAGAACCAAAAAATAATTCCCTGCTTCTTTTGGAAACATCCTCATCTGCATGTCTTGATCCTGTTTCCTGAGGCAAAAGAGGAGTCAGGGATCCAGAAGCAAATTCCATGCTCAGCCTGCCAGCAAGGGAATTAATTGTGGCCAACAATAACAATGTGGACATCACTACAACAACTGCAGCCAGCCAGGAACCCTCTTCCCCATCAGAGGATAATTCAGGATGTTGTGTCAGGTTTTATTTTTATTCCAGGAGATATTACCAGACATAAAGCCCTGGGATGCCCCAGGTGATGGCCCCTTCAATCACCCTGCTCTGAGATCTGCTCCATAACTCAGGTTTACAGCCCAGCCTTCTGGCACAGATTATTGAGCAATTATCTGGCTGGGGCTGCAGCAGGATGGGAGGCCAAGCCAAGGGAAGAGGAGCTGGGACAGCAGAATGGGTGCAGAGCTTCACAGGGGTGTTCAGAATTCCTGGGGATTCCAGCATCTCCCAGATGAGAGGAGGGAGGTCGGGGAGAGATGGCTCCATCTGCATCCAATTACTCAGCTGCAGGAATGACCATGGGGACAGAATCATGATCCAAATGGAAATCCAGACTGGTTTGTATTGGGAGGGACCTTAAAGCCCATCCAGTGCCACCCCTGCCATGGCAGGGACACCTCCCACCATCCCAGGCTGCTCCAAGCCTGTCCAAGCTGGCCTGGGACAATTCCAGGGATCCAGGAGCATTTGGGAAACCAGCCCAGGTCCTCACTAAGGGCAAAGGGATGTTATCTTCGTGCAGAAAATGTCTGAAATCTGTTTCTGTGCACCCTTACCTGGGTTTTTTTGAGCTCAGGCTCTGAGACAGTGCTGGGAAAGGAGCATTCAAACTCCTCTCAAAATGCATGTTGGAAGGGATGGAGGGGGATTGCAGGAAGAAGAGGCACTGACTCAAGAGCTTCCCTCTGTAGGTGATGAAGAGGGGTTGGTACAACCACAAAATAAAATTATCCTGATGTTTTCTTCCCCTGTATCCCTGACACCTCTCAAGAGCCTGCTGAGCACAGCAGCTTGGGGCTGCTGAGTGATCTTCCCTCAACAAAAAGGTTTGGAGTAACCAAACACCAAATAAGAGTTTCCTCTGGGTAAGGAAGTCTCCTGGCACCTCAGCACCTGCACAAGGCCAGACTCAGTTCCCAGCTGTGGGACGATGGAGCAGGAATGGGGCTGGAAAATGGCCTCAAGCATCTGCATCTCACATTCCCACCAGTCTGTGGTGGAAAAGGAGGGGGAGGAAGGGTAGATTTGGATGCTTTTTGCAGTGGCAGCCCTGTAGAAGAAGATCCTCTCCCAATGAGAATCTGGTTTGTCAGACACCTCTCCAGCCTCTCGAGCAGGGATTGATAACAGCTTTTAAAATTACCATTAAGGAATGAAAGGTTTGGCATTCACACCCCCTCAGGAGGCTGTAACCACAGTGAATGAACATGGAACTGCAGCCAAGGGACCCCCCTGGAGCCGGGACTGGCCTTGGTGAGGTACATTTGTGTGAAGCAGCAGCAATCTCTTGTTCCCTTCTTCAGCAATCTGCCTTCTCTCCGAGATTTCCTGGCCATGGGGACAAGGCCACTGCACTGATGGGGTCTGAAAACACAGCCCAGGGGTATTCAACAGCTAAACCCCAGCCCAGGTGTATTCAACAGCTAAACCCCAGCCCAGGTGTATTTAACAGCTGAAACCACAGACTAGGGGTATTAAACACCTGGAACTCCAGTCCAGATGTACTAAACAGCTGGAACCCCAGCCCAGGTGTATTTAACAGCTAAACCCCAGCCCAGGTGTATTTAATACCTGAAAACACAGCCCAGGTGTACTTAACACCTGGAACCATAAACCAGGTGTATTTAACAGCTGAAAAAAGCAGCTCAGGTGTATTTAACACCTGAAACCACAGACCAGCTGTATTTAGCACCTGAAAATACAGCCCAGGTGTATTTGACACCTGGAACCATAGACCAGCTGTATTTAATACCAGGAAATAAAGCACAGATGTATTTAACAGCTGAAAACACAGCCCAGATATATTTAACAGCTAAACCCCAGCCCAGGTGTATTCAATACCTGGAACCCCAGCCCAGCTGTATTTAACAGCTAGAACTACAGTCTAGAAGTTTTGAACACCTGGAACCACAGCCCAGGTGTATTTAACACCTGGAACCCCAGCCCAGGTGTATTTAACAGCTGGAATCCCAGCCCAGGTGTATTTAACAGCTGGAATCCCAGCCCAGGTGTATTTAAGAGCTGGAACCATAGACCAGGTGTATTTAACACCTGGAACCCCAGCCCAGGTGTATTTAACAGCTGGAATCCCAGCCCAGGTGTATTTAAGAGCAGTGTGCTCAGGACCACCACCCTCTGCAGGCACCAGGGACACTGCAGCATCCCAGGGATGGAGCTGCACTGCAGGTCCCCACATCCCCACACTCCTGCTGCTTCTCCTAGGACTGGAACAGAAAAAAAAAGAATTTAGGTTTTGTGCCTCTTCCCTCCCTCCTCAGCAAAGAGAAATGCAAGCAGGTTAGAGAGAATTTCCCTGGCAATATTTCACACTGCCCCCAGTCCTTTTTTTCCTACTGAGGATTCCCAGCCTGAATATTGAGCAGCCTGAGCTCCCAAACACTCTGGGAGGTGATGGATTGCTGCTGAATGCAGGCTGAAGTTTTAAGCCAACAATTACTTTTCTCTGAAGACTTTTTCCCCACCAGAAACTGGGGGGCAGAGCACCTCAGGATTGTTTTTATGACCAAGGCTGTCTCCTGCAGAGGGAACTGGGATCTTTAAGGGATCCTGGGTTATGAATTGCTCTCATTACTGGGGGGGGAAATGCCCAGGGCCACGTTAGTGGTTTTTTTTGTACATGATCCTGCTCAGTGTCAGGGGATTAATCACCACTTTTAAAGAGGATCAGAGCTGAAATGATTTAACCTCTGAGCAGAAACTCCATTTAAAAATGGAGCCCACTCAGAGCTTGGATCCAGAGCCTTCTCCTTCCTGCAGCAGGGAGGGAACTGAGGCTCCCCAGGGGCCAGGAGGAGTGTTTGTTTAAATCAAGTGGAGAACAACTTCTGGCAGGAAGAGATCACTGAAGAACAAACCCAGGAGAAGGGCTGAACCTCCAGAACATCAGTTTAGTTTGTTGGAAGTCAGAGTGTGGCACCTATAAAAATTAAATAATCATTGAAAAAAGGGCAGCTTTCCTCTTAATCCAACAACATTAAACACATTTAATAAAAGGTTGTCTCTGCTTGAGGGTCATGAAATTTCTACAGGCAACTTTTGGGGCCCTCATCACCTCATGGTCTTGAGCAGCTGATTGTTTCAGGCTGAGCTCCAAGAAAAAACAAAACACCATGTGATCCACAGGGCATCAGGGACAGCAGGGATATTTTGGTATTTTTAAACCCAGCTGGGCAAAGTGGTTATTTGGACTTTGCTGTTTCTCACCTGCTGAAGCTTTTCAGCTCTCCCAACATCCCTGGGTGTCCCAGGGAGGACACAGTGACCACACAGCTCCAGGACTAACCCAACAGCATTCTTTAATTCAGCTTGTCCAAAGCAAAACTCGGGGGCAGGAGAGAACAGCCACCCACACACCCAGAGCCCACTCCTGGTGGGTCCATCACTATGGAGTGTTCCCCAGCCTGGCAGAGTTATTTCCACAGGAAACACAGGCATGAAAAGGATGAATGAGGCATTTAGTGATGCTCAAATTACAAATCACATCCCCTGAGCACTTTGGAGAAGATCTCTGAGACCACCCAAGCTGTGCTCAATGCCCTCCTTCTCCCAGCCCAAAGCACTGAGTGCCCCATCCAGGAATTCCTTGGACACCTCCAGGGATGGATGGGCACTCCAAACCTCCCTGGGCAGCCCCTGACCACCCTTTCCATGGAGAAATTCCTCCCAGTGCCCAACCTGGGTGACCCCCATGGGGCACTTGACATCTCTTGTGTGGACCAAAACTCCAATTCTGGTTGGGAAAGAAGGGAGCTGAAATCACCTTTTGGAGCCCTTGTCTTGAATCCCAGCACCTGGAATGTTCAAAAAACACCTGGAGGTGGCACTTGAGGATGTGGTGGCTGTGGGTTGATGGTTGGATATGATGATGTTTCAGATCTTTTCCAATTTAACAATTCCATGGCCTCACCTCGAGCACGGGGTCCCCTGCAGGAAGCTCCAACCTCACTGGGCAGCAGAAGGAACATCTGAAAAGCCACCAGGTCCCAGAGAGTGACCCCAGGCAGGAGGAGGAGCAGCCCTGAGCCTCTGTGGGAGCCCTGAGTCACCCAGCTTTGATGACACACAGGGTTTATTCTCTCTCTGCTGCCTTGGTAACAGCTTTGCTCCAAGTGCTGCCACGTCAGAGTGCAATCCCTGCAGTTAAAGAAAAGCAAAGCCCACAGCAAGGCCAGACTGTGGGGAGTCAGTGACTTCAGAGGCTCCCTGAGGCTGCACTTGGCATCCAAGCAGCACAAGGAGTTCCCTGGGGGAGTGAGAGATTCTGAGCAGGTGCAGATCCCAGAAATCACAGTGCTGCCCAGGAAAATACCCACTCCAGAGGGCCTACAGTGCATCACAACCAGCTCTTGTTTGGCTGGAGGTTATTTAACATCCTTTGCTGTCTCTCTCCCATCTCCTCTCTCCAGCAGTTTCCCCCAAACCTGCAGGAACAAAGAACTCAGGCACTCATTTGCCACAACATTCCCTTGCTGAGACCACACTGGCACCAGGGCACAGGAGCTGGGGGATTTCCCTTCTGCTTGATGCCAAAAAAAAAAAAGTGCTTTTCTTTCTAAATCAATTCCCTCTACCTGCTCCAGCCTCACTTAGGTGTCCCATTCCCAGCACTTCACATTATTCCAAATAACAGCAAGAGAATCAACTTCAAACCACAAATCCTCTCTGCTCTGCTCCTTTCCTGTGCTCCTGCAGCTGGATCCTGCTCACAGACTTGTAATTTTTTCAGGCAAAAGCAGAGGTTTCATTTGTCTGTCCAATTCCAGGAGTGGGAATTTCAGCACAGAAATCAGAGCCCTGCCCTCAAACACCCCCTGCCCATCAGCCAGACCTCACCCAATGTTGCAAACTCCTTTATAACCCATCAGGCTCTGCTGTTTAAAGGCAGCTCTGGGATACAGATTTCCTGTTTGCCTGCTTTTCACCAAGAGTCACATTAGAAGACATTCAAGCTGACTTTGACTTCTTCAAAGCAGGCCAAGTGTTAATAATATTAAAACTGAGAAGGGGGAAAAAAATTTTCACTACCTGACACAGGAAAGAGGAGAGAGATCCAGTGAATTTTCATGTCTGGCCAAAGTGTTTCATCTATTAATGGACTTTCATCTCCTTGCTCCCATTACATTTCACCCACTGAACCCTTGGCTGATCTGATCCTTCTACCATAATCAAACTTGTGAACAATGTGGCAAGGAGCTGAAGGAACCTGTGAATTTCTTGCTATCAGTTTTTATGGAATAGTGGACTCCAGCATGTGCCAAGTCCCTCCCAGCCCTGCTATTTCTGTATCAGCAACAGATGAACACGAGGAAGAATCTGCTTAGTTTGCAGTTTACTGGGGAATTAGATCCACTTCCTGCAGCTCCAGCCTCCCAAATGAGCACTGGCAGCTTGATCTGAATTTGGGATCACTGGGACAGCTGCACTGCCCTGTCCACCCACAGGGTTTGCCAAGGAAGGAGGGATGGTTTTCCTGGGTGGCCAGAAAATACCTGGTTTCATCTGACAAAGGCAGGAAAAACTCACCTCCAAGCTGGAAATGGCTCCAAGGTCAGGCTGGATGGGGCTTGGAGCAGCCTGGCCTAGTGGAAGGTGTCCCTGCCCATGGCAGGGGTGTGGGATGAGATGATCTGGAAGGTCCCTTCCCACCCAAACCCATCTGGGATTCCAGGGAATGCTCTGCTGAACCAGGGGTGAAGGGGTGTGAGGGATCCAATACAAGGAGGAGGGATCAGCCTCAGCAATGACACTGGGACATTTCCAAACAGCTCCCCAAGAAGTGTCCCCACCCAAAAGGTGTTCCCAGCATTCCTAATATAAAATCCTGCAGTGTGATCTGCCTTGAATCCTGCCCTGACCACGGCACAAGCACTTCTGGCTCTCATCAGAAGGTGGCTCAAAAGTTTCTGGGCACAAACTGGGGGTTTAGGGTTCTTTTCCCTCCAAACCACCCCATTTTCACCAATGTCATGCAGCTTCCCATGCAGGGGGTGAAGGGTTAACCTGAAACTCAAGGTGCTCCCTCCAGCACTTCCCAGCAGTTACTGGCTTGAGAGAGAATCAAACTAATTACCTTAGTAATTACCAAACTAATTACCTCTCTAATTACCCAGTGTCTTTGTTCACATGGAGCTGACACTCTTGCACAGGAGCCCTGCCATGTTCTCCTGGAATTTTGCTGCCTCTCTCAAGGAGCTGCAGACCCAGGTCCCACTCACTTGACCATGGCCAAGCTCAGGTCCTGTCCTCTCCCCCAGCGAGGGGCAGATGCTGCTGAACACTGAGGATCAAAGCAGAGATGCCCAGGCCCCCTGAGAGCAGCCAGGGAGGTGACAGAGCCAACAGGGAGCTGAAAGCAGCAGGGTGTTCAGCAGAACCACAGCAGCATCCCTGCCTCACCTCCCCAGGCTCACTCCCTTGCCAGAAATCCACCTAATCCTGCCCTGGGCTCTGGGGGTCACTCACTGCTGGAAAGCAGGAGCATGGCTGGTGTCACTAATGCTGCCCATGACCCCCAGAGGGTTTTTGTGGGAAGAGCTGGGAGAGGCTGAGCACAGCAAGGGCTCTGCTGGCTGCAGGACCTCACCCTCTTCTGCTCTGTCCTCCCAAATCCCCTCTTGTGTCTTCAGCCAGCTCCCAGAAGTGTCAGCTCAACACAAACCATCACAAATTGTGACTGAGCAGGTCACAAAATCCACACCTGCAGCTGTTTGCACCCAAACCCAAATCCTTGTCTGCTTTTATCTGGAACAGGACTGACCATGGGCAGGGAGCTGCAGTGGGCTGTCACCTGCAAGGGGACAAATGATGATTTCTGGGTCCTGCAAATCCCATTTGACACCCTGGACAAAAATCCTGGCACTTCTCCACCCTCTCTGTCCCTGCTCCTTGCTCTGTCCCAGCAGTTCCTGCTGGCACCAACAGCTGCTCTGGGTCTGGGATCTGTTGCAAAAGGTCACAGAAATATCAAACCATGATTAGGAAAGAAATTTCTCCATAGGTTTTCTATACTTATAAAACCCCAGATTTTAAGATTTCAGCACCCACACCAGCAAGTGGGGAGAAGGAAGAGATCAAACACCTACAGCAGGACAGGGATGCAGGTACACAAATGCAGAAGGGGAAAAAAAAGCAGAAAATGCCAGAACAATCCAGAATTATTGCTCTTTTAAAGGCAAAGTTGTCCACACCAGGACCAGTTTGGAAGTCCACACCCAGGACAGTTCTGAGCCCACACCAGGGCCACTTCTAAAGTCCCTCCCCTGCTGCTGCCACCAGCCTCCCCCAAGCCCAGCTCACACAGGCTGCAGATGCCACCCCTGGTGCCACAGAAGATGTTTAAAGAACACAACACCTCAAACACAGTTGGAACAAAGCAGGCAAGGCTGACTCTCACTGCTCAAGGCTGTCAGGATGAGAAAGCAATAAACATTTGGCAGTGACAGAGACCTTCCTTCCCGACACAGCTCTTCCCCTGATTTTACAGCATCATCTGGCCTGAAAAACGTCTGCTTTTCCTCTATGCTGTGTTTTGCTGCCAATTCTGAGTCTGGCAAGGCTGGCTCTGCCAACTCCTTGGCTCCCTGTTACAAAAGAGAACATTAGAGAGAAGGATTTGTGAGTTAGCTGATTTGTAAACACTACAGCAAGTCACCGTGTAAACACGGTGCTTCTGTCCCTGTTGTTTCTCCTGAGCAGTTTACCTGGCACCTGATGTTGAACTCCAGGATCCTCCACTCCCACCAACATTACAGTTGCTTGGCATGTAAAAAAAAATAAATAAATCCCAGCTTCTCTGGGTAGCATGAAAAAAAAAAATCCTTAATTAAGCAGCGCTCACAAAGCATCTTGATAATTAGGGAAGTCACTGGTAATATTTTGCATGAATAATAAATGAGATCCACAGGTGCACCCACAGTTGTTCAGTAGGATGAGGTTCAAACACAGCCAATTAGAGAGGGAGAACAGGTAAATAAACAGCAGAAGGCTCCAGACTCGCTGCTCATTTGACATCATTACTTTCACTATTGTGTAAAAAGTCCCTTCTAAGATTGCTTGGGACAAGGAGTGTGGCACTTTTTACCTGAAGGAAATGAATTAAAGGAAACTGGGTGCTTGCACAAAGCAGGTTTGGAGATTCTTTGGGGGGGTTTTGCCCTTTCACAGAATCCCAGAATGGTTTGGGTGGGAAGGAACCTTAAGACCATTTCATTCCAACCCCTCCCATGGACAGGGACTCCTTCCACCATCCCAGGTTGCTCCAAGCCCCTCCAACCTGACCTGGGACACTCCCAGGGATGGGGAACCCACAACCTCTCTGGGCAACAAGAGCTCCATTCACAATAATTTCCCAAGCAGGGAGGTGGTGGTGGATAAATCACAACACTCCCATCACGTGGGATCCTTTTAGGTGGCTGTGATGCAAAACAGCTCAATCCAAACCCCGTTCCTGACACCAGGGCTGCTTGTGCATGAAAAGCCTGTGCTTGAAAGCTTCAGCAACAACATCTGCTGGGAAGGCATGATTGACAGAGCAGAGGGAACACCATCCACCCCCGAGGAGTGGGAAGGGAGACAGACTGCAGCATCAATCCTGTGCATAAAATAGATTTATTGTTGGTGCAGAGCGAGGCATTCTCGTCAGGACTTGATACGAGCGAGGAGCACGACAGAACCATCCCAGAAACAAAGGCCATGGAGCACCCTAAGTGTTGGATCACAAACATCATTCCAGCAGAAGGCCTGCAGAGAGACACTTCATCAAGCCAGGTCATTTGGGAAATAAGTTAAAGCACAATTCACAACTCTACACTGTGAGGAGAACTCTGACACTGGGACCAGCCACATCCCAGCACTGCAAGGGTTACACCCCCTGCCTCTGACAGAGGAGATTCTACAGTGAAACAGCAGCATTTGAAGGATATTTCCCCTCTCTGAGGCCAGAGAAAGGTTCTTTTCTTTCCCTTCCTCCAATCACCAAGGATGGGCTGTGAGAAGGCAGAGCAGCCTCGGCTGGAATCAGACCCGAGGTGTGTGACTGAGCTGTGAGGATGCTGCCCTTCAAATGGCTCTTCCACTTCTTCTCTTTATTGGGCTGCCCTGCAAATGGGCTGCCAGATCCTTCTTGGGGAGAAAAAAAAGCTCTTCTGCTGAAATCAGTTGATGGTCTTGTGCTTGATTTGGACAATGCCTTTATCCTCCTCTCCCAAGCAATCTCTGCTGCAAAAAATGATCAGAGGGGAGGGAAGAGAGAGAGAAACACATATTTTAGTAACTCCAAGTTATCCCAGACAGTCCCTGAAGTTTGGCTGCAAGTTTTGAAAATAAGGACACAGAACAAGACTCATTGTTGATAAACACATCATGCCAGAGACAAGTCAGAGAAGCAGAATAAAGCAATCTGAGGACTCAACAAGTGCAGGTTTGGAGGTCTGAAGAGTCCCACAAATGACCCATTTTCATGCTCTCATGGCTTTAGTGCTGTGGCTATTAAAGGAAATTAAACCACCTGATATTATAATAAGAAAAATGCCATTCCCAGCAATTAAACTCTTGAGGAAAAATATCCTGAAAACATCCAACACTGAGTATCCCTCACCTGGCTCCTCTCTGGGCTCTGAGTCAGAATCCAAACCCCAACAGTGTGAACATGCTGCACTCACCTTGGGCTTCACTACAGAACCACACATCATGGAATGCTTTGGGTTGCAAAGGAACTTAAAAATCATTTCATTCTTTTCACTAGACCAGGTTTCCTGTGCCTGGAAATGTTCCAGGCCAGGCTGGACAGGGCTTGGAGCAGCCTGGGGCAGGGGGAGGTGTCCCTGCCCAGGGCAGGGGTTGGAATGAGATGATCTTTAAGGCTCCTTCCAACCCAAACCATTTTTGTTGTCTACAAAACCCATCAAACAAGTAAAGACAAATTATGAGTCTCCTTGCAAGGAATGGTAGGAAGGGATTTGATAATTCTGACTTTTTAAACCTTGAAATCTTACAGGTGACCTCCAAACAGCTGATTCAGGTGTCTGAGCAACACTACACAGCTTGGAAGTCTGGGCTGCATTGTCAGTCATGGGAATTAGGGATAATTAACAATAAAGTCAGGTTTGGCTTCAACCAAATTCTCAGATTATTCCTAAAAACAACCCAGCAAACTGTGCCAGGGTTAAGAGCTGCACTTAAATTGGATTTTGGGATAAAATCTCTTTCCCAAAAGGATTGTCCAGCCTGGCACAGCTGCCCAGGGGTGGAGTCCCCATTCCTGGAGGGATTTAAAAATCCTTTTAAAGTCTGGAGGTGGCACTTGGGGACATGGTCAGTGGTGGCCTTGGCAGTGCTGGGAATGCTTGGACTTGAGGATCCTGGAGGGATTTTCCCAACCTAAACAATTCTGACTTCAAAATTCCCCAAGGCATCCACACAAACAGGTGGTGCCTGTCCTTGTGCCCCCAAAATCCTCCACAGAGGAGAAGAAGAGGATGATGGAATAAAAGGAGTCAGTTTTTGTGCTCCTTGGGCACATCTGCAAACAAAAATTCAAAAAAAGTTTCATCTGATACCAAAATCTCTAATCTCAGATCCATGGCACCACCATGGAGATTTCTGGAAAGTTCAGGAAGGCTCCTCTACCTGGAAATTTCCTTTTTGCAGAGGAATTACAGACTCATTCCAAGCCACCTCTGGGCTGAATATTAACTTTATGTCCATTTAACAGAGGAAATTCCCAAGGGATCTGAGAAAAAATGGGCTACTTTTGTTTAGTGTCCTAAGGAAAGAAATTGAAGATATTTGTTCACCACATCCATATTTCTGCCCACAAAATTTCACCTTCAGACAAACAGGAGTGCTCCAAGCCTTGCTTTGGTTTTATCTGAATTTTGGGGTTTTTTAGTGTTTTTTCTTACCTTTTCAAATGAATGCATTTAAAATATTTTCCTTTTTATTTTTTTTTCTTACAAAACCCCATGGAGTGAAGCTGATCCATAATAAACTTCCTTCAATGAGGGCAGTGTTAAATGATGAGGTCTTTTTTGTTGCATTTCAATTCAGTGTTTCCAGACACAAAAATTCCATGTATTTTTCTCTTTGACTGGGAATTGGTATCAAGCAAAAATACTGGAGGATGAGGCTAAAATCCTGGTTTTATTCTATTTAGGATGCATAATTAAGGACCCACTTGATCCAACAAATAAAAATAGTGGTTATAAGGCTGAAGGATAACATTTTGTAGCCAGGCTGTCAGGCACCAGCATCTGCTGGTTTTGTTATTTTAAGTACTTTTAAACCTCACCTGCCTGAAGAGACCTGAATCCTTCTGGAATTCAATGGTTTAACAGGAAATTATTGCACAGATTTGTTAAACCATGGACTAGCTGTGTTTTTCTGTAAGGATCAGAACATTTTGTAGCCCAGGGTGGGGAAAAAATTGAGAAAAAGAACCTCCAAAATGTATATTTTAACAGCTATTGTCCATATCCATGGCTGGAAAACCAGGAAAAAGGATGAAAAATCCATGGATGCTCTGGCTGGAGTTACTTGCCACACACAATCCAAATATCTTCCCCTTAATGGCTCCATTAGGTTAAGTTTTCCTCTCCATTACTGGCATTATCATTACAATAACATGCAAACATTAATAACAGAGTTTAATTTATCTCCCCAGCTTCTCATGACTTTGGGAAGAGATTTCAAGGGAAGATAGCACAACGTGTCAAACCCCTCTGAATTAACAACTCTCAGGGCTTTTCTAAGGAGGGAAGGACAGATAGAGACATGAGATTACAGCCAGCATGAGAAATAAGGAGCACACAGAAGAGAGGGGGAGATAATTATAAGCAAGATAGGAAAGAAAGAGGAGTCAATAAATTCAATTTATGAAAAGCACAGAGTGTGCTCAGCCCGAGCACAAGTGCCCAGACTCACCGCCAGGAAATCGGATTAGTTCACTTATTTGCTTTTCAATATCTTGCTCTATTCCCTCTAGCAAATTTTCTTCTTCCTTTGTTTCTTGTAGCCAGTGTCAGTTAACTTTTTCATTTCTGAATCTGCCATTTATCCCCCTCCTCTGGCTCCCAACCAAGCTGACAGAGAAGGTAATTTTGAAGTGATTTTCTAGCAGCGTTTAGGAATTATTTCAAAGTAACTGTCTGGACTTGTGGGCAAACAGTGAGTAAAAATAATTACAATTACAGCTGCAGCATGTGGAGGATGGGCTGGTGTTCATTATGAAAAACAATTGCTCCTGCTTGCAAATATTTCCATCATAAAAGGCTTCTCCTTCTCTGTTATCATGAGAGAAACCTCTCTGAATTCTCCTCTTGAAGCACGTGTGAAACAGAATCAGAAACATTTAGGGAACACTTTTAACTACTTGACAGGCTTGGATGAAGATCTTCAACAAAAAAAAAAAAGGTGTTTAAAAGGGTTCAAAAACCTAATGCTCATATTTATGCAATTTGCTTTTCCTGCATCTTCTGAACATGAATTAATTCATCCTCATCAGAGTCTTCTGAAGAAATTCCTATCAGATGCAAACTCGAGTTAGAGCTTAAACATGTCTAAGTAATTAATCCATTTTTTCCTGGATACTTTAAAAAATAATAACAAGTTGTACATACAGTAAATTAGTGCTGCAGATGCTGCAGGGCCATGGGGAAATCCACTAGAGAACAAACCAAAACAGGGTTACAAGTGACAGAAATGGCCTCAAGTTGCACCAGGAGATGTTTAGGTTGGATATTGTGGAAAATTTCTTCATTCAAAGGCTTGTGCAGCCAGGGCAGGGGTGGAGTCCCCATTCCTGGGGGATTTAAAAGCTGTGTGGATGTGGCACTTGGGGACAGGGTCAGTGGTGGCCTTGGCTGGACTGGATGGTCTTAAGAGGCTTAATGAGTCTGTGATTCTCACGTTGTTCACTGGATTTCTCCTAAAAAAAAAGAAGAATTTGGAAGGGACCTTAGAGCCCATCCAGTGCCACCCCTGCCAGGCAGGGACACCTCCACTGTCCCAAGCCCTGTCCAACCTGGCCTTGGACACTTCCAGGGCTGGCACAACAAATATCAGTAAAAGATCAATTACAGAAAAGGAATTTGAAGGGACAGGGAGCTCTCAGGGACTGAGGAACAAGGAGCTGTGCTAATTCCAGCAGATCTTTGGGAACAGCAGCTCGAGGCTGCAGCATTTGAAAGCAAAAGGTCACAAAGAAAGAGCAGAGCCAAAGTCTCAGGGATTTTCTGCCCAGGGAAGGTGATTACCATGATCAAACACCAGCCCTGCTCTCCAGCTCTCCACTATCACATCAACATGGGTGTCCTCATGTGCTCAAATATTAACTCACAAATTTGAGCAGAAATGAAGATCAACAGAGTGATTTCAGCACTTTTCACACATCCTGCACGTGGGCTGTGAGCACATTTCTTGGTTTGTTTAAGAACACAACTGAGGTCAATATATGCATTTCTGTATTTGCAAGATGCAAGCTGATGAAAAAAGAGTAAAACTGAGAAATTGTAGCTTCATTTAATTTAATGATTTACATATTACTGTCATTTTCCTTCATGCTGCACTAATAAAGCATAAAGATTTTAATTGGCAGTGACATCCTACAAAACTGGAAGAGAGGAGGGCAAGAGCTGGTAAAGGACAGTTTTAGAGCCTTGCATAACACAAGACAGAAGAAATCAAGAATTCCAAGTGGTGACCAATGAGTCCACAAGTTTCTCATATTTATGGCAAAGATAGCAGGTATTTTAATCCCCTTGTTTTACTGCTAAAACTGTAGATAAAAGGAAACATCTGCCAACAGCAAGAGCTCCTACACTAAACAACTTCCCAGAGGAAGAGATGGAAACCTGAGCATTTAAATCAACCTGTCTCCACAGAGCTCTGGGAAGTGGGAAATGCTTAGGCATGGAGCAAGGGCTAGTTGGAAATTCCTCTGCCCATCATTCCATGACTTTGCATGAGGACAGGTACAGAACCTCACCTGTTTGGCATGATTGACACAGTGCAGGTACTGGCTGGCCAGGGCAGAGCAGCTCAGGGTCTCCTGGGCGTGTTCCCGGTAGCACTGGAGGATTTTATCCTGCAGCTCCCCACAGATGGGGTGGGACTCATACCTCCTGTGGGAACAGAGAACAGCTTCAGGGTTTCCTTCTAAAACATCTCAGGAAAGACAAAAATCTTGTATTATTACATTATTATTGTTATTATTGTTATTATTATTATTGAATCAGTTTGGGTTGTAAGGGAGTTTGAAGCACATCCAGTTCCACCCCCTTCCACAAATCCCACTATCCCAGGCTGTTCCAAGCCCTGTCCAACCTGGCCTTGAGCACTTCCAGAGGAAAGAATTCTTCCCTGTGAGGGTGGTGAGGTCCTGGCAGGTTGCCCAGGGCTGCCCCATCCCTGGAAGTGTCCAAGGCTGGGGTTGGAGCACTCTGGGATAGTGGGGGGTGTCCCTGCCATGGAAATGGGGCTGGAACTGGGTGATCCTTGAGGTCCCTCCCAACCCAACCCACTCTGTGATTCTGATTCTCATTTTGCTGGTTGGCCAAGCTGATCTGTTTTCCTCCAGCAGGGAAATGGCACACGAAGCACAAATGCTGCTCCTCCAGGGAACTGATTTCTTGACAATCACTGAAGATGTCATGCTAAAAAATAGGAAGTTAAATCACCTTGATTTTACAGTATGTATCTCTTTCTCCTTTCAGTCATCACCCTGCAACTGTGAAATCTAAACCAGAATTTAAATGCAGTCCCAGGTGCTTCCACACTTTATGATCTCCAAGTTCAAACTTCTGCAGACTCTTATGGAGGAGGATTTTCCCTTAATCCCCCCTCTGCTGAGATCAGCACGTGTTCAAAGGCATGTCAGGCATCAAACATGTGCAACCACAAACTGCTGCACATGGAGGGAGGGTGGCAAGCTCTGGATTGGGACAGGGAACACCAGGGATGTTCTCTGTAGACATCTCCAGCAGTGATGATTTAGGTCCAACTAAACCCAAGCTCAATTAAAATGCCCAAACCCCTGGTGTGAATTGATAAAACAATATAAGAGAGCGTGAATGAACTAAAAATACCCACAGTAAACCTTGCTGTGCCTTTACTCACAAGTGATTTTAAAGTGATTTCTTACATACAGGTGAAGAGAGAAAGGAATGGGCTGCTCTAGCATAAATTCTGCCAATGTATTTACAGCCATTTCAGTGGGGGAGCTCTCTAACCCGTGATAAAGAGCTTTTGAGTTGGATTTTTTTCCCCAGAGCCACACCATCAGTGACCAAAATCCAGGTATTATTCCTTATTTGAATGTTTTGAAGGACTCCATACATTGCCAGCCATGGGAACCCTGTGAGACACATCTCCTGCCCCTCAGTGACTTGTTTTAGGTCACTGAGAACAAGGCCACTTCCTTTAAGTCAACCAAGTCCATTTCTTGGATTAATCTGAAGGTGAGCACTGTCTCTGTATTGATCAATGTTTGTTCCACTCCCCTAATGCTCTGGCACCTTTGGGAAACACTAAATGAAATTACTGCCTGGCATTAGAGGGCCATAAACCACAGGATCTCCTGTTGGGAAAGGAGGTTCCATTGTGCATGATGGGAACTCCTCTGAAGGGTTTCCCACTGATTTCTGTCAGGGATGGATCCCAGGACTCACAGGTGGATGGTCAGAACCAACAGCAAGCAAACTCCTCCAAAGGGGAATGAAATATCTAACAGAGACCCTCCTGAAGTTGCTATGGTTACATCAATTAATACTTAAATGGGATCTTGGGAAGGAATTCCTGGCTGGGATGGAATTGCCAGAGCAGCTGTGGCTGCCCCTGGATCCCTGGAATGTTCAGTTCCAGGATGGACACTGGGGCTTGGAGCACTCTGGGATGGTGGGAGGTGTCCCTGCCATGGCAGGGGTGGCACTGGATGGGCTTTAAAATCCTTTCCCACCCAAACCATTCTGTGGTTCCAAGAATAAAGATAATTTTACAGAAGCATTTAAGGGTCTGTGGGGTTTTACTGTGGGAAAAGCTCGTAAGAAAAGGTGAACAGTGCAAACTCAGCAATTATGTGGAATCTGTTGGGAAATGTGGAGGTTTTAAATGCAACCTGCTCTGGTTCCAGGCAGGGCCACAAGACCCTCAGAGCAGGAGGTCCCTTTCCTGAACTATGTTCTGACAGAAATCTGTATTTTGGGACTTGTGGTGGAAAAAGTGTCACCACAGTATCACAGAATGGTTTGGGTTGGAAGGGACCTTAAAGCCCATCCAGTGCCACCCCTGCCTTGTAGGGACACTTCCACTGTCCCAGGGTGACCCAAACCCCAATGTCCAACCGTGGACACTTCCAGGGACTCAGGAAGAGCCACAGCTTCTCTGGGAATTCCATTCCAGTCCCTCCCACTCCCCCAGGCAGGAATTCCTTCCCAATATCCCATCTAAATCCCATTTAAATCCCCCCTCTTTCAGTTTAAACCTCTTGCTCCTTGTCCTATCACTATCTGTCCCTGCAAAGTAAACAAGATTGTGTCCTACACTGTACTGATGTATTTATTTATTTCATTGCTCAGGGATTTCCCAATAAACTGCAGGAAAAGCACAAACCATGGGAGTGCAGCAGGAATGTCAGGGAATGCTGACAGATCTGCAGCTCCACTCAGCTCAACTCCACAATTCCTCCACAGAACCAACACACCCAAAATCCCAGCACAAGTCAACATGAGCAGCACCACATGGAATAATGTGTTTTTATTAAGTTTGCAATTCCTTGATCTGCTTTCCCTTCTCCAGCTGCTCCTGAAGCACCTCCCATGCCAGAATAATCTTTCAGTGCTGGAATAAACCTCTGAGGGAGCCATGCACCCACCTTTTCCAGAGAGCTGATGCATCACAACCTCACAAAGGTAACAGGATGAAAACACAAAAGGAAACAAGAGAGAGACGGTCTTAAAAAGAAATATTCCATGCTAAAGCATGAAAAGAAAATTTAATGAAGGGAACTTTGTACTCATCTGGGCTCTCTCAAAGAGCATAGCTTATTGTGCTCCTGGGGGCTTGGGGAGAGGAGCCCCTTCATGGCATTCAAACAAAATGTCTACTAAAGAGGAAATTTGAAATCACCACAGTGAGCTGTGCGAGTTTCCTGCTAAAACTGACACTCTCACTGAAGGAATCTGAATGGCTGATGAGTTTCCAGCTGTGCAGGTATCTGGAATAATCCCCCCCCAGATCAGGACTTCAGGCAATTGTCATAAAATATGGGGGGAAAAAAATAGCAACAAAAAGCAGAGTGAGAGATAAAAATAGTGCCATGAGATGGGCAGGAGTACCCAGGGCTTAGCTGAATTCCTTATTAAAGTGCTGACACCTATCAGAGGCAGCTGATTTTATTTGTGTAACCCTTGGCTACTTGTGAAGTGCTGAATAAAACAGAGCAGAGTGATGCTCTGTGTCCCAGCAGCACACAACAGCCCAAGCTGCAGCTCCTCAAAATCAAACCTTGCTGTGCCTCCTCCACAGAGCAGCACAAACTGGGGGTGGTCCCCAGCATGGGGCAGTGCTGGGGAAATCCAGAGAAGTCTTAACTTGAAAACAAAACCCTGCAAATGAACCTGATCCCACTGAGCCCCAGAGCACCAGCACAGGTCTTGGAGAGGATGCTCTGGCCTGTTTTATTTAGTCCTGCTGATGGAGGAGAGGAGCCAGACCTGGCAGAATGCAAAATAAACAACAACAAAAAAGGAGGATGTTTCTTTTCTCAGTGTTCTCAGAATAAACACAAAGGTAAGGAAGAATAAATGGATGTAACCATATGGTGAAACCAAAGGAAACTGAGGCAGCCCATGAGTGTGTAACAGCTGAATTGTTTTCAGGTGCTTTATGAGGAGCCAAGAGGAGTTTCAGAAGGATTTGTGGGAATTTAATCAATTAACACTGTCTGTGTCCAGCAGAAATTCCTTCTGAGAAAGAGCAAGATGTGTTTCATGGAATTATGGAAGGGTTTGGGTTGGAAAGGACCTTAAAGCCCACCCAGTGCCACCCCTGCCATGGCAGGGACACCCCCACTGACCCAGCTGCTCCCAGCCCTGTCCAGGCTGGCCTGGGACACTCCAGGGATCCAGGGGCAGCCACAGCTGCTCTGGGCAGTTTGGAAAGGGGATGAGTGAGGGGGACAAGGTGGAGCCACAAATGCTTCAGAGAGAATTCAGTAGGGAACAGGAAATAGCAGGAGGCAGAAATGGGACATGCAGGGCTGGGAAGGTGAAGATGTGTGCTTTTCCTGGGTAACACTGATGAGGAAGCCAGTGGCAGGATGAAAGGGGTGATGTGAATTTGGGGCAGGAAAGAATCTCCAGTGCTGCTTTCACTGGACACAGTCAGGGCAAGATTCCTCTTCTTTTGGCCAGGAGGAAATAAAAAAGTAAAATGAATGTTGGTAGCCTGAGCAGAGATGGACAGGAAAGGCCATGCTGGAGGATTTTGTATATGGAGGCAGCAAGAGAAATGTGAGCTCAGCTCAGGAGAGCCTGAAGGACACCTCTGAAACAAGGCACTTGTGCCCCATCACCACCCAAAAAGGGGCTGGTGAGAGGATTCCTCTTATTTTAACATTACCTCACCCAAAAAACCCCTTCCAGCAGAATCACTGCTGAGTGAATCCACAGGATGGATTTGTAGCACAGAAAATAGTTGTAAAACACAACCCAGGGGAAAAAAAAAGGACAAAAGGGCACGTGGTAATGAAGGTCCTCATTGCTGCACCATTATTTTTAGTTTTCACATTAATTTACTCTTGATATTAAACTATTTTTAAAGCTTGTCTTTGCACATGCAGTAGGTGATGACTCGAAACGTGTGAGGCACAAAGCAAATGGTTCTGTTCTTCTCTGAATGGTTTGGGGGGAAGAACACAGATCTGATTGCTGAGTAGCTCCAACTGCTGCTCCCTAATCAAGCTGTGCCCACACAGAGCCCTCACAATCACTGCGTGGGAAGTGCTGCCAGCAAAAGATCAAGCACTGCAGAGTTGATTCTTGCTTTTATTTACACTCCAATGCAGAGTGTGACTTCTCCAAAAGGTGGAAAAGAAAGAATTTCCCTAACAAATCTCTGCTGAAATGCTGGGAGAGCATGGTGGTTTCTGCTCTGCAACTGAGAATGTAAAATCTACAAGTTAATACTAAATAAATCACTTAAAAGTTGTAGCACCTTTTGTGCTACTCATAATCAAGTCCAGTGTTAACCTTCCCTGTGTTATTTTTATGTCCTTTATTCAAAAACCCCAGCACACCCAAAATCACAAGGAAATGTTTGTCATCCTCTCATTTATTTCATCTCTTACCCAGCCTTGTCAAAAGCTAATAAAGATTTATTTCAAATATTCTGGAGGAGAGGAGAGAGAGGAGAGAGAGCCCCAAGTCAAGTTCTACATGTTGACAAAATCCTGGTTTTACAGGGATGATTATCAGAAAGTCCCACTGACCTTTCTAGAGGGCTGGATTTTTAACCTGGAGAGTTCTCCCACCTGGAATGGTGGCTGAATATTGGAGCAGCCACTTGGAAAAGCAAAGTGGAAATAATTTCCTTGTGTTGTAAGAATTCATTTAGTGCACACAGGGAGGGAAGAGCTTCTCTGAGGTTATCAGAGGGAAATTAGGACTTTAAATCTGGCAAAATAAATAAATACAAGAAGAATTCCAAGGTGCTGGAGAGGGACTGGGGACAAGGGATGGAGGGACAGGACACAGGGAATGGCTCCCACTGCCAGAGGACAGGGCTGGATGGGATCTGGGGAAGGAATTCCTGGCTCAGAGGGTGGGGAGGGACTGGGATGGAATTCCCAGAGAAGCTGTGGCTGATCCCTGGAAGTGTTCCAAGTCCAAGGATGGGGCTTGGAGCAGCCTGGGACAGTGAAGGTCTGGATGGGCTTCCAGGTCCTTTGCAACCCAAACTATTCCAGGATTGAGCAATTCCACATTTGCACATCCTTAAAGCCTTTCTTGGGCAAGGACTTCTAAGAGGAAGACAACAGGAAAAAAAATATCCTGCTTGTGAATCCTAATTTGTTGGATGAACTGGTTGCCAAGGAGAATCTCCAGGTCCACATGAGGATCACATCTCTTCACCCAGAGAAGGACACTGCAAGGGCTGGATCTCAATTTTCAATGAATTACAGGATGAAATGATCAATTCCAGGACAGGGGCAGCCAGACAGGTTTCCTAGTGGTGGGTTCACAATGAAGAAAAACCCAAACCTTTCCCAAAGAACAGCTAATGAAAAGCTGGGACTCACTCTCAGAGGATACTGGGGTTATTAAAAGCACATTTAGGTTCAAAAATAATTCCACAGGAAGGTGTGAGATACCCATGAAGGGATTACAAGCAAGATTTGGCTCAGGAAAGCCTCACACCACCACTTGTTTGAAGGCAAAATGGTATCCCTGAACAGTCCCCTCATTTTTACAGTATTCCCTGAAAACCCACTCCCAGCTCAGGAGACTCTGATCTGACCTGCTGTGCTTGCCTAAATTCCAAATATCTCAAGGTGCAAGCCATCAAATAGACAGCATTCCCATCCACCCTGACAGACAAAATCAGTTTGAATACTTTTATTTAAATTGATATGAACAGACTTGCATTATCCCAAACCACTATTTGCTTATAAAATTCCCCTCCCCCTCCAAAAATAGGAGGAAAACCCTCTTAAAACCCAAAGCACACCACCATTAATGCACAAATGTACCTCTCCCACAGCTGCTTCCTGCAGCTGCAAGAGGAGCAGCATGTTGGAATTACCCAAATTTAGGATGTACTTTCCTTTTTAGCTTAAGGGACAGTTTTTAGTGAATAGCAGGATACTAAAATAACCAATCACATGGATGGCAATGATACAAATTCCTTCCAACAGGGGCATGGATGCTGCTACAAAGTAGGAAAGAGAATTTAGCAACTGCAGGCTTTAATTAGAAGGAACTCAAGGAGGAGCAGTTTTATCTCTGTGGAATATTTTGTAGTACCTAAATTAGAAATACATATAGAGAAAATACTCCTTGGCTTTGCACAGATCAAACCCAGCTCCTAATTTTGAGTTCAGAGACAAAGAATGATCCCAGACACAGTCCCACCACTGTTGAGGACAAAATCCAAACTCTTCCCAGCTCCAAAGAATGGAGCCAACCCCTCCAATCCCATGATTGCATGATCAGCAAACCAAAATTTGCCTTCCAAAGCTCATCCTGGAAACCCAGATCACAGATTATTTTTAGAGCTTGCATGTGGTATCACTCGAGCTCAGCCTTACTCACCCGAAAAAGAATTATTTAATGAAGATTGGCAAGATTCCACTTGGCTGCTCAGGAGAACACAAGTCAAGGATCATCACTGCAAACAACACCATGTGACAGAACTCCTTACTATTCACTCCTAATAAGGAATTTGGAGGGGGTTTCTGAAGGTTTAGGGAATTAAAGGAATCAAGGCTCTGCTCAGCTCCAGCTCCAGCTCATGGAAAGGCAGATCCAGGCTCTGGGAGATTGGTATTTCTCACAGAAGTGGTGATGCCAGTTGCAGGACTCCTTGCATACATTAACTACCATTACATGATAGATTAAACCTTGGTATTTCTAATTTTTAAAGGAAAAAAATAATTCTGCAAGTTTGAAACCTGTCTCTATATAAAGGTGGCAAAAAAGACAGAGTTTCACCTACTTAAATAAACCATTTTAATGTTATCCCTGTCCCTGCATTAAATTTTCCACAGTAACTTTACATCACTGTGTGTGTAAAACACACAGACACAAAAAAAATTACAGACAGACCCAAATGAGCAGCATAAACCAAATCCAGACAGCAAAGTACATTCTGGATTTATGACTGCCACTTATTTCCTAAGAGCCACAACTCACTGCAGGCTTTGCAAAGGCCTGACATCACACCATCATCCCCAAACTGTGGTGATAAAACTTCCACTGAGGCTCACACTGAAAAAAAACAAACCCCAAAATCAACCAGTTTTGCCTTTCTGAAGATGCTAAATAATATGTTCTAACAAGCAAGACACTTTTCTCCTCTCTAGCAAAGGTCAACTACACCACTCAACACAAAGCACCACAAGACACTAACTCCTGGCACATTATTATCCAAATATTACTCTCCAGAGCAATATATATTTAACTATTCTCCTCAGCTATAAAAGGCCCCAAAACCCTGTTAAGTGACCACAAAAATAAAAGATATTATGGGCAGGAGCAGCATCCAGAAAAAGCAATCACCAGTTAAACACTTCAAGCCTGGCTGCTCCCATGGGTGATGATTACTGGAGGGAACTGAAGGTTGGAATCTTAAGAGACAGAAGAATAAATGCCAATTTTTCATTTGGGCATGAAGTTATTTAAGAAAACAGGCTTGGATTCACTCTGCTAAACAACAAAGGCCACGTGTGATTCCATAAATCCCGGATTGGGATGAGGCCGAGCCTCTCTTTTCATAAAATAGAATTGGGCTGCAACAACAATCAAATGTCATCAACTCCAACAAAAGAGCAATAATCCCACTGAGAACCTGCTGATAACCAGTGGCTGCTGGACCTTGCTCTATCTCAGCCTTAATGAGATGTACAGTGTGTTACAGAAACATTAAAACAGAATTCCCTCAACATCCTTTGTGGCACCTGAGGAAGGGAAATGTTCCTCTCACCAGGACCAGGTCAGAGCTGGAGGGGTGAGCTGTAAATGCCAAAATTTACATTCTTTTCATTATTCCAATTATTTTTTTCAAGTTTTCAAGTAATTTTTCACTGCCTGGTGGTGGGTGTTTTCCTTAACCTGAGGAACAAAGATGTTGCCAGGGGTGGAATGAGGCTGGAAGAGTTGGGAATGTTCACCTGGAGAGGGGAAGGATCCAGGGAGAGCTTCCAGCACATTCCAGGGGCTCCAGGAGAGCTGGAGAGGGACTGGGGACAAGGGATGGAGGGACAGGACACAGGGAATTGGGAAAGGGGAGATTGGGGAATTAGGAATTCCTGGCTGGGCTGGAATTGCCAGAGAATCCCTGGATCCCTGCAATGGCCCAGGAAGGATTGGAGCAGCCTGGGATGTGGGAGGTGTCCCTGCCATGAGCTCTGAGCTCCCTTCCCAGCCAGGGCAGCCCAGGATTCTGGGATTCAGGACATTCAGAATCCATCCAGAGGGATTTTGATGGCCAGTGGGCATGGAAAAGAGAGGAAAAGGGAAGGGAGAGCCTTGATGGTTCCCTGAGATTGCAAGGGAAGGCCCTGGATCCATCCATCGCTTGGAGAGGAGATGGATCCAGTGTGAGGCTGTGGAGAGCTGGGAATTGGCAGCCTGGAGAAGGGAAGGATGCAGGGAGAGCTTCCAGCACATTGCAGGGCCTGGAGGGGCTGCAGGAGAGCTGGGGAGGGGCTGGGGACAAGGGATGGAGGGACAGGACACAGGGAATTGGGAAAGGGGAGATCTGGGAAGGAATTCCTGGCTGGGCTGGAACTGCCAGAGAATCCCTGGAATGTCCACAGCCAGGCTGGACACTGGGGCTGGGAGCAGCTGGGACAGTGAGAGGTGTCCCTGCCATGGATGGGGAGGCCATCCAATGTCTCTTCCAGCCCAAACCATTCCCTGGACCTGTGAGAGCACCAGGGGAGCAGTTTGAGGCAGAGGGTCCTGATGGAAACCTCAGTGCCAGCCCACAAAGACCTTGCAGAGGTCTCTGCTCACCCCCTCTGTGTGCTGGCAGCATTAATTAGACACTGGTTATTTAACAGAACTTCACTCTGCTCCAAGAAAGTCATTCTTGTGTTTTATAACCCCAGCACAGTTGATTTTCAAGCTCCTATTTCTTTTTGCAAGGTCTTCAGGTAGTTTGGGAAAGGGATGCTTTTAAGTTAAAGCAGCTGAAGTTTGGCAAACTTTAGATTAACCACTCACATTTCTCCCACTTAGGTCATGCCCCTTGATTTCAATTGGTTCTCACTAAAGTTTTCTGCTAATTGCTGCTGAGTGAAGAATTCAGCTTGCTGCTGCTCTGGCTCATCTTGTTACAAAGGATGGTGCCAGGCTGAGAGAATAAAAAAATAGTTCTGAAACCTGGTGATCTTTGCCATCATGCTGGGATTTTTGGGTTTGTTTTCAGGGGGCTTAAATGCAACAGTCTGAAATAACCCTCATAGAACAGTCATAATTTAGAGGAAAATGCATCATTGATGGGAGCTGTAAGAGAAACTGCATTTTTTACCACAGACCTTTCCTCCTCCTGGCATCACCTGTGCAAGCAGGTATAATTTCAGTGACCTCTTCCATTCCATTCAAATCAAAAAGGTCTCTTTTGGGGGTGCTGCCCCTAGAAACCAGCAGGATGTTTCTCATGTTCATCCCACTCCATGGGAAAGGTGAGTCCACTTAAAAGCTGAGGAGGGAATAAGTGCAACCCACCCCCCAGCCCCCCCCAAAAAAAAAGGTACAGGGAGCTCAGAGAGACAATAATGAACATAATTACAGTTAGTTATTGTTTGCTTTACTCACAACACTACTTTATAATGCTCCTGCCAGCAGAGCTGCTTTATGGGATGTCTTTTTCATGCAGCAACCTTTTCATAAATCAAAGCCCCAAAGCAATAGCAGGCAGTTTCTCCTGCAGCCTGTTTGAAAATAAAAGTTAACACCGAGCCCTGGCTGTTATCAATCTTCATAAATGTGTCCATGATACAGCAAATCTGCTCCATATTACCCAGCTCTGCTCCTAATGCATGCACAGGAGCAAACCCAGGGGCTTAATGGAGCTCCTAAATGGCTTGGAAGTGGGAGCCACGTTAAGTGGCAAGGGAAGTTTGAAAGGAATAACTGCTTTTCTCATTTCTCTTGATACAGGATGGAATTATTCCCCTTCCAGCTTGAAAAATGTGTATTGGGCTACAATGGGAATTTTCATACACAAAATAGAGACCCCCTGCAGTTAAGGAGGGGAAATGATCAGGATTTCAGTCATTCCTCTTAGCAGAGATCTGTGGGACTGAGGGGTTTTATACTCAGGCACTGAACTGAAAATCTGACAGAATTAATAAACTTATTGCAGTGGCACCCACAGCCTCTGAAGGAGGAGAAGGGGCACCTGATTTGTATTAATTTGTATTTTGCAGGGCTTAAAGGGGCTCCAGGAGAGCTGGAGAGGGACTGGGGACAAGGGATGGAGGGACAGGACACAGGGAATGGGGAAAGGGAGAGATTTGGGAACTAGGAATTCCTGGCTGGATGGAATTCCCAGAGCAGCTGTAGCTGCCCCTGGATCCCTGGAATGCCCAAGGCCAGGCTGGACATTGGGGTTGGGAGCACCTGGGACAGTGCAAGTGTCCCTACAAAGGCAGGGGTGGCACTGGATGTCCTTTAAGGTCCCATCCCACCCAAACCATTCTGTGATCCTATGATTTAATCACTTTCTAAGAGACCTAAATACTCATTTTACAAACTTTCTTTTCTGAGTCTGACAACCCTTTGCAACAAAACCCAAAATCTGAGATTATTTCCTCAAATATTTACTGCCTACTTTGCCTTTAAACTGTGATTTCCCTCAGGTGCACTCCAAGCAGAATGGCTGTGGTGTATTTTTTATTTTTTTCCCTGTTTTTCTAACACTACTGGAAAGGAGATTAAAAAAAGAGGGGAACCACATGTCAAGTGGTAACATACAGAGATAATTGGTAATTCATTCCTCACCCTGCACCCAGGAACAGGTGAATTCTCCTTAAAAACCTCCCCCCACCAGCTCTGGGAAACATTCTCCCTTCCCCAAAGGCAGGTCTGTGCTGGAGGCTCCCAAGTGAGATTTGTAGGATTTGATCCTACAGATGGCTTGGCCTCATTAAAAACATCCTTAGAAAAGGTATTTGTAAATCTCAGCCACAAAAGATTAGGAACTACAGAACAAATTATTAATAAAAAGGAGCTGCTGTGGGGTTTAACCTCCCAGCTTTAATGCTGTAATTGGGAAATCAGAGACTCGTGTTTGGAGGAAATCCCAACAAAGGATAAGGCATTAAAACAAGAGGCTTTATTCCTTGTTTGGAATAAACCTGGAGGAGGGAGGAGGCAGCCAGATGTCCCCTGGCAGAGCCTGGAATGCCAAACACAGTGGGAAGAGCTTCTCATTCCTTGGGAGCAGCTGCCAAACCTGCAGCCAGAGCAGGGAGTGGCCCCAAAAGGGAACCCAGGAATCCTCCCAGCACTGGGCTGGCCCCCAAAAGGAGATTCAGAGCCAGTTCCACTGGAGCCACTGAGGTGGGAGGGCAGAGTTTCACTCACTGCTTTCACAGGGAGATCTTTAAATGACTCTGTGCTCCTCTGTAAGCAAATGGAGAAAAGCAGCTGAACACATTTCTCTTCCCAACACACCCACCCTGAACAGGAAAAGGACCTTCTGAACAGGGAAAGCACCTGCAGATCCTCAAATCACAGAGTGGCTCAGCTTGGAAAGACATTAAAGATCATCAAGTTCATCCAGTTCAAACTCCCCTCCTGCAGGCAAATTTTCCCACATAGTTATCCCAAAATATCCTACACAGTTATCCCACACAGTTATCCCACAATATCCCACACTGTTATCCCACTCTATCCCACACAGTTATCCCACTCAATCCCACAGTTATTCCACTCAATCCCACAGTTATTCCCCCACAACAATATCCTACAATAATGATCCTGTTCTACCTGTCCCCTCCTCCCAGAAAATCTTTTATTTTCTGTATTAATTCATAGAAAAAAAAATTCCTACTCCTGGCTCGGTGCTTTATAAACATTAATTTTAAGATTGCTTTCTCTATTACATAGAGTAAAGAAAATCACTGTGGGAAAAACAGGGATAGCCTGAGGGGAGATTTAATGAATGTACCCATGATTTCTAGAAAACGGGGGGGAAAAAAAGATTATGCCAAGCATGGAAAGAATTGACTTGCCCTCTTTATTAATGTGCTATCTAGATTTTGAATAATGGATTTTAAAAGTTAATGTAACTCTCAAAAAACACAGTCAGAGCTTCAATCCTGTTTCCTGAACAAACAACCACATTTAAATTTCACATCAGAGCTCAAAGATTTCAATGAGCACACATCCCCATGCCCAGATTCTCAGTGCAAGAGAAACACACAGATATCCCACCAGGCTGCCCTGCCCCCAGTTTGTCCTGAAGGAATCTGCATCCAGCTCCAAATGCACAATTCATGTTTCATCCAGCACTCTAAGGGACTGCACTGATCAAAGGAATGAAGTTAAATACCTGTGGCTGCAGGGAAACCCAGAATTGTCATGTCTGCAGTGACAGGTAAACACACTGAAAAGTGACTTTAGGGAATTCTGAGATTCCAAAGGGTAACTGGAGAACAGCCAAAGGATTCTTTTATTTGTTTATAGGTGCAGAGCAACTGAGACAGGGGAACTGCTGCCCACCAGAGTCCCCTCTTTAAATTGGAACTGGATGATTTTTAAGGTCCCTGGGTCAAAGCACAATCCTTGGTGCAAAGCAGCAGCAAGTCCAGCAGATTCTGGAGTGAGCTCTGCTCCTGCAGCCCTCAGGTGAGCCCACAAGGGCCAAGCCCTCACTGAAAGAACTGAGCAAAGAGAAGAGCTTACCCAAAAGGAACAGGGTTTGGGATGTGCAAGATAAACAGGAGGCTGGAAGGATTTATTAAAGTCTCTCTGTGCACTCAGAATCTGGACTGGTTTCAAGCTAAGAGGGGTGACAGCATCACTCCCATGAAAACTGCACCTACACTTGGCTGGTGGAGTGAAATGTTTGAGATCAGACACTTCTGCCTGAAGCACTTCAAAAAACTCTCCTGGTGGCAGCACAGCTGTGTGTGAAGAGGTGCAAGAGCAGAAAGAGAAACAAGACCTTTGGGTACCTCTGGTGCTAAGAAAAGCTCAGTGGCTGAGCTGAGCTGTGGTGTTTAATTCTTTAATTCCCAGCATCACTTACAAACAGCTCACACCTCTCTAAGAGATGTCAGGAGTAACTTGGGATCATCATCCCCAGATAGAACATGTGACAAAAAAATCAAGAATATCACCAGCAACAATGTCATCAGGGCAAACAACCCTTCAATGATTCTCTCCTGACAAAGCACCACCTCTATTTGCTGTATTTGTAAGAGAAAACATTAATTCAGGAGGTTTCTGTGCAGAGCTCACTGCTCTTGGCTAAGCAAAAAAAAAAGCTGAACTAAAGGCACAAAACCTGCAGGATTTTTTGTAGCTTCCTATTTTCTGTTATTGAAAAAACACTATGTGGTATTTCATAAATAACTGGTAATTTGTGTTTTTCATTTAGGTTTTAAAAGCAGCTACTTTTAATTTAAGGCCAGGTTGGATGGGCTGGAGCAGCTTGGTCTAGGGAAGGGGGTGGAATGGGATGAGCTTTAAGTTCCCTTTAACCCAAACCACTTTGGGAATCAATGATGGTATTTAAGGAGCTGCTACAAACTGGAAGTTTGCGTCTGCACAAGGAGAAGTAAAGCACAAATTCTTTGCCTGGCTCTCTGCAACACAGATTTCTATGTTACAGAGGTATGTGAGTGCAGATGATGGTGACTGAAGATATTTGCATTAAGAAACTATCAATATTGCTAATTTCCAGGCAGTGCAAGAGCCCTTCAAAGTCACCATATGTGCCCCAACATCAGAAGGGTAACGAGGACAGGGAAATAAAGCCACACTTCCCTGGACTCTGTCCAAAGTCATCAATAAAAAGCTGATTTTCTCTCTATTCTGGTTTTTTTCCCCTCAGTGTCCAGAGAATTGGCACCACTGCTTTGTGAGACAATTATATCTGAATATCCAATGTGGCTGTTATTAATTTACTGTGGTTTCATTATGCTCCTTCTCAGCTTCACAGTCACAGAAACATCAGTCAAAAATACAGGAAATACTGCAAATATTTCAAATATTCACAGCTCAGCATCAAGCAGAACTTCATGGGGGAAGTGTCCATGGCATGGATGATCCTTAAGGCCCTTTCCAGCTCAAACTACTCTGTGATTTTTTAATGATAACAATGCCTTAAATTTTATTTTCAGTAAATATTAATGACCCAAGCTTTGTGATAGAGAAATTCTAATTAAAGAAAAATATGACATTGATGATTTGTCATTTATTCCCATTCATTCTATGGGAATTGATGGAGAGAATCATGTCCAAAAGGTGAATAATAAAAGGATAGCACCCCCACAAATCTGTGATTCAGAATAAACACCCAGATGATGCAAAGGATCCTCTGGATTACAACTGTCAGTGTCCAAGCAAACTTTGTTTTAATTCCATTATTGGGGAAAACCTCATCACAAACTGATCAATCAATCCCCCAGGAAGATTTGGGATTAAGTTTTTCCCAAAAAATCCCAGCAGCAAGAAGCAATTCCACATTGTCCACGAGAGCAGTGAAACACGAGAGGAATGGCAGAAGGCTGAGGAAAAAGCACTAATGCACAGCTCTGAATTCTAAATATACCACCAGAAATCAAAACCCACCAAAGATAAAAACATTTATTTTAGGCTGCCTTTGCCCTCTCTGCTTCTTAAATGAATAATGAAGATGTCACTTGGCTCGAGACACCACGGGGGAATAAAATGTCACTGCCACAGCTGCTGAATTTCCCACTGCCAGCCCTCCAAATTAAGGGAAAAAACCCACAAAACAAAGGGAGAATTTGATGAGGAAAAGTTCAAATCCTTGCCCAAAGCCCAGCTCTTCCTGTAACGTTGCATTCTTCTCTTCTTGTGTAAACTCCTCATTATAACAGAGCCATCTTCATAATGGAATAATTTGGGTTATAATGTAACTGTGGGAAGATAATTCCAGCTTTAGGAGGGGCAGCATGGCCCTGTAATGTTGTTTTAATGTGATTTGGGGACTGCAGGAACTGCCTGAACCTGCTCATTTAGGATTTGATCAATGGGAATTAGGCCTGTAAAGAGATGAAGCATTTGATAATTCCCAATTTGATCAATGTGAATCAGGGCCTTGGTGGAGATAAAACATTCCACGTGGACATTTGGAATATCAGTTTAATGCAGCAGCAATAGGAACTGTAGACACAAGACTTGCCAGGGTCTCTGATCCAAACCCAAGTGGGATATTTGTATTTTTCCCCTTTGAATGGGGTTTAATTATCCCTAGAGACTGATGAAGCCACAGTTGATGTAATTTCAGGGATTAAATGGAGGAAGGAAAATCCAGGAAATATTTAATATATTATACCACCATCCCCTTCTTGCTCTTGGAAGGGATGGAGCTTAAAAAGTGGAAGAAATTCAAGTTATATCATTAAAAACTGGGTACCTAATTCTAGACATGCCTAAAATAAAGTCAGACTATTTGCTAATAACACCACAATTAGATCCATTAATCTTGCACTTGGAACCTGCAATCACAGGCAGCACATGGCTTTATGCATTAACAAAATTTAGCAGCTCAACCTTATTTAATTCTTCTTTTACAGCCAATTAAACAACTCTTTAAACACCACTGGAGCCCCTGTCCTCTCAATCCTCACGTGCAATTAAACTGCACATGAGAAGTGCCTGTGACACCAAAAGAGCATCTTTAGGTCTCACTAAATCATTCCTCATTTATCCATCAAGTTTCATAAAAGAGGCAGTGATAAAATAACATCTCCTGCATTGAAACCTTCAATAAAAAGACAAGGTGTTTAAAAGGATTTGATGTAAGGAAAAACCTTTAAATTGTAAAGTAATATTGGTATTTCAGGCACTTCATCAAATCTGCCACAATTTATGTGCATATTTCAGGCACCTTTTTATTTCCTTTTGTTTTCTTGGAAGGCAGTGGACCAATAATGGATCCACTGATGTAAAAATTCCAAATAATTTTTAGGAAATTTGGTTTCAAGTGCAGCACAGTAATTGCAGCACTGCTATTACAGACCAGTCAAATGGATGATTTCAGTGTACACCTTGAGTTTCTAGAAAATTAAGAGAAGTCCAATCCCATCAAGTGTTACCTTATCCAAATCCTCCTCAGTAAATATTCCTTGATTTCTGCACCCTATAAAATGGTTTTCTTAAATTTCTTTGATGCTCTATCAATCAGTTCCATTTGTGCACAAAAAGGAACCCAAAGTATTTGATTTACTTAGGAATGGATCAGGAGGAAAAACCCAATCCCCAAACTCATCTCTGCCCACTAAACCCACCCAGAGCTCTTCAGCAAAACTCCAAATCCCAACAAAACCTTCTTTTGGAATAATGCATGTGAAATGAGGCAATCATTTGATTTAGAAAGCTGAAAATATCCCAGTGACACAAAGGAAAGAGAAACCCAGGTGGGAATTTTATCCCAACCTTCCTGGATTTCCAGACATGATGGAAAAGCCTCCAAATTATGCTTCAATTAGACCTTGATCAATGGTCATCCTGTCCCTTTTGTTTAAGGAACAAATTTACTGCTCAATATACTCTGCACCATTAAACACTACAAAATTTTTATATATACACCAGGGAATATTCAACAATTCATGCTGTTAAGAGATAAAATGAGTTTTTCTTATACTTTAAAATTTTATTTGTATCATTATCAGCAGCCCAGAAAGGACTTTTCTCTTCCTGCTCATCAAAAATCAAAACAAAACACAAACCAGAAGCAAATCCCTCCACAAAGCTACAAAAATCGTGGCAGAATAATTCATTTTCTGCAGCATTTCTTGGTTAGAGGAGAGAATTGAGGTTGGAAAAAGTTCTGTGTCCTCAGTAAAATGATAAATGGAACCTGGAGCCTGAGGGATGAAGCAGCCCAAAAGGGAAGGTCCAAGGCTAAGGGTCACTGTCACTTTGATCCATCAATTACCAGATCTTCACTTCCCTTTCTTCAGCACTAATAAAAATTATTTAATTTGACCTTCACTGTTGAGGGCAGAGTGAAATTCCTCATTTAAATCCTTCCCATGGTGCGATTGTGATGCAAAGCTGGAATCCCATTTTTGGTGCTCCATCAGAAAAAGGGGAGCTATTTTTTTAATATTTCATGCTTCTTATCAACTATAAATTAATATAATTTATATCAATTATAAACTGATGTAATTGATACAATAAATGTATACTAAGCGTGCATCCCATTTCTCTGCAGTTTATAGTTCCTATACACTGGCCTCCAAATTCTCCCAAATTCCCTCCTTTCAACAACCAGCTGCCTGGAAAAAGAAAAAAAAAAGGAGAAGGGACTCACTTGAAGCGAGATGAGACTTCATCAGCAGCTTTTTGGTATTCCTCAGTGGTGACTTTGTAGAACTGGGCACTCTGGAGGAAAAACAGAATAAATACAGATTTCAGTTAGTGTTGTTAGCAGGCATGCTAATATCAATCAATAAAGCTGATGGTTTTGGATTTAAGTTGTTTCAAAAAACCCTCAAATATAACCACAGAATGACAAAATTTCAGAAATCACTTTTTTGGGGGTGCTCGTTTTTTTTTAATGTCTTGATTATGCAAAAGAAATGGCTCTTGGGGAAGAACTCTAAAGGGACATGAGGTAAGAATCCCATATTTAGCACAAGGTGCTCCTGGTGTCTTTGCAACTTCTTTATTGCAAATTAAAATCAAAATAGTGATTCTTGACTTCTCTGCAGTGCCCTGTTTGTGTTCCTCACACACATCTCCACAAACTCACTGCTTCAAAGTCCCAAATAAATTAACTATGGCTTGACTTTCCCTTTTGCTCTTTGCCTCTGTGAGGATTTCCTGGAATATTCCAAACTCCCAGGTCATTCCACTCAGTTGCTAGTTTTAATTCCTAAAGCCAGGCAGCTTCAGGACAGATTTTCATCTCTCCTAAACCCAGGGATGGCTTTGACTCAGTTCTACAAAATCATTCATTTCCAAAGTACAGGTGAGAGATGCTCCCCAAGCAACAGAAGTTTTCTAGGTGGGAAAATGCTGTGCCAGGGGAGGCTCAGCTTTGAAATTGGGAAAATTCCCTCATGGCAAGGGTGGTCAGGCTGGAAGAGCTGCAGGGGTGGAGTCCCCATCCCTGCAGGGATTTAAAGCCCTGTGGAGGTGGCACCTGGGGACATGGCTTTGACAGTGCTGGGAATGGTTGGACTCTATGACCTTAAAGATCTTTTCCAGCCTAAAGAATTCTGTGATCCTACAGCCTGAGGTAAATTGCTGGAATGTTGTTTTGCCTCATGTCTCAATAATACAGAGGTGGCATTTTTCAGGAGGTTTTTATAGCCTCAGCACAGTTGGACCTCTGCTGTAATAACCAAGGCACCTGGCTGCCCAGCTGGAGGGAGAAAGCAAAGTTTAGGCAGCTCAAAACTTCTCTGGAACTCTTTTCCTCCCAATGCTGGTGGAAACAGGGTGTGGAGAGGCAGAAAGGTTGTGATGGCACTTGCAAGAACTCTGGTGTAGCTTTGAGTCACTGGCATCCCAGGGAGTGATGTTAACATGGCAACAAAATCCTGCCAATCCCACACTGTGTGATTACATCAAACCCAGCTGAATTCTTATTTTAACAACCTGGGATTTTATCCTGTGCTTCACAGTTATTGATGTCTCAATATTGATTTGGTATCTTCCAAATATTTAATTTGTGTCAGGCTGAGGGAGCTGGGATTGTTCACCCTGGAGAAAAAATGGTTCTGGGAGAGCTCAGAGCCCATAAAGGGCTGCAGGAGAGCTGGAGAGGGACTGGGGACAAGGGATGGAGGGACAGGACACAGGGAATGGGGAAAGGGGAGACCGGGGAATTAGGAATTCCTGGCTGGGCTGGAATTGCCAGAGAATCCCTGCAATGTCCCAGGTTGGACATTGGGGTTGGAGCACCTGGGACAGTGGAAGTGTCCCCACAAGGCAGGGGTGGCACTGGGTGGGCTTCAAGGTCCCTTCCAACCCAAACCATTCCAGGATTCCATAACACACTCATTCAGTCCATGAGAAGCATCATTCCAATTTTAATTTTGGATAAAATAAAGCAGTTTAGCTTAAGAGACATTGATGTATGGAAAAGCAATATGATGAAAACGTTTTTAGGGGGAAAAAATGGAAAAGGCTGTAAGTGGAGAGATCACTCTTCCATAAAAGTCACAGATGACACAGGTCTGTGGTCACTGGGTGAGTAAACATGTCCTGAGGAATATTTATCATTTTATGAGCAGTGCAGGTCTCACTCCTGCAAAAACACTTCCTGAAATTCCAAAAGAGGCAGCACCAACTACAAAAATATGCAAATAAACCATTTTTCCTTCCCACTTAAAGATTTCACTTTCTAAGCTTCTTCCTTGGCAATAATAATCCTGAAATGTACCGAAAACAGTGAATAAAATGCCAGCTCCAGACAGGGGTAAAATTGTACTGCAGGGTTAATATTTTCTCTCAAATGATAACAAATGGGGTAAGAGGCAGAGCAGGCAAAGGTCAGGCTGGGATCAGCAGGAGCAGAGAGCTGTGCTGCACTCCCCACTGCCAGCCCCACGCCTCATCACTCACTGCACTCAGCCACCCTTCTACTCCTCCAGGAATCAGCAGCCAGGGAGGCAATGGAAGTGAAATTCTGCTCACACCAGGGACCCCCTGGTGTGCAGCAATGCCACCATCAACTGCAGGCTGCTGGGATGGGATGGGATGGGATGGGATGGGATGGGATGGGATGGGATGGGATGGGATGGGATGGGATGGGATGGGATGGGATGGGATGGGATGGGATGGGATCATGGGATGGGATGGGATGGGCATGGGATGGGATGGGATGGGATGGGATGGGATGGGATGGGATGGGATGGGATGGGATGGGGATGGGATGGGGATGGGGATGGGATGGGATGGGATGGGATGGGATGGGATGGGATGGGATGGGATGGGATGGGATGGGATGGGATGGGATGAAGGCATGGGGACTTTGGGACTGGGGTGAACTGGGGAGATATTTCAGGGCAGGAACCTTTCCTGGGATGAACTGGGAGATATTTTAAGGCAGAGACTTTTCCTGGGATGAACTGGGAGATATTTTAAGGCAGAGACTTTTCCTGGGATGAACTGGGAGATATTTTAGGCCAGGGACCTTTTCTGGGATGGGATGGGAGATATTTTAGGGCAGGAACCTTTTCCTGGGATGAACTGGGAGATATTTTAGGGCAGAGACTTTTCCTGGGATGAACTGGGAGATATTTTAGGGCAGGGACCTTTCCTGGGATGGGATGAGCCCACAGTGAGCAGCAGGACAGCGTGGCCAGGGCAGAGCAGAGATGATGAATGGTTCTCCATCACCCCCTGTCCCCCCCAGGCCAACACAGACTAGAATCTTATTTAGGCTGCCATTTATCTTTCTTTGGCCTGCTCAATAAAGATGAACACAACAGTTGTAAGGATCGATTGCAATTTTTTCTCATTTTCAAGCATGAAGGAGCATTTCTGACATAAAAACAATATTCAGGGTGTACTTGTTCTGCTTTTTAATTGCAGTTCAAGTGATCAACTGAGCTGCTCTGTATGCCCAGAAGTTTTAATCCTACAAGCTATCAAGAAATCATTTGTTATCTCAGATGAAAAGTGCTGTTTGTTGGCTCAAGTCTACTATTCAAATCCACTCAGGTTCTCTTTTAGAGATAAACTCTCTGTAACCCAGAGATGAAGTTTTGTTTTTTAAGTCCTCCCTAATCCTCCAGATAGAAGTGCAGTGGTCATTTCCCTAAATACAGATTAAAAATGGTGCTGTGACATTATTTCCTTATCTCCAGATACAGATATTTATTATCCTCATATCTGGAAGTGTCCAAGGCCAGGCTGGACAGGCTTGGAGCAGCCTGGGGTAGTGGGAGGTGTCCCAGCCATGGCAGGGGTGGCACTGGATGAGTTTAAATTCCCCTTCAAACCCAAATCCAGCAGTTTTGACCCAAAGATAATGAAGATATTGCAGTAAAATTGAGTAACAATTTTCCACACCCTCAGTGTGAACTGAGAGAAACACAGGCTGAACGAGAAGTTAAAGAGAACTTCAATTTTAATTCTAAATCCAAACTTGCCCTGATACATACACAGAGCCACAGAAAATAGAAATAATGCCAGAAGTCAGGAAGGGAAAAATGAGATCTGGCCATGGGTGAAAGTGTTTTCACCACGTTTGCCACTGAAATAATTTTCCCTGAGAGAAAGTGGGAACAGAAACTTCTGAAAGCTGGAGGAATGAGAGGAGAATTATTTCTCTCGACTGCTCTGATTTCAAAGGTCTGTGTAAGAAAATAAATTCCTGGAGCCCCTCAGAAGGTCACTGTTGTGTCTGCATGGGGACCTCAAAGCACGAGCACACGTTTCACTCTGGGCTGAAAATCTTCAGATTTGCAACCAGGGAAAGTTCTGAGAGATCCTGTGTCATCCAAGCTGATAAAAGATTATCAAAAGAACCAGGAGAACTTGAGATCCCTCATTTAATTTTACCAGAGATACTTCACCTGTATGCACTATTTTATTAAAAATGTGGTGAAACTGTTTCTACTGCAGACAGAACACGACTGATTTTGGCATTGAATTCTTTTCTTTAAGCCCTTAAAGCTCTGAAGAGATTCATTATGAGAGTAACATCCATGAAATCTATTAATTAAATTTAATAGTTACATAGGTAAAGTTGATTTGACTAAGAAAAAAAAAGACTTTTGACTTGCATACAAAAGAGACAAATCTGCCCTTTGCTTCAAGTCAGTGCTGGGAAAGACAAAAATGAGCCCAGCTTGACTCCAGCTCAGCTCAGCACCTGCTCCACCCACCAAAGGAACCAAGGGCTTGGGCTGTTTGGTACCTTTGAGAATCAGGGGAGAATTTTTAATTTAAAGACTTCTCTTTCCTTCTCATCCTCCCCCACGGAAAGACTCAAAGCATTGGCAGGCAAAGATTATCCTGTTCCCTGAATGGCAAATTGGAAAGTTTTCTGTGCCTCTTTTGAATCCATTTCTGTTGCAGTTAAGCTTCTTTTCTCCCCTTAATTGTACTTGTGGCCATTTCATCTGAGGATCTTTAACAAAGCCATTTGTGGATAATAGGGAGCATTTTGTTTTAATCATCCTGTTGACACAGAGCCTCGGATCTGAACGGCCTTAAAAGAGATTTCCAAAGCCACAAGGAAATTGTTAAACTTATTTCACTCCAAACTCAAGACTGACAAGGTTAGTCCAAGCCCCATCCTTGGACTTGGACATTCCAGGGATTCTCTGGCAATTCCAGCCCAGCCAGGAATTCCTAATTCCCAAATCTCCCCTTTCCCAATTCCCTGTGTCCTGTCCCTCCATCCCTTGTCCCCAGTCCCTCTCCAGCTCTCCTGGAGCCCCTGGAATGTGCTGGAAGCTCTCCCTGGATCCTTCCCTCCTCCAAGGGAACATTCCCGGCTCTCCCAGCCTGGCTCCAGCCCTGGAGCAGCTCCAGGGCTTCCTCTGGACTACAGAGGAAAAACAAAATTAGAAGAAATAAATTCTCAAACATCCAGTCATCTTTCATCTTTGGAACTGCCACCAAGTGAGCAAGGAGAGAAGGAATTAGGGAAGAAATGAGAACAAAAAAAGAATAAAACCATCAACTGTTCTGTGCCTCCACCCCAGTTCCAAATTACATTAAATTACAGCTTTATAAATATGACCATTCCAATGGCATTTTCATTTGAATTTAAAGTCTCTATTTGTCCCTGAATTGATTTTAATAAGCTATGGAAAACCAAGCATTTAACATCAGACAGCTCCCAAGTAACACTGCATCTTCATTCTGCCTCCAAATGATCTATGGATGAGGGAATTTCTTCTGAAATGTCAGCAGATCAGGCCTGTGCTTGAATTTTTAGATAAGTTATTCTTTATACAAGTTGTGACTGCTCTCATTTGATCCAGCTGCTCTAGTCAGTCAATTGGTGCAGTTTTTATTCCAGAGATGAAACTAAAGATGTCCAAATCCACAGTAAGAGATCCTACAGAACACTTGAGACTTTTTAAATCCTATTATGAGCTCTTTTTTAATGAGCAGGACTGACTGTCCTCACTGGGAGAAAGTTCTCTGGATTTGCCACAGGGCTGAAAATCAGGTTTGCATGAAATCTATCCAAATGGAGCATCTTTCCACAAAAAAAAAGGTCACTGCCCAAAGGAAACCAGTTTTCCAATCCTTCACTACAGCTTTTGGAGAAGGACCCAACAAAATCCCTTCCACATCAGGACAACTCAGGGACTAAAGATGGACAGAGCAGGGGATGAGCTTTTACAGCAGAGGAGAACTTTTTAATGTGCAGTAAGTGGGAGAAGTGGCTGCAAGGTAGGGAGAGGGAATTCAAACTGAAGGAGAAGCACCTCAGAAAAAAAAAATAACAAAAACCAAGAAGCAAAGGAAGCAACCTGGGATCCTGGGCTGAGCCTACAGAGGAGACCCAGACAGGGAATCTGAGACTAAGGCAATTATCAGGATTTTGGTGGTGCCTGCCTACAGCTCCCTATTTCAAATTCAAGTAAAATTCCCTTTCTTCTGCCTTCAGAAAATTAACTCTGCCTGCTGTGTCCTGGAAAAAGCTGGGTCAGAAGAGAAACCTGGACTGTTGTGGACTGAAGGGAGGATTTGGAACATCCAAAAGCACCCAGTACCTGAGATAAAACCCAAAAAAAGTATCCAAAGGTGTTGAAAATGCCACAGACCCACCCAAACAAAAACCTGGGAGCTGTCCCTGCCCATGGCAGCTTGGAATGAGATGATGTGTAAGGTCCCAAACCAATCTGTGATTCCATGAAACAAAGGAGCAACACATCCTCTGCCTGGCAAACAACCTGCAGGAAGGAAATTCACATCCCATCAGTTTTTTTAATTCCATGATGGGTGTTTGTCAGAGATTTCAGTGATATTCAAAGAAAGTGCAGCAAGTGGGGTAAAATACTTAACTCAGTTATCAGCAGAAAATGGGGGGAAAAAGAGCAATTTTTGACCTTTTCTTTTGAATTTCCAACTCTGTTTTTCAGGCACCACTAACTAATGCCTTTAACTGCAACTATTAATGGCTCTGAAGTTTCTCCCCAGCCATGCCTCACTTCACTTTTCTGCCCTGCTACAGCATCGATCTCTAATTTGTTAACACTCCGAGCTGCCAAAGAAAATGAAAACCTTTGTGAAAAGGACAAATCTATTCCAAGTTCTTACAGCTATTCAGCCAAGCAGCTAATCTGCATGTAATTGTAGTAGTGGTGTTAATACAAATGTGCTCAGGCTTAGAGATGCACCTGAAAATGCACAACTGTATTTATGGCCCCTCCTGATGACAAAAGCCTCATTTAAATTATTCCCATTTAAAACTTTCCTTCTCAGCTCAGCCCTGTCACTGTTCCATGGTTTAAATTGTGTTTTCCCAATGGGGTTATTTCTCTTAAAGGAGGATTTGCCCCCCTAAAATGAATGTGCTACATCTTTGAGGCACACGGGAATGGGAATTGCTGCTGCCAGGGGTGGTGCCCAAGAAATCTCAGTTGGGAATTCCCTTCTGCTGGGTGCAGACAGAACACAGGAATGAGGATTTTAAATTCCTGCTGCTGGTTGCATTTAAGGAGTTAATTCTTAAATACTGGTCCAACAAAAACCACACCACAGGGAATCACAGCAGCTCAAAGCAAACCAGGATCAGCACGAATTCCAAAATCCTGGAATGGTTTGGGGGGAAGGGACCTTCCAGATGATGCAGTTCCAACCCCCTGCCATGGGCAGGGACACCTCCCACTGGCCCAGGTGCCCAGGGTCCCACCCAGGAATGGCTGTGACTCCCAGGGCTACTGCAGGGTTTTATTCCAAGGCACTTAGCATTTCAAAGCACAAAGTCAGCCCAGCCTAAATCTTCCACTCCATTCCTGCACACTCAGCTCATCCTGCATGGATGACTCCCACAAAGACCTGAGGTGCTGGAGACCTGAAGACAATTTGAGGTCATCCATGAAGCTGTTTTGGCAAAACCATAGACAGAGGCCAGGGCAGCCCCTCCATGGTCTACAGCAGCCACAGTTTTAAGAGGAAGTTTCAAAATCTGAGAAAATCCCTTTAAGCACCACTTGTTTCCAACTCATTCTGGCCAGCTTTTGACAGCAGAGAGCCCATGAAGTGGTCAAAAAATACTTCCCCCCAAGGACAGTTAAGGGACAGGGATGGTATGAGGCTGTGGTCTCTCCAGCCTTGGAGGTCCCCAAAAATCCCCCTGTCAAATCTCAATCTGCTCTGAGCAGGTGCTTGGGACCTCCCAAGGCTCCTTACAGTCAGAACAACCCATAAATATGGAAACTCAGATCTGCTATCAGGGTGAAAATCTCTTTTGGCTTGTAGATGTGCAATCTGCTCTGCAGCTGGAGGTGAAATTCATCTTGTGGCAGCAGCCCAGCAGAAAGAATCACAGATTAGCTCTGTCTTCTTTCAAATCAATGGAAACTAGCTGGCTTTAGCTCTGTTTATTAGATCTCCCCTATCACTGCTGCCTGAGATTGGCTGCCTCAGGCCATAATGAGTGCAAAATTACCATTTTTTGAAAAGCACAAATAACTCACACGCCAGCCTGAGAGAAACCACCAATAAAGTTCCTGAAAGAAACTCTGCAATATTCTGTCTCTCTCAATCCAACAGCTCCTGGCACCAGTGTCATGTTGCTGTATCTCTTGCTGCTTTAAAAAGTTTTGCCTGTGTTTTTTTTTGAGCTGGTATTTGTGGGAACTTGCTTTAGGTACCAGTTTGATCAATCCTGTCAAATTCTCACGTTGTGGAATTATGAGCTGCAGTATCCAAATAGCACAAACCACTTTAATATTTGCATCTGGTCAGAGCAATGAACTTCTTTGAATATTGTTGCCACAGATCTCACTGTCAGGTGGTATTTTGATGGTTGGGATCAGCAGGTGAGCAAAGAGGGAGTGAATATGGAGAGCAGATTTTTCACTGTGCAAAGTTCATCATCCAAGTGAAAACAGCCACAAGAAAAGGCAGCAAATCTGATATCAACTGACTGACAGCTGATGCTGCTACAACAACAAAAGCCAAACTGTAAAAATCTATTTATCAATAACAGGTTTTGGTGATGGTGAAGGAACTGAAGAACTTCAAGGATGGTCTCTGGCAGCTGCTTGGAACACCAGGTGAGAGCAGTGAGGAGCTATCAGCACTGGTACAACAAAAATGCTGAGGATATTAAAAAATCCCTGATTAAAAACAGTGTAGGTATTTGTTAGGATCAGTGATAAGCACCTGAATCCAAGTAAACTGCATTTTACACTCAGATTAGATGGAGAACTCTGCTCAGCAAGAAAGGAAACAAGCTCTGAGAATGTTTAAATCAAAGTAATGTGAGAATTTTTCAGTGGTTTTCCCAGAGTGGATCCCAGCAGCCCCACTGAGCTCAGAAACTGCCTCCTGAAGGAAGAGAAACCACAACTAAGGCAGGGGGGCTCTCCCTAAAAACCTGCTCAGACAAATTCCAGGACCTAGGAAAATGAAAGCATGACACAGTGGAATTATCAGCACCAAATAATCTGGAAGTTTAAAGTCACAGCATTGCTCTCAATAAGGCAAAATCCACAAAATTCCACAAAATTCCACAAAATCCCTACAGCTGGATGACACATGAGGCCAAATAATTCAAGCACAGACTCCTGCAAACCTTCCTAATTTTTAACTGTAGTTTGTGACCTCTGAGGATGATTACCCACTCTTTCCTGGGCTCCTTTTTCCTGCATTCCTCGTGGGTTCTGTTTATTCCCACTGCCCATTCCCATCCCCCTCCTGCAGTGCCAGAGCTGTTATTCTGCATTTCAGCCACCCCACAGGTATTTGGGAGATGTTCTGTCCTACAGATGGATTTTTTTTCCACTGTAACCTTTATTTTGCCATCTCATTCCAAGTGTTCCATTGTGCTGCACACCTGCATTTCTCCAGACATTCCACCTTTTTCCCTCCTTTAGTTGTTTTTGTGAATGCACTTTGTGTCACAAACATTTACAATCCTTCTTCACTCCTCACAGCAACAGGTCCAGCTGGATAAACTCCATCTCTGTATTGATTCCCCAGCTGGCTGATAACATATGGAAATACTTGTAAGTTTGGATTTTTGCATTTTACTTTATAAAGCATGAGAGCACTGAGGATGAACTTGATTTAATCAATATTTTTTCTCCTTTTTTTCCCTCCAAAGTACCAAAGTGACTCTCAAAAGCTCCCACATCTTTGATCTGGGCAGCTATAGGAGAAAAATCCTTTTTATTACTGTAAAATCTGGAATTACTTCATAGGGACAATACTCTCAGGCACAGGGTGAGATTTTTGGAGTTGTCCTGTGCAGGGCCAGGAATTCCTGCCAGCAAAAATTGTATTTATGGCACCTGCACCCTGAAATTTCCCATTTATTTTGTCTTCAAATTCTTACAGCCTGGGCAAGAAGAGGAGTAAAACACTGCCAGTAAACTCAGTCACAGAAAAAAAAAGTTCACATGTCTGAAAACTTTTAATTGCAACAACTACTGCAGTAAAAAGACATCAAATGTCCCCTCAAACACTGGCACTAAATCCTTGTTCTGTCAACCACTGGTAAAACTCCCACTTCAAAAACATCCCACATGCTGCATGGTACAAACACACACAGCACTTTACACTTGATTTTTCCAATATAAAAGCACAGGTCTTGTAAGGATTTTTCAGTTTTTCATGAAGTTCTTTCGATTTTACAAGTACCTGAAATAATCTCTTGTCAGTTCATGGCAACAATTCAAAGAAAAAAACTTCATTGATGTTGTCTGAATTTAAAAGGGTCATTTACTGCTTTTTAAAAAAGCCTTTAAAATACCCCAATTTCTGCACAGTTTCTAACAAAAGGGAGCCCAGCCTCTACCATTATCCAATAACTCATCTCACCTATACACAGCATTATTTTGTTTTGCTCAGTTGAAATCCCACTGAAAAACTCCCGCCTGCTCAGCCACAAAAGAGTCTCAAACCATCAATGTTCTGCACATTATTTTAAACATATAATTAAAGAAAGTTTCCAAAAAATTCAGTGACAGGAGCAGCAGAAACTCAGAGAAGGAAGGAGGCTCATGAAAGCTGTTTGAGAAATGCAGTGAATACAGTCTGGGCTGGATTTGTTTCATGGGGTGTGTTCAGCTGCTGAGGAATTCTTTGGAAGTGTAAAGTCAAAAATATATTGCACTTATTCAGTGGAATGAGAGGGACATGGGAGAAAAGATATCAACAGTTTTTCATTTAAACATGGAACAGGTTCAGCTACAGGGAAGTGCACTAAGGAGAGACTGAGCTCCCCAGCTCTGGCACAGGGAATGGCATTCCTGTGGAAATTCCAGAAAAAAGGCTCTGATTTCACACTGGGGCTCTTCTTTACTGCAAAACAACCCTGATTTTCTTCTTAAAGAATCACAGGATGGGGTGGGTTGGGTTGGAGGGGACCTTACAGCTCATCTCATTCCATCCCATCCATGGCAGGGACATTTCCCACTGTCCCAGCTGCTCCCAGCCCCAATGTCCAACCTTGGGCACTCCAGGGATCCAGGGATTCTCTGGCAATTCCAGCCCAGCCAGGAATTCCTAATTCCCCAATATCCCCTGCCCCAATTCCTGTGTCCTGTCCCTCCATCCCTTGTCCCCAGCCCCTCTCCAGCTCTCCTGCAGCCCCTCCAGGCCCTGCAATGTGCTGGAAGCTCTCCCTGCATCCTTCCCTTCTCCAGGCTGCCAATTCCCAGCTCTCCACAGCCTCACACTGGATCCATCTCCTCTCCAAGGGATTGATGGATCCAGGGCCTTCCCTTGCAATCTCAGGGAACCATCAAGGCTCTCCCTTCCCTTTTCCTCTCTTTTCCATCCCCACTGGCCATCAAAATCCCTCTGGATGGATTCTGAGGGTCCTGAATCCCAGAATCCTGGGCTGCCCTGGCTGGGAAGGGAGCTCAGAGCTCATTGCAGGGACACCTCCCCCATCCCAGGCTGCTCCAATCCTTCCTGGGCCATTGCAGGGATCCAGGGATTCTCTGGCAATTCCAGCCCAGCCAGGAATTCCTAATTCCCAAATCTCCCCTTTCCCAATTCCCTGTGTCCTGTCCCTCCATCCCTTGTCCCCAGTCCCTCTCCAGCTCTCCTGGATCCCCTGGAATGTGCTGGAAGCTCTCCCTGGATCCTTCCCTTCTCTAGGGGAGCATTCCCAGCTCTCCCAGCCTGGCTCCAGCCCTGGAGCATCTCCAAGGATTCCTCTGGATTTGCTCCAACAGCTCCAGCTCCTGCTGTGTTCCCAGGGCTGGGTTCTCACCTCAGAGAGGCAGAATTCCTCCCCTTCCTCTTTACAGAGCAATCCAGACCTTCCAAAAAGTTTGTTTTGTTTTGTTGGGGTTTTTTTTGGGTTTTTTTTGGGGGGGGTGAGTTGTGTCCTCTTCCAGTTTACCTGCTGAATGCAAAGCTCTCAAAACCAAAAACCAGCAGGAGATGGGAATGAGAAAAAGAGGGAAAAGCTTTGTATTATTGTTGTAATCCCAAAAAGCAAACAGCACAAAGCAGGGTTTGCTGAAAACTGATGCATGAGGTATTTCAGTATAACCCAGAGCAGTCCATAATATTCAGTTTTGTAACCTGCATTTTGCTGTTTCACTGCAGTGCACAGCAAGTCCACGTGAAACAGGAGGTGCCTTGTATGAAAAACAACAATTGCCCATCTTCAGAGCTGCAACCTGATCCAAAAAGGGAACAGGATGCACATGTCAGACAAGGAGTGCCAGAAATGAGTAAATAGTCATTCAGTCACACCCTCACACTGAATAAAATGGTTATAGGGAAAGATTGTACATTTTAACTCCTGTCTCTGGATAATGAATTGTCTGATGCCTCTTGTACAGAATTTATCAGAGAATTCACTCAATAGCTGGATGGTTCCACTGCTCTTCTCTTGCCTGCTGGAAGTGAGGCAGTGAAAAATTGGTGACTTTCCCAAGGGATGAAACAAAAGCAGTTCCTGGGATGGAATTCCCAGAGATGCTGAGGCTGCCCCTGGATCCCTGGCAGTGTTCAAGGCCAGGCTGGGTGGGGCTGGGAGCAGCCTGGGATAGTGGAAAGTGTCCCTGAGGTTGGAATTGGATGAGCTTTAAGGTGTTTTCCAACCCAAACCATTCTGATTCCATGATCCTCTGAACTCCTGAAATCCACAGGAAGCTTGGCATGAACAGACATCAGAGCTGGCATGGATTTATCTGCAAATTTATCTGGAAAATTAGCTGCAGTGCTTTCAAAAAAAAACATATGGTATAAACTAGCAGAAAATATTCTGCATTATTGTCTCAGTCTGTGGCAAACAGAAAATATCTTCTTTGGGCTTTAAGGTGATAAATCGTATAGACAATTTCTGCTGCAGGAAAAAATCTCTGAAGTGAATTAAAGTGGTACCAGATATGAAAAACAATCTTACCTTTTTAAGGTAAGACATGTAAAACAATCCTAACTCTCTTCTGAGAATCAGATAAATGTTTGACTCCTCTGCTATGGTTCATTTGGATTTGCATCCTAATTATCACAGCTTTGCTTTGCTTTTTCCTGTGCATAAATTTCCTCAGTGATTATGGCCTGCAAATGGTTAAACTCCATGAGAGGGGGGAAAAATAAAGATTTCTGAAGTGGCAGGAGAGCATCTCCTGATTTCAAACACATGATTATCCTCCCCTGTTTCAAAAGGAAAGGCCTTTTGAGGCACAGCAATATGCATGTGAATAGCTCTGCATTGAAAAGTCCCAGCTCTCAGGTAGGAAAATGCTTTTTGCTTCCAAAGCAGTGAGATCTGGGAACTTTCATTTCTCCCTGACACACTGAAAGGGCTGAACATGGCACCAGCACCAGCATTTCTGAATTTAAAAGGGTCATTTTTGTCCCCAGCACCAGCTCTGAGGGTTCATCCACTTCTGCTGTGTCAAATTCCCAATTAAAACCAAGAGCAACAACGAGCCCAGCTGAGCAAAGCTGGGCCTATTTCAGACTGAGTGGGGTCAGATACAGAACCCACAAAGAGGGTGGAAAAAAATTTAAAAACTTAAATCAGAAAAAAAAAAAAGAGAGTAGAAACTTCCACCTTTCAAGGATTAGTGTAAAAATGACACATTATTTTCCAGGTGGATCTCACAAATACAGAAAGTTGATGCCATCACATCTCTCCTGATTGATTGGGGTGGGTCAGAGATTTAAAAGGAAATTTGCAGTGCCCAAGACAAATTGGTTTTGTTCTTTAAATAAAAAATTTGGCTGCAAAGATGTTGTCACTAGCCTTGTCACCAAGTCCATTACTGATTTTCTCTCTTCTGTTTTCTCCCATTTTCTTCCTACAACTCCCTCTGATCATCTTTAATGAGAGTTCCTTCTCCCAGTTTTAAATTTATTGTTTTCGTTTCGAGGGAGTTTCACAGAACACAGGAAAATACAGAATTGTGCCTTTCTGTAGTGAATTCTCAAGGCAGAAGAAAAACCTTTACTCAAACTTGTCATTCCTGTGGCCAAGCCTGGCCAAAGCTTGGATCTGTGCCATAACTAATGTCAGAAAGGGCTGGTACAGCTCCCCTCTGCACTGGGGTCACATCCCAGAATTCTGGTTCAGCTCCCACTGTGGCCACACTCTCCCTGATTTTAAGGCTGTTGCCACTGGACACAACTGCTCCTGGGCAGGGCTTGACCTCCTGCACATGAGAAGCACAACAAAATGAGGTGAAAAAATGATAAACCCAGAGCAGGACGTGGTGCAGAGCCCAGATTTCCTCCGGCACTGGAAGAGCTGTATCCTTTACACAAAGCTTTCCCCAACCCCAGCATCCTCTGTGCTTATATTACAGAAACAACAATTAAATTATTTTTTTTTTCTAAAACACAACAGTGAACCAGCAAAACCCATGTGGAAAAAGCTGGGTCTAAATCTTCTTCTTCTTAAACCTGAACACACTCCCCAAAAATCCACTGCTGTCAGATGTCAGTGATCCATGTCCAGCTCCTCTGGCTGCACAGATCCCTCTCTCCCACTGAAGGCCAAGTTATTAATAAATTGTTTTTTAACTTAGATTGGATTGATCATTTATTTTCAAAATCTCTTTTTCCATCATTTACTCATTACCCGCCTCCTCTTGATGGAAGAGGACATTCATTGCCTTCTGCATTTATTGTGCTGGCAAACAGAAACATTCAGCAGCATTTCCTGGGGATTCTCTAATTTATCTATCAGTTATGGGACTGGACTATTTTTAGGGGCAGGAAGAATTAAAATATCACTCAGAGTGACAGCAGTGAAAATGAAGGCAGTGAGTTTTCCTGTAATAAAGGAAGAGTATTCCTATGATTCCATGATTTCAGCCACTGGGCTTGCAGGATTATTTACTATTTTTAAAAAGCATAATTTCTCATTATTGCTTTCTAATAAGAATAATTACTAACTAACGGTTAGACAGAAAGGGACTGTTTTTCCTCTAATCCTAAAATCATTAAGGCTGGAAAACCCCTCTGAGGTCATCCAGTCCAACCATTCCCAGCACTGCCAAGGCCATGATGTCCCCAAGTGCCACCTCCACAGGGTTTGGAAATCCCTGCAGGGATGGAACTCCAGCACTGCCCTGGGCTCTTCCAGTGCCTGACTGTTGTTTCCATGAAGGAATTTTCCCTAAAATCCACCCTGAGGCTGTTCCCTCTCCTCCTGTCCCTGTTCCCTGGAGCAGAGCCCGACCTGGGGCTGTCCCCTCCTGGCAGGGACTTGTGCAGAGCCACAAGGGCCCCCCTGATCCCCCTTTTCTCCAGCCTGAGCCCCTTCCCAGCTCCCCCAAACCCTTCCCAGCTCCATTCCCTGCCCTGCACCCCTCCAGCCCCTCCAGGTCTTTCTCACCCTGATGGGGCCCAGAGCTGCCCCAGGATTTGAAGTCCCTCAGCACGGCCAGCACAGGGGAATGGTCACTTCAATTTAGAGTTGTAATCATTTCTAATTATTTTACCTCAACTAAGAAATCCTGCAAAGCACCTCCCTGAGGTTGCTTTAATCCAGCATTAACTTAGCACAGTATTTGTTCCCAAACTTCAGCTTGTGATGGGAAGATGGTGGGAGGAGGGAACAGACCTGGGTGAAGAGAAAGCTGCTTATTCATTAACTCCCCATATGTTAAAACATTTTGCCATATCCTATGCAAAGTGATAAACACAGCTTTTAACATTCAAAGAATTCCTTCAGTTTGTTCCTTTTTGCCTATTTAAAACATTTCCCTCTCATGACAGCTTTTTTTTTGCTCCATTAGAAGGAGAAGGGGAACAGCACAGATGAAGCTACACTCAAAAAAACCCCACAGTCACTGAGAGGGGTTGAGGCAATGCTGGAATTTTGACTCAAAAAGTGACTGGTGCTGGATAAACTTGGCATCACTGGGATTCCAGTTAACCCAGGGTACTCCAAGCCCATCCAACCTGGACTTGGACACTTCCAGGGGCAGCCACAGCTGCTGTGGCAATTCCAGCCCAGCCAGGAATTCCTGTTCCAATCTCCCAGTTCCCTGTGTCCTGTCCCTCCATCCCTTGTCCCCAGCCCCTCTCCAGCTCTCCTGCAGCCCCTCCAGGCCCTGCAATGTGCTGGGAGCTCTCCCTGCATCCTTCCCTTCTCCAGGCTGGCAACTCCCAGATGGTTTGGAGCAATCTGGGATAGTGGAAGGTGTCCCTGCCCATGGCAGGGGGTGCAGCTGGATGAGCTTTTAGGTGCCTTCCAACCCAAATTATTCTGTGATTCCATCAACACATCCCAGCTCCAGGACTCTGAGTTATCAGTTTCCATCCAGATACCATCACCCCTCAGACTTGTGCTAACTCTTCCAAAATAAAAACATGGAATTAAGTCTTTTTCCCCAAACTACAAAATAATCAGAAGTCTTTCTAAAATTTTTATTTTTTTTGCACATGCTGGAGAAATTAAAAAATGCAACAACCTGTATGAAAATGTGGTTCCACATTAAAAGTTATCAAGTGTCTCAGTGCACAGCAGGAAAAATCCTGGAATATTGGTTATCACAGGGTTTTTTGTTCTCTGTAAAGACACCACATCCACAATGGAAAAATAATCTATAAACAAACATTTAGAGAAACTTCAATAGCTGCTATTCAGCGTGGAACAACTCCTCATTTTGTTATTAAGCAGCATTTCAGCCTTGCTATTGATTGGATATGTGATAGTGAATGATGAGCCTGAACCAGGTATTTTCCATAGCAAACATGGAACTCTGCATTTGTGGTGCACTTGGGGGGAAAAAAACCACATGGCTGAGGTGTGTGTTTAATAATAAACATCTTAGCTACTTAGTCAGAAATGGTAAATAAAAGATTATGAGGAGGAAAAAAAGGAAAACAAGGCTGAGACCCAATTGTTCAGAATAATGATTGTGGCTGGGCAAGATATGGAGGCAGAGCATTAAACACAACACTCCAGCCCAGGCTGTCAATCAGGTGGAGGTTTCAGATATTGTAATTGGTAGCAAGTTTCCTAATCTCAACCTGCCAGGCAAGAAGCAGTTCAACAAAAGCTCTGTCCCCCAAACAGAATGAAATCTGAAAAGAGGAATTTTCTAATATTGGCAAGATCACAGGGTGGGTTGACAGCTTTATTATGCTAAACTGACAAAAACATTTTGCTCTGGTCAGTGCTAAAAAGGGTGGTTTTTCAGGAGCAGTGGGGAAATACAAAGCACTGGGAAAGTCTGATGAACTCTTACTTTTATCTCCCTGGTGCAGCACATGAGCTGAGACATAGAAAAGTCTCGTGGCCCAAGCACAAAATGAGAAATTAATATATCTTGATTTTCTCCTCAGGTCTCCCACTGCAGCAGGTTTGGGAGAGCTGCAAGGAGTCACTGTGAAAGCTGAATATCCATTTAAAAAGGGAAAAAGCCTCACTAACTCCACAGAAATAACACAATTCATTAACAATGAGATGATATGGCAGTCAGTGGAATTCATCACATGGAAGCTGTAATGTATTTTATTGCTTCTATTGGAAAAGTGCTTGGAAATAGAGTTAAAGTATTGACTCTGTGTGTGTGTGTGCATATATACATTTATTTATTTGCTACAGAAAGAGAAATAGAGCCAGGCAAATAGAAACAGGCCACAAATATTGAGAGTATCTCAAAAATAGGAGCAGAGTGGGAATGATGGAACTATTTTCTTTCAAACCACGGATATTTAGGGAATATTGGAGTAATTCCATGCCTTCATGAGAACAAGAACACCAGGTTTGTTGAGCTGTCCCTGCCTCTTCCCTAAGTGCTCATCAGCCAAAATAATTTCCTACTTGGCTGGATCCAGCCTCAAGTCTCCAAACATGCACCTACATCCCTGCTAGTTGGCTTTGGAACGTGTGAAGGAATGCACACAAATGTGGGGAGAGTAAACATGTTTGCTCTGGCAAATACAGATTTCTAAACACAAGAGGTGAGAGCAGAATCATCCTCTGCTTATGGAATTCTCACTGCTACAGCCACGTGAGATCCCAAAGAGTAAACAGAATGGAAACTGAACACAAATAGAGACAAAAAAAACCCCTTTACATTGCTAAACTACCTTGTAGGGAATGAAAATGTTTGTGGTTATTATCCTGCTTTGCACCAGTCCCCCCTCTGTTATCTACATCTTGCAAACTCCACTTTACAAAAAGCCCAGCCAACAGCTTCTGATTACTGAGTTGTTGAGATCTGAAAAGGTAAACAAGACTCTGAAGCACCTGAACAAATGTGGGGCTGGCACTGTTGGCACCTGAGCACTTCTGCTGATGAGAAACTCCCACAAAAGGCAAATCCTGGCTGGGAAGCTGCAGCTCAGCTCCTCAGCTCAGCACTGAGGCTATCACTGCAGAGCATGTTGGGCCATCCTAAGCCTTGAATAGAAAAAGGAAGAGATCATTAAGTTATAATTTCCCCACACAATTGGTATAAGCATTTCCTACCAACAGGATTAGGATGAATACAAGATCCCAGAATAAAGCTGCTCAGCAGTGAGGATGGCAGTTTAGTGTCTAGTAAATTTGATTTCTCTGAAAATCCTGACACATCATAATAGCAAAATCCTATTTACTGTAGCAAGCAGGATGGATAATACCATTTAACACCTGGGATAGAATGTGCCATCAGCTCAGAGCTTTGTGCTCTGTGTGCTCATCTTACCTTAAGGTTAATGCTCCTTGACAGCCTCCATGGAAAGCAGAATCCCCAAATTAAGTGCCGAGCTTGGGATTTGCAAATCCTTCCTCAACGTTTAAGTCAGAGGAAAAAAAATGGATGCAGAGAAGTGGATCAACATTTCCTGAACTTAATGTCTGCACTGCCAGGCTGGGAGCTGGCACTGAGCCCTCTGTGGAGCAGCAGTGTCCCACACAAAGGCCACCACAGCCCCACCAGTCAGAGCAGTGACTTCCAGGCTCTCAAATGTGAGCTGGATCCAAGGTAATACTGAAACCTCCAAATTCCTGCAGAGTGGCAGAACTGTGGAATTGTTTAGGCTGGAAAAGCTCTCTGAGGTCATCAAGGCCACCACTGAGCCATGTCCCCAAGTGCCACATTTTCAAGTTGTTTCAATCCCTCCAGGATGAGGATTCCAGCACTGCCAGGGTGGGCACCCCTTTCCAGGAAGGAACTTTCCCAATTTCCAAACCTCTCCTGGCCCATCCTGAGTCTGTTCCCTCTCCTCCTGTCCCTGTTCCCTGGAGCAGAGCCTGACCTGGGGCTGTCCCCTCCTGGCAGGGACTTGTGCAGAGCCACAAGCTCCTCCCTGATCCCCCTTTTCTCCAGGCTGAGCCCCTTCCCAGCTCCCTGAGTCACCCTTCAGATTCATGCTCCAGGATAATCCTATTACCTCACCCCACAATCAAATTCACATCCAAACTGCTCAACATTTAAAAGTATTTCTAGGAAACTCAGGAGCACAGAAACTTGGCTCCAGTGGAAAATATTATGATTAATATGAGGATCCATATCTTGCTCATTCACACTGATAAACTAAGTAGTTGTGTCATACAGCAGGGTATTAAAATTAATTTCCTTCTGCTCCCATGACTTGGGGCAGGATTCTCCTAATGATGCATATTAGCATTAGGAAGCAGTGCAACATGAAAATAGCTGGGTTTGCTGGAGGAAATTGGAACTGGGGAGTCCCATCAGTCTCAGAGACAGAGCAGGAGCAGACACAGCTCACTGAGTGTCTGTGTGATGCCAAAACTACAACAAGAAGCAGGAGAGGGTCATGTGTCCTTCATAAAAAATGTTGTGAAGCAAAAGCAATGGGGTGAAGGAAAACTGAGACGTCAGCTGCTCTGCATGAAAATTGTGAGCAAGTGGTGACTGGAAGCTGCACAAAGGGACACTGGAGATGCAGAGCTGCTTATGAATAGTGTAGGGACACTGGGCTTGGGACTGCCACTGAAACCAGGCAAAAATATTCCACCTCTCCACTGGAATTAGAGGGACAAGACAGTGAAGATAGCAACAATTTTTCCTATAAACACTAGAAATGGAACAGCTTCAATGACAGGGAAGTGCATTCAGTAAGGACAGACAGAGATCCTGAGCAGGTGGCACACAGGGGAGGAATGGCATTCCTTGAAAAAGGGCCCTGATTTCACACTGGGGCTCTTCTTTATTCCAAAACAAATTTATTTTCTCCTTAGAGAGTCACAGATTGGTTTGGGTTAGAAAAGACCTTCAGGATCATCCAGTCCCACCTCTGCCATGGCAGGGACACCTCCCACTGTCCCAGCTGCTCCCAGCCCCAATGTCCAACCTGGCCTGGGACATTCCAGGGATCCAGGGGCAGCCACAGCTGCTCTGAATTCTTAATTCCCAAGACCCCATCCACCCCTGCCCTCTGGCAGTGGGAGCCATTCCCTGTGTCCTGTCCCTCCATCCCTTGTCCCCAGCCCCTCTCCAGCTCTCCTGGAGCCCCTGGAATGTGCTGGAAGCTCTCCCTGGATCCCCTTCTCCAGGTGAGCACCCCCAGCTCTCCCAGCCTGGAGCAGCTCCATGGATTCCTCTGGACTCTCCCCAGCAGCTCCAGGTGCTGCTGTGTCCCCAGGGCTGGGGCAGCTCTGCAGGTGGGGTCTCACCTGAGAGGGGCAGAATTTTCCTCCCTCCCCTGCTGCCCACGGGAGGATTTGGGTCCCAACCCCCATGGCCAGGGCATGTCCAGCTTCTCATCCTCCAAAATCCCCAAGTCCTTCCCCCAGGGCTGCTCTCCATCCTTTTCTCCCCTCAGCCTGTATTGGTGCTTGGATTGCCCTGACCCTCGTGCAGGACTTTGCACTTGTAAGTAAATAACTAACACAGTGTGGGGCACACCAAACTCAGTGACTTCAGCTCTGGTTTATCTCTGGGTTTGGCTCTAGTCAAGAACCCCCTTCATCCTGTAGGTGACAAAGTGCCCTCCAAGCCTGATGTGAACACCTAAATCCCAGCTGCACATCCCAGTCAGATGCAGAGCAGGGGAAGGTTGTTCTTTAACTGCTTTGGTAAACTCTCTGCCACTGCTCTGCTGCTGTGGAGCATGTAATAACTAATGCCTCATGTGCTATCTTTGACCTAGAAACACTGGCAGCTGTTAGGGGAATTGCTGGGTTTTGGGGAAGTAGCAAAAGGTTTTTAGCACATAAACCAAATTTATGAACAGTTATTCCCCCAGAGAATAGAATTGTTGATGTTTTACTATCACAGCTGTCACTTGTGCACAGTTATTTTGTCCTGTATTAATATCCTGTAAAGGTTGAGCATCTTCCCTCAGTCACTGAAATATTTTATAATTGACAGGCTTCATCTGGCACTGAATATGGATAATTTTCTCCATAAGGAGCACGCTGTGCTGACACTAATCTGTTCTGTTGTCATCTCCCTTTATTATCAATGTCTGCATTGTTTTTCCAGCAGCACTGAAGAACACAAATATGAAGCTTCTAATTGAAAAGGCTAAATAATCAAAAAGCCAATTAATCATCGAGATGAGCTCTGACACTCCATGATGCAACAGCCAGAAATACCACATAGGCATAACTGAAGGGTTTTTAAAGAGTGCTTATTTGATGTGGGAATGATCTGAGATTGTAATTAGCATTCTTTGTCACAGGTGACAGACTGGGATTGAACATTTCTTCATCCTGACATTCACTCTGAGCTCCACTTGCTCCCACCCCAGCTCCTGTTCTGAACTTCCCTCTGCTCAGCCCAGGCTGTCTCTGTGCACCTTCCACTGAGATCAGGACAAGCTCAGGAACAACAAACCAGCCTCTTTTCAAGCTCTGGCATTTCCAGACCTTCCTCTTTTTTTTTTTTTTAAGCTCTACTTCCATCCCAATTTTCAAAATTCCCAGCACAGAAGCTCCCAGGTGACCTCAGTGAGGGAAGGTGGGATGGCAGGAGCTATGACCCCTCTGCAATCTCCATCTCTCTGCAGAAATTCCAAGTCAGATTTGGAACACAGAGTTTGCTCCTCTCAGAACTGGAACAGCATTTTTGTGTAGGAGAGAGATGAAAATTTACCTTGATGACAAACTGGATGACAACTTGGAAAAGGAGAGGATTTTACCTCACAAATAAGGAGTCAGGATGAAAAGACAAGGCTTGGTACCACAAAAACTCCACTCTGAATGCAGAGCTCATCACCCATGGTATAAAACAAGGGTTTCAGAACTACTTGTTACAATCCTGGAGATTTCCAAGCCAAGCAGAGAAACCAAGAGGTGGCAGAATTTTGTATTTCACATCCCCTGGGGGTGGCACTCCAGCAGAACTCGAATAAAGTTATTTAAAGTTCATTATCTCCCTTGCACAGTACAAAAATGTATTTACACACATTACATTCACTAACAGGAGCAAGTGAAACCACTGGACCAGTGACCTACATGAATGTGAAAAAAGATCAAGAAAAGCATCTAAAATGATGTGAAAAATAAAAAAAGGTGAAAGAAAAAGCTGTCCAAGATCCATGGGTTATTAGACATCCTTTGCCAGGAATTATTCCACACTAAGAGCACAGCTCCAACCAGCCCAGAAAAATCCAGTCTGGATAAATCCCACTGAAGCTTTTTCCTCTAACACCAAGGCAGTCACTGGAGAAAAAGGAAAGTGTTCTGTGGAGTTTTTTTGTGAAATATCTTAATTTTCAGCTGTTTAAATAATGCACTGATTTAGAAGCATTAAACTTATTTCCTCTGATCCTTTCAAACTCTTTTTCATTGCCAAAAACATGGGACTTCATTAATGTCACCTTCAAAAAGGGGGACAAAACACTGACATGGTAGCAGATGTACCCTCAATTTAAAATATTCATTAAGACCAATTACACACACTGATAATTCATGCAGCACATTCTATCTCCTAATCCAGAAAAAAAAAAGGAATTTTCTTCTGGCCTGCTAAGTTGCATCAATGGATGTGTATCTTGTTAATAATTTTTAACCAACTAACAAAAAAAAAATCTGAATTAATCACCAATCTATAAGCTCAGGAAGAAGGCAGAGGGGCAAAGGAGGCAAATGTATTCAGGCTGGAGGTTACAACCAACGTGGGAGGCAGGAAATGATGACAGAGGTAATTATTTGAAATGAACACCCTATAAAATAATACCCTGTAAAGAAGAGGAATGTTAACAGCAATATGTTAAGCCACTGTGAGCAAGTCCCACAGCTTCCCAAGCTGCTCTCTCCAGTTTAATTTCCAGTCTGTGATGAGATACAAAGACAGAAGTGCTTTTTAAACATGGTATAAACTTGGAATTCAAATGAAACTCTCCATAGTGATGGAGGAATCACTAATTCCACCCACTGAAACCAGAAATTCACTCTGTCCCTTCACACTTCACTTTTTTTTTGTTGTTATTTTTAATTTAAATTACTTTACTTGGTGACACTTTTTCAGTTCCACTGGCTCTTCATCAGCATTGGTATAAAATAACCTCATTATTTCATTTTTCTGTCTGTAATTACCGTGACAGATGAAATCCCACAGCAAATGTGAGAACTTTGTTAGTGAAGAAAACAAATATTCTCTCATCAAACCTTCCACCTTGCCAATATAAAGGCAGAAACAGCAGCAGCAATATAAAAATAACCCTTCTGGCCAGAATTTTAATCTTTATCTGATTTTAAAAATTCTTCTTGGAAATACAACCAGGAGCAGAAAGGGAAAAAAATGGGAAAAATGTTCATTAAAAGGGAAAAAAAAAAGGTTTTACCCTCTCTTCCAGCCGAGCCAGCTGCTCTTTGTAGTAAGCATCATGTTTCTTCAGCTCCCTCTCCTTCTCTTCCAGCTGCCTGGCCTAAAAAAAAGGAACAGAAAAATAAAAATATTGAATCAAGGATATTATCCACAGTTCTGGGATTTCCCTCCTCTCCTCAACAGCTCTGAGTTTGCCCAAATGGATTTGGAAACCTCACCAGAATGCACCATTATTTTTATTTTTTAATTTGAATTAACTTGGCAAATCACTTCTAACCTTAGGAAAGTCTCATTTGAAACAGGTGGATATTTGGGAAGAACAAAATCCTTTTATATATTTGCTAAAAAGTGCATCCAAAACTCTCCTGTCCTCTTTAATTAGGAATCACTCTTCTGGAAACTCCCAGATTAGTTGAAGTATTCAGTAAATTGAAAAACTTGACTTTGGGTCCACTCCCATGTCCAATAATCTAAAATAATACAGAATAATTTAAAATATTTATCTTTTCAATCCTAATCTGACCTGAGTGTTCTTTTCAGAGACACTGCTTCCAGCAAAATTGGTGTTTTTGGCTTTTCATCTGCAGTATTTCCCATTTTCTAGGATTAAAGGGACTCGTTAAAAACTAGAAAATACATTTAAAAAGCACACATGCACAGAGGAATTTATTAAAAATATATCAGGCTCTAAGTCCTGCAGTGTAAAAAGCAGAAAAGTGATTTTTAACAAGCTACAAAGGATTTAACATCTAATTTATCAATGCAAATACTTTCCAGGTTCATCATTTTTTTATGAAATATCTTTAGTGACTATTATCAAATTATTAATAATATTAGCAATATTAATGATATTAATAATAATAAAGGCCATTACAACAATTACACCACATATTGTACAGACACAAGACTTGATTCCCTTTGTCAAGATTTTTTTTTTAATATTTTAGCAAACACCCAAGGAATACATTAAAAAAATCTGGATTTTCCATTATTTTCTTATTCAACTGCTCACCTTTGTTTCCATTTCCTGAAGCATGTAAAAAACGTTAAAATTCAAATTAAATTTATTATATCATGGTGAACAGAAAGAATGGAAAATAAAACCCCCACATGCATGTCAGGTTTATCTGGAAAAATGCAGAAAAAAACTACTTGGAAACTGTTGGGGTCTTTTGTGCAACTTCTTCAAAAATGGCCCAAAAAGCCAAATTTTGGATGAATCAAACTCTGTCCTCAGCTCCATCAGAATTCCATGGAGCACTGTCCACCAGCATTTAAATCAGCCTTGCCTCACTAATTCCAGGTTTTCCAGAGCTCATTCCATGAACCAGATCTAATATCTCATATTCCAGATCTAACATTCTGTATATCACATTCACATCTAATATTTCATATATCACATTTCATACCTAATATTCTATATCTCACATTCCAGATCTAATATTCAATATTTCATATTCCATATTTCATATTCCATGTCTCATATTCCAGGTCTAATATTCCAGATCCCATATTCCATATCTCATAGTCCAGATCGAATATTCCAGATCTAATATTCAATATATCATATTCCATATCTCACATTCCTTATCTCATTTCCATATCTCATATTCCATATCTCACATTCCATATCTCATATTCCAGATCAAGTATTCCATAAATCACATTCCACATCTAATATTCTGTATATCATAATCCATATCTCATATTCCATATTTCATATTCCATAACTCATAATTCATATCTCATATTCCATAACTCACATTTCTTATCTCATTTCCATATCTCATATTATATATCTAATATTCCTTATCTCACAATCCATATCTCATAATCCATATATAATATTCCATATCTTACATTCCATCTCATATTCCAAATCTAGTATTCCATATATCACATTCCACATCTAATATTCTGTATCTCATAATTCAGATCTCATATTCCATATCTCATAATCCATGTCTCATATTCCATATCTAATATTCCTTATCTCATTTCCATATCTCATACTCAATATCTAATATTCCACATCTCATATTCCATATATCACATTCCCTATCTAATATTCCATATCTCATAGTCCAGATCTAAGATTCCATATCTCATAATCCATATCTCATATTACATATCTCACATTTCTTATCATTTCCATATCTCATATTCCATATATAATATTCCATATCTTACATTCCACATCTCATATTCCATATCTAATATTCCTTATCTCATTTCCATATCTCATACTCAATATCTAATATCCCACATCTCATATTCCATATATCACATTCCCTAATATTCCATATCTAATAATCCATGTCATATTCCAGATCTCATATTCCATATATCACACGTTCCCTGATATTCCATATCTAATAATCCATGTCACATTCCGTATCTCATATTCCATATCTAACATTCCAAATCTGCAAGGCATCTTCATGGGTACCCAGTGCAAATATTCCATGTTTAACCATCCCATAATCCCCAAAGAAGATCTCCAGAACATTCCTGCTGTGCAGAAGAGGCCAAAGACAAAGAAAAGAGATAATTAATATTGATGAAGCTCTGTTCAGGTTTAGTTCTTACAATCCCATCGTGCTCCCCACAATCACATCCATGCCCTGAACTAGAACTGACTCTGGGAAGGCAATGGGATGGAATAAAGCCCAGGGGACAATCTCCTGACTGAATTCTCACCCCATTTGTGACCATTCTCGAGGGCAGAGCTTTGCAGGGTGTAAAGCACAACAGCTCAAGGGCTCAGCAATGACAGAGGAGACAAAACCCATCCTTTTCCTCCAGGATTTAAGCTGAGCTTAAATCCTTTTCCTCTGTCTTGCTGTGATCAGGGAATGCAATAACATTTATTCCAAATTTTATTTTATTCTCTGAATGGAAGATTTTGCCCTGGACACCTGATTTACTTGGGAAATTGGTTCATTTTTTGAGTTGATTTTTAGGTTTGGTTCCCGGTCCCCCCTCAAAATAATTAATCATCAAACCAGCTGGATTTTACTGCTCTATAGTGACACTGCTCATTGCCCTGATCTGCCACTGATAAAGGAGAAATATTGCATACAAAACACTAAATAATCTGTTTTACCCAAAAGTTTGCTTCCCTGTGTTGTGAAAGTAACCAGAAGATTTTGTTGGCAAGTAAGAAACTCAGCAAAAAAGAGTTTCTTCCACCCCAACACTTGTACAGTAACGCAGACACAGCGAAGTTCAAATGAATAAATAATAAATAAAATTATTCATTTATACAGGAGACTATAAATATGCCAATAGAGGAGAACTGAGTGCCAAAATAAAAACCTGTACAGTAATATTATATTTATGGGGCTGCAGCAACAAGATCCCTGTGAATGTCAATGAGCTGCAGGAAAATAATTAAGAACAGCCAAGTTTTCAATTAGGTGAATGTTGCATTTCAGGTGTAAATGAGATACTGGAACAGGTTGGTTATTTCTTCATGAAAAAACTCTGAGACACAAAACCTTTGCTTGGGTGTTTTCTAAAGAACAGCTTCAAAAAGCCACCTTTGCTTTCCAAACCACCCAAATTTAATACCCAAACCAGATCACTGATATTAAATACAGGTTCTTCACAATCACAGAGAAATTGGACCAAGATTTAAAATCCAACCTGGGGTTTGTTTCCAAAGGATTTGGCACAGCACTGGTAGGAGTTGCCATCACTGGAAAAATGGATTTATTCCTAAAAATAAAATCCAGGAATCACCTTGTACCTGACTGCAGAGCCATCCTGTGACAAACCAAGCCCTGCTCACACTGGATACAACAAAAACATTTATTTTGTCCTCTGTGAAGCAGGACAGAGCAAATAAGCAGCTGGTTGAAAAGCTATGTTTAATAATTAAATTTTTAAAATAATAATAAAAAGGAATCTATTGGTGGATGCAACAAGATTCCAGGTGTGTGGTCATAAATTGCTATTATGGAGCAGATAAAAAAATTAATGATCAGGTGGTTGAATGTAGGTTTGCAGGCAGATTTTAGACTCAGCTCCTGAAGCCTTTGGCAGTCTCAAGTTTAGAGCTGCCCCTCAGCAGAAAGCTCCAAATTTATTAACATCCCAAAAACTGTCAGTGGAACTGCTGAGATGGCTCCAGTTTGTGTTTTGCTGGGAAAAGAATGATCTGCTTCAAAATAAGAGTCGAGTTTGAATTTATAAATTAACATCAGGCAGGTGAAAGTCCTTTGCAGGTCTTGCTTCAGGGTCACCTCCAACATCAGGGCATGGGGAAGGTGACACCAAGGGACTGGTGACCTCCCAGGGCACATCCAAGGATTCCAGACCTGGCACTGGGGCTGGAAGAGCTCCTGTCACATCAGCTTTGGGAGGGAAGATTTTCCAAAGGGAATGCTGGTCACAGCAATGAGGGCTCCTCCCATGGAATATCTGCAGGGGTTGGGATGAGACTGAAGGAAAAAATAATGGATTGAAGGTTAAAAGGAAGGGATGGCAGCTCCCCAAGCACCATCCCACAAGGAGATCTGCTGGCAGCTCAGGAGGAGTGGGATGCACAAGCACAAGAGAGATCTCAAAACATCATCTGATCTCAAAATAAAATCATCTCAAAACGTGATCTCAAAACAGGATCTTCTCAAAACATGATCTCAAAATAGGATCTTCTCAAAACATGATTTTCTCAAACCAGGATCTTCCCAAACATGATCTTCTCAAACCATGATCTCAAAACATGATCTTCTCAAAATACAATCTTCTCAAAATTTGTTTTTGTCAAAATATGATCTTCTCAAAGCATCATCTTGCCCTACCACATTGCTGGAGGTTTTCCCTGTCCTTTCCTGAGGTTTGCTGGATGAACATATCCATGGGTTAGTGCTGGGTGTGAATTCCAGAGCCTGGAATTCAGGCCCAGGCTGTGAGTGTCACACTGGAAAAATGGTTTTTGGGCATTTCATAAATCATGGTTTGGGCTGGAAGGGACCCTTAAGGATCATCTCCCAAACCCCTGCACAAGCAGTGACATCTTCAACTCCTTCAGGCTGCTCAGAGCCCTGTCCAGCCTGACCTGGGATGTTTCCAGGGATCACTGAATTCCTCTGGATTCACTGAATTCCTCTCCCACTCACCCAGGTATAGCCCTGTGCATCCACATTTGCACATGGGAAAATCAGATAAAACTTCATTATTTGCATAAATTATTATGATCAGCAAAACTACTCTCCTCTATCACTGCATGGAGTGTCCAAAGAAAAATCATCCCAATTTCCCTTTTTAATGGATGTTGAACTGCCCCAGTTTTAATTTTTAACCTTCTATTTCAGTATATAAATACACCCATAGTTCTGAACAGGCAACACCAGGAATTTATGGATATTCTTGGGAACAGATGCTGGTCCCTTCCCCCTCAAAGAATTCCTTTAAAACAATCACTGTGCACAAAATCATCCTTAAGCACACACCAAAAAAAAATAATCATGTGGACACATCACTTGAAAAGAGGGATGTTCATTTCCACTTGGAAAGGTGGAGAATTGTCAGGAATTGGAAACGGCAGCACCAATAACACATCATAAAACAGAGTCTTTGACAAGTGTAATTAAAACAAGCTCTTGTAATTACCACTAAATGTGCTACAGTACATTTTCTAAAAATAATGAAGTCCTAAAAGAGTGAGCTGAGCAGATAAAAAAGATCACATTGAGAGGAGGAGGCTAATAGGGAGAAAATGAAAAAAATGAATTTATGAACAAGTAAGGATCTAGTGTGGAACAGAAGATGTGACAAGGAGCTTCATTTACTGAATCTCGTTATAGACCAAAGGAAAAACACAAACATACAAATGCCAAGACAAGAATTACAGATTCCAATCCTAATGTGAGTCATGGGAATATACACAGGAAAACCCAAATTCATTGAGGTTGTTGCCCCAACAAGAAGAGTTTCTATTATGCCAGAATAAAAAGCTGAACAAGGAAAATCTCAGCATCACTGAGGCTGGAAAAGTCCTCTGAGATCATCAAAGCCAAGCTGTGCCCAATCCTCACCCTGGAGCTCCAGGAATTCCCTGGACACCTCCAATCCTGCCTGGGCAGCCCCTCCAGAACATGGGACACCCTCAGGAGGAGGTGGATGATAAACCCTATGGCCATATCCAGCTGGGGTTTGAAAAATTCCCAGCATGGAACAGAAAACTCTGCTGAGCCTCCTCCATCTGCAGGGACAGGGCTCACGGAGGAGAAGCAGCAGGAGGGAAGTTCTGAGTCACCACTCACTTGAAAGGACCCTGAGCTCTTCCAGCCTGATTTATTTCATGATCCTACCCCAAAACAGAGCAGAAAAATCAGACATTTGTACCAAGTGGCCAGAAATGAGCAGTTAGAGAATCCCAGACTGGTTTGGGGTGGGAGAGACATTCAAGATCATCTCATTCCAATTCCTTCCACCAGACCAGGGCTCCCAGCCCTGTCCAACCCCTTCTGGAACAATGTCAGCACTAAAGAAAAGCTGCCACTCCTCACCAAACTCCAAATGAACCATCTGGTTTGCTCAGCTTCAAAACAACAGACTCTGAAGACTTTATTTCCTTGCAAATAAAAATTAAAATACACTCATGACTATTCTAGTGATTAGCAACAGGCAGAAAAGGCTCGTGTTTCCATCCAACCGTGGTTCAAAGGAAAAAGAGATGCTGAAAAAAATCTGAATTCCATCTCTGCATGTCACTGGGAATGAAAGAGAGGCATGACTTACTCCTGAAACTCTATCCATGCTTTTCAGTCAGCCAACACAGTCCAAGGAGATCAAACATTTTAAAGACTATCTGTAGTGCTGCCAGGTATTTGTAGCAATTCAAATATTGTCTCTAACCGTGGCTGACAGCTTCTGATGTTTCAGTCTTATGTCAAACATGTCGTTTTTCACTAAACTGAAAGAAGCAGAGACTGCTCCATATGATCCAAAGTGGATAAAACAGAGCAAGAGGACCATTATCCTGTAAAATTCAGGAAAAAAAACTGTCAGTAAACTGATTTAGAGACTGTGTTCTGCTTCCATCTTTGTTTTACACTGCTATTGTAGCAAATCATAAAAATTTTTGCCATTTTTTACCGTGTTCAAAATTGATATTAATGATGATTTTGCAGAAGTACTTTTAAATTCTACAACAGAATTAAACAACAGAAGGGTAAATAAAAGTTACTGCTAAGCACAGTCAGCCAATATTTGATGCATTTTTAAACAAAACAAGATGCAAAACAAAGCAAAACGTAAGGCAGCACAGCCCTTCCAAAAATTCACCAATGAATTCACCAAACCAAGGCAGAGAGAAAAAATTTGCACCTCAGTTGCCTCATACCCAACTATTCAGAGAAAATTTTGACATTTAAGCTTTCTGCCTAGCACTTTTCATTCTTCTGTCCAAAGCCCAGCATCATTTATCCACAGTGCTACATTATCATCATTTTAAAAGCCCCAATCCTTGTGCTTTGTAAAGTGAAGATTCAATGGACTGCACAGAAAGAGTGAAATAATTCTTAGGGATGCTGCATTAATAAAAGCAATAAAAATTCACCACCTCATCGAAGCCACTTCAAAGCCAATCTCATTTGGAATCCCACTGAAAACCTCCTGTATTTTGTGTTTATTAGAGGCCTCTCAGCACCAGGGGCCATTCTCCAGAGTTATTTTCCATCTGTGAATATCCCACTTCTTCTATCAAGTGATCCAAACTCTGCATGAATTGATAGCATTCCCTCCCAGCACAAGTTGCCTCATTGCTCAATCTGTGATGCTGGGAACCAATTCCCACTGAAGGCAAAAAAGTGATGATGCCCAAGGAGGGAAATCCACTTTGGAAGAGCAAATAAAAGAATATTTATTGCTGCTCTGCTATTCAAGGGATTGATTTCTGCTCAAGACACAGAATTGAGTCACTTGTAACTACATCAGGTGTTTCTCAATTTGAAAGATACAATACAAGCAGAACATTCATCTTTGGATGTTCAAAAAGGCACTAAAAATACAGATAATCTGTTGCCTTGAAGGTATTTTATCTGTGTTTTTTTGGAATCTTGATCTTGTTAAATTGAATTCCTCTATTTAGTAATAAACAAACCATCAAAACTCATTGATTCTGTCTCAAATTATGCAGCCATTTTATTTCCCAGAGATTTTTCTATTCAGCTAGAGAATAAAAGAACTGTAACCAGCAGATCATTTCAGACTGAAGATGTAACTCAGAAACAAATTCATCTTGAAACAGAATTTAAACAGACTTAGCAGTGAAATTCAGGGATTAACCTCAACATTGCAAGAGGGAAGAAAATTTTGGTGAATTTTTGGAATGTCCAACTTCCCCCAAAGACCTTTTGGCACTGAGACACACAAAAAATTCACGTGGTAAAGAAAATATTTACAGGCAACTGGTGTGCACATATATTAAACTAAACATTTATCCCAATTAATAAGTCAGTTTTTAGCTCTGTTTCATTTTTTTTCCAGCACTCTGAAAACTCAATTTGAACAATTAACAGGACAATTTGCAGTTCTTCACTTTATATCCATAAAATATTTAACTAAGTGTGCAAATCCTAAGTTAATACCACATAGTTACCATAACTCTTTAAATTACTACCTAGAAATAAAGATCCAGCAAAGCCTTGGGAAAGTGGGAGAGCACAGCAGGATTTAATGCTCTTTGTATTTTAATTACTAAATTACAATGCTGGTCTTTCAGTGTTTTCTTTAAAGACTGAACAACTTATTCTGAAATAAAAACCCCAGAGAATTATTACCTTGAGTAGAGCAGCTCTGAAAGGGGCTGGGATTGATTTATGCATCGATTATTGGTGAGCATCTTCCTTTTATATAATCCTATAACACGTGTCATTGAATTTCTGTGTCCAACTTCCACTCACTGCACTTTTATTTCTCTTCTCATTTGACTGCAGAGTCTCCAGGGCAGAGCTTGGAGCTCACTACACATCTGTGCAGTGTTTAACATAATTATACTTCAAGCTCTGCTGCTGTTTGTGTTATTCTAACAGAAATAAATAATATTCTAAGCCCTGAAAATATTCAAACTGGATGGGAAAAGCAGATTTAATGCAAGACAGGAAGGGAAACAAAGACTTGAGTTTTGTGAAGACCATAGTAGAAAATAAATGATGCTAATTTATTTTTTTTTAAAGTCCTTGCCTGGTTCAGATGGTTAATGTCTGAGTGTGCCAAGAATTTGGGAATGGGCAACTAAACAAACCCTCAAACTCATGAATATAATTAAGTGATTGGAGGCAGGAAATACATGGAAGAGAGGGACTGATGCTGACATTTCTATTCCATGCTCTGACATGAACATTTGCTGACACATTTCAAGGGTTTAACACTGCAGGAATTACTCCCAAAACATGGTTCTACTAAAATGTTTATACAGTTCAGTGTAAATTTTTGTCACACTTGGAAAGAATAAACCAGCTGTCCAACTGGATATTCAAAAATAATTAAACAGCATCTTATGCACAGAAAAATGTAAAGCAAGTAATAATGAACTTCAGTGAAATCCTCAAGGGTTTCATAGAAATTACTGGATTGAAATGGCCAAAAAGATCAAACCAGATCATGGCAGGTTAAATTCCAAAGGGTTTGGGTTGGGAGGGACCTTGAAGTGCCACCCCTGCCAGGGCAGGGACACCTCCCACCATCCCAGGTGCTCCAAGCCCCATCCAGCCTGGCCTGGGACACACAGGGATGGAGCCAATGAGGATGAGTGGAAAATAACTTGGAAGCAAAAGTCAGCACCAGCCAAATGACACTTTTTTATCCTGACTCTAAAGCCCTAGAGCAATACTTGATATTCCTGCAGGAAAAGCCATGGAAAACTTGTCCCGTTGTTAAAACAGCAGAATAAAAACAGGAGGAGATCTCTGAAGAAAAGGGGAAGGAGAAGACAGCACCACACTGAGATCACAGTATTTGATATAAATAAAATTCAGATCCTCCCAGAGCTCTGGTCACTCTCTGTATATTTATATTCTGGTCACTCAGAGAAAAGCTTTGGAGAAGAAAGAAGCTGCAGATACATAAAGCCCAAAGCCCTGAGAAGAGCTCTGTGTACAGCAGAGAGGTACACAAAATAATTAAATGTTCAGAGAAGGTGAGCCAGGCTCTCCTATTTACTCCCTCTCATAATACAAGACCGAGGAAATATTCACTGAACAGTGAAATTGAAAAGCAACAAATTTGAAACCAATTAAATGCATAATTAACCTGCAGAACTCATTGCCACAAGTTATCAGCGAAGCCGATCGCTCAGCAAAACCTGAAAAGTTGAGATGTTTGTATTACCTCTGAAAACAGCCTCACTTTTACCTTTTAGCTACCTCAGACTCTGGATTCCTTGGAGCACTAAACATCCTTTAACAATATAACATTATTAAAAAACAATTAACAACGTTGAAATCTGTCATGTGTCAATTATTCGAGATCATAAGCAAAAGGAAACTCCAAGGAACTACTTTATTTCTTGTGGTGTCTGACAGAAACTCTGATTTGAGTCCCAAATTTCAGCCCCTTTCAGCTGCTGTGATGCTGTTTTTACACAGCCAGGAAAACGAAGTAAGTTTAAAATCAACTTTTTTTACCATACTCAAGATGAGAATTGATAAGGAGATGACAGATCCACACCCAGAGCTTTGTGCAGAGCTGCCTCTCCTTATCTGGGACAACAGCTGAAGGGGGAACTGCTGTTAAATGGAACTCAAGGTATAAAACAAAACAAAGAATCTCATCAGCAGGGAAAATAAGAGTTAATGAGAAATTTAATCCTGCTGAGCCACAAACCCTGACTGGATCCAATGGCTTGAGCAAGTCTCTGCTCAGTGAATTTCCTTCATTGTCCTCAACACAGAGAAACTCAGACAGCCAGAAGAGCAATTTCCAGCCTGAAGAAGAACAAAAGTGCTGGCAGGCACATGGAAGACAGGGACAGTGATTCCATGTCCCAAGTTCAGCAAAGGAAACCATCACTGGTGGCTCCTCAGGTTCTGCCTTCCCAATTCCAGTGTGGGAGAAGGGAAGGATCCAGGGAGAGCTTCCAGCACATTCCAGGGGATCCAGGAGAGCTGCAGAGGGACTGGGGACAAGGGATGGAGGGACAGGACACAGGGAATTGGGAAAGGGGAGATTTGGGAATTAGGAATTCCTGGCTGGGCTGGAATTGCCAGAGAATCCCTGGATCCCTGCAATGGCCCAGGAAGGATTGGAGCAGCCTGGGATGTGGGAGGTGTCCCTGCAATGAGCTCTGAGCTCCCTTCCCAGGCAGGGCAGCCCAGGATTCTGGGATTCAGGACCCTCAGAATCCATCCAGAGGGATTTTGATGGTCAGTGGGGATGGAAAAGAGAGGAAAAGGGAAGGGAGAGCCTTGATGGTTCCCTGAGATTGCAAGGGAAGGCCGTGGATCCATCAATCCCTTGGAGAGGAGATGGATCCAGTGTGAGGCTGTGGAGAGCTGGGAATTGGCAGCCTGGAGAAGGGAAGGATGCAGGGAGAGCTTCCAGCACATTGCAGGGCCTGGAGGGGCTGCAGGAGAGCTGGAGAGGGGCTGGGGACAGGGGATGGAGGGACAGGACACAGGGAATGGGGAAAGGGGAGATTTGGGAATTAGGAATTCCTGGCTGGGCTGGAATTGCCAGAGCAGCTGTGGCTGCCCCTGGAAGTGTCCAAGGCCAGGCTGGACAGGGCTTGGAGCACCCTGGGTTAACTGGAATCCCAGTGAGGCCAAGTTTATCCAGCACCAGTCACTTTTTGAGTCAAAATTCCAGCATTGCCTCAACCCCTCTCAGTGACTGTGGGTTTCTTTGAGTGTAGCTTCATCTGTGCTTTTCTCCTTCTCCTTCTCCTTTTAATGGAAAAAAAAAAAAAAGCTGCCACAAGAGGGAAATGTTTTAAATAATCAAAAAGGAACAAACTGAAGGAATTTTTTCAATGTTAAAAGCTTTTTTTTGTGGATGGGGTGTTGGGAAGGAATTCCTAGAGAAGCTCCTGGATCCCTGGGAAGTGTCCAAGGCCAGGCTGGATGGGGCTTGGAGCAGCCTGGGCCAGTGGAAGGTGTCCCCATCCAGCATGTCCCAAAAATGCCCCCAAACTGAGGAAGCTCCATCCCATGCAAGACAACGAGCTGTGCCCTCAGTTCATCTCCTTGTGCAGCCTCAGGAAAGATTTTTTTCCTTTCCTTCTCCTTTTTCAGGCTCTCAGGGATGCTTGCCAGGAGGCTGAGGGTGTTTCTGCAGTGCTTGGAGACTCCACAATCCGTGCCTTTTCTAAAGGAGCACCATTATTTTAACATGAACGTTTTTTCTGTTGTGGGTGAGAGTGTCTGGAAGGGAAAGCAAACACTTAAAAGTGCTTTCCAAAAAAGAGGTTTCATCCCAGTCAATAGGATGCTTCAGGAAAATAGAAAGCTGCCAAGTACTTCTATAATAATGGAGAAAAAAAAAAATCCCACCTTCTTTTGGGAGTTGCTAAAACATGTCAATTTTTATACAATCTTTATGTGCTGCCCAATGCTGGGAGTGCTCAAAAGCAAAGCTCTCTGCTGGATTTGTGAAGTGTTATTTTTTTCCTGCATGCCTCCAATCTATTTGTCATGCAACACAGCCTGTCCTAGCCCACAGTGAGAATTAATGCTTAATTTTCTGAACGTGGAGAGACACACCAACTATTTGTACAAGTAATGGCACTGGTATTTGTGTGAAATTGAGAATGGCAAAGAATTGTTCAAATTAGATTAATCTGGAAATGACAGAAGAGTTACAACTTTGCTCTGTCCTTTAAGAGGCAGAGGAAAAATCTGCAGAACAAAACATGACTGATCATAAATAGAGAAAAGGATCTCATAAAATGTTTATTCATCCTTTATAACAGAGTACACGACACCCTGCTGATTCAGGTTATTAAACAAGATGTGGCTCTGCAACGAAACAGGAAAATCACCTGGGCTAGGGATTGCAGGAATTCTTCCCTGGGAGGGTGGGGAGGGCTGGGATGGAATTGCCAGGGCAGCTGTGGCTGCCCCTGGATCCTTGAGGTGTCCAAGGCCAGGCTGGAGCAGCCTGGAACAGTGGGAGGTGTCCCTGCCCATGGCAAGAGGTAGAACTGAATGATCTTCAAGTTCCCTTCCAACCCACTCAAAAGAGATTCTCCTTTTGAAATAATTTACTAAGAGGAGTAACAAATATAACAGAGGTTAAGAGATTTCAAAAAGAAATTTCAAAAGGGGAAAAAACACAGCACAGGAAACAAATTATATTACATATATTTTATATAGCTATAATTACATTTAATTGCCTTGCTACTAACAGCGAGTTATCCCATCTATCAGCCTGGTAACTCAGATACTCAACCTCACCTGGCACTCTGCCTTTAACAGAGAGGCTAAAAAACCTGGTTTTCCAACAAAAATCCCACTTTTCTTGTAATAAATCTGATTCTGCAGGAAAATACTCACAGGAATCTTCTGATGCATTTCAAATTATAGAATCACAGAAGGGTTTGGATTGGAAGGGACCTTAAAATCATCCAGTGCCACCCCTGTCATGGCAGGGACACCTCCCACTGTCCCAGGGTGATCCAAATCCCAGTGTCCAGCCTGGCCTGGGCCATTGCAGGGATCCAGGGATTCTCTGGCAATTCCAGCCCAGCCAGGAATTCCTAATTCCTAAATCTCCCCTTTCCCCATTCCCTGTGTCCTGTCCCTCTGTGCCTTTCCCAAATTTCCAAATTCTGGAGCCCCTCCAGGCCCTGCAATGTGCTGGAAGCTCTCCCTGCATCCTTCCCTTCTCCAGGCTGCCAATTCCCAGCTCTCCACAGCCTCACACTGGATCCATCTCCTCTCCAAGGGATGGATGGATCCAGGGCCTTCCCTTGCAATCTCAGGGAACCATCAAGGCTCTCCCTTCCCTTTTCCTCTCTTTTCCATCCCCACTGGCCATCAAAATCCCTCTGGATGGATTCTGAGTGTCCTGAATCCCAGAATCCTGGGCTGCCCTGCCTGGGAAGGGAGCTCAGAGCTCATTGCAGGGACACCTCCCCCATCCCAGGCTGCTCCAATCCTTCCTGGGCCATTGCAGGGATCCAGGGATTCTCTGGCAATTCCAGCCCAGCCAGGAATTCCTAATTCCCAAATCTCCCCTTTCCTAATTCCCTGTGTCCTGTCCCTCCATCCCTTGTCCCCAGTCCCTCTCCAGCTCTCCTGGATCCCCTGGAATGTGCTGGAAGCTCTCCCTGGATCCAGTTTTGCACCCCCAATTTCCTCCAAGCCAGAGGGGCTCCAGCCCTGATTTTTAAACAGAGATAAAAATATGTATTTTACCTTTCAAACCCAGCCAGTTCCTGGCAATGCCAATTTTTGACTCCTGTCTTTATTCCATGGAGCTCTATCAGGCATCTGCCCCATTCCATCTCCAGGGCTGTCATTTCCATGCCCAAGTTAAATTTTGTTTGGGCACTGAGATCCTGACAAGAAAACTGTGGTAAAAGCACAATTGTCATTCCTGCCAGTGACTTACAGCTCCCAGATATTCCAGAGAAAAGGTGGAATCATCAATCTCTGTTATGTGGAATATCAGCCCAGGTGCAGAAATTCAGCTGCTATAAACTAAAATTCAAGACAGTCTCGTTTGCTTCTGTGAAAGCTAAATTTGTGAGCAATAATCTTATTTAATGATGGGGAAAAACCTCCTATCTCCTGAAACTTAACTGGAGTTGATGAAGAAAAAAACAAGACACAGCAGTTTTCCCTGAAATTTAAGATGTGAGGGTTCAAAATCTTGAGAGGAACACGAATTTTCATTTTTCCAAATCTGTGCCAAAAAGTCCAAAATGCACATGGTCTGTGCTCCATGCAAACAGAGCTGCTGCACCAATGAAATCTTAAAAAAAAAACCCAAAAAAACCCCCAAAAACTGAGATAAAACCAATAAGCAATTCTCAGAGTGGAGTCTGCCCATCCAAACCAGACATTTTATTTTTATTATGTTTGATTTTTTCAGGGAGTTGTGGAGGTCTCACCTTTCAGAGCTTTTACTTCTACATTACTCTAAAAACCAGGCAAACATTGCAGACAACACATTTTTATTCCCAAATCAATATTCTAGCAGTAAACAAGTAGATTTTCAAGAAACCATGGAAGTATTTAATGTTCAGGATATTCAAATTAAATGAGAGCCAATAATGGAGCTGTGATCAAATGACATAAAAAATGCAGGCAGGGATTTGGAATTCTTAATTCTGCCAAAATTAAGCTGGAAAGAAAACACAGGTGGATTTTTTGGTGTGGTTTTAGGATTTTTTTCCCTCACTCTGAGTATAAAATTTTGCACATCTCTGTGTGTGATTGCATATAAATATATTTATAAATGTATTGATTATTTCTATTTATTTATAGAATTAAAAAATTTGCTTATACTATATTTATTTTTATTTATGTCTACACTGAATTTGCCACCTAACCACAAAGCTACCCCTGAATTCTGTGGGACCAAAACCAGACATTGATACTTTTACAGATTTTTTTTTTTTAAATACAACAAGGAGTGTCAAAATCCCTGAATACTTGATTTCCTCTTTGCTCAGTTCCTCCAAAAACTCCAAAGCTTTAACACAAACATTCCCAAACTGCTGAAAAGTGACAATAATATATATAATATAATATTTTAACTGCATTTTTTGCACAACAGGAAAGAAAATCTGAAGATAAAGTTTCACCCTTGTAGCTGGAGGTATAAAATTACATAAAATTATATAAAATAACTGCTAAGGGTGCAAGCTCAAGGTGTTTTGAGCTTCATGAGAGGAATCACTTTCATCCTCCTATTCCCTGAGTATAATTTAGTTTTTCTATTTTTTAGAGGAGGAATAATTGTGCCAAGGATTTGATTCCCCTCTCTGCTTGCAGACATATTTGCATGCAAAAAAATTTAAAAATTTCTTAGAAGTTGAGTAGCAGAGACGGCACAACCCCAAGCACAGCTCACCTCCTGCTCCTGAGATGTTCTCAGAGCAAGACTGATAAAGCAAGAAGCCACAGAAATGCAAGAATCATGGAAAAATGGAAATAAAATGGGGGAAAATAATGAAAGATCTGGCAAGAAAACACAAAAGGCTGATAGAATTCTCTTCCTGAAGGCCACAAAAGGTTTGCTGGGAGGTGGGTGAGGAGGCAGGAGACAGAAAGGTTCTCCCTGAACATTATTATTATTTATTTCTTTATATAAAACTCAGAATCTCCCACTGCCATAGGGATAAATCCCTGTCTTAGCAGGAAATCAGGAATCCTGGAAGAAAGAAAAAGGACAGAGCAGGATTCTCCTTCCAGGTCTCACTTGGCACAATTCTCACCTTTGGGCACCAACAAAGAAATGGGAAAGGAGCAGAAAATCCTTTTATAACTCCAATTTGATAATTCATATCATTCCCAATTTGTTATTTATAAAATCAACTGGACAAGGGGAGCTGAGCCACAAAATGACCTCTTGCACCTCCTCACCAGCAGCTGATTCCCCCAAGGATGGAGGGCAGGAGGTAACAAAAGCTTTTTTTGGTCCACACAAGCTTTAAAAATCAGATTTGTGATGTGCCATCAAGGGAAAGAACCAAAAAGGAGCAAATCAAGGCAAGAAAACTTCAGCTGAGGGTGGACACAGCCAAAGGTGACATAATCCCAAATTAGGGCTTGAAAATCTGATTTATCAAAAAAACCACTGGGAATTGCAAATGGAAGAAGAGAATTTTCTTCTTTTCTGCTGGATTTTTTTTTCTTTTTTAAGATATTGATGGATTTTTAAAATTATGATGCACCCACAGCATGAGGAAGGGGAGATCCAATCTTGCTGCTTTTTTCCTTGGGTTGTCTGCAGTAAAATGATTTCTAATATTTCCAGAGGTACAAAAAAAAAGCTCAGAAATTCATAATTACTCTTGTAAGCAATTCAAAGATTGCCTTGCTATTTAAAAAAACCTCTGGATAAAAAGGAATGAAAACATCTAAGAGAATAAGTTAAATGGAGTAGGTTAATTATTTGTATTATCTTATCACTGAGGTTTAGACAGTCATAAACCCATAATGGCAAGGAAATTTAGATTTAAAGGAGAAATTAGGTTTATAACCTTATCCACTTGCCTGAATATCAAATTTTTAAAAAATTAATGATCTGCTTATGAAAAATATCAGCTCAGAACCATCTCAGCACAATGCAGAGGGAGGCTGGATCCCCATTTATTGTGAAGCCATTCCCACTAATGGAAGCACTCTGGAATTCCATCAATAAAAGTCATTATCATAATAAAACCTGGCTCCACTCTGCCCTGCTCCACTCTCCCCAAAACATTGATCTATTTTTAGAGGAAAAATTATTTACATTTCACACCAGTGCCCACATTTGGGGCAGGTCTCAAACATCACTTCAGGCTTAAAGCCAAAGTTCAAGGGATCCTCTTTTCCAAATTTGTTGGTGCTGGCCCCAAAATTCCTTAAAAGCTTCATAAGGAACAAAAATTATGTCAAATAATCAAATTACAAACACTCATTATTTAATAGCTTTGAGTGATTCTTGTTAGCACAGCTTTTTCCTGCTTTAAATAAACTACAGAGTTTTTTGTTTGGGTTTTTTTTTTTTAGAACTATGGAGTCTATTTTTACGTAGAAATATTAAAAATATAAAAATTCAAAAGCCAAGCACTCAGCAGGCAAAAAAAAAACCCAACCATGCAACTCCACATGCCCACAGAGAGATCTAAGGCAGGAACAAATTAACTTAATCTCATTATTTGAAGGGCCAGGACTGGGAAGAGCTGCTGAACATTGGTGGGAACCTGTGTCACTTTGATCTGCATTGTCACAGAAAAAGCCACGAGAAGTTTTCAAATTAAAACCATTCCTAATAAATGAAAGCAGGGCAGAGAGAAGAATCAGAGGATGAAAATAAATAAAAATAAGGATTTTCTACAGCGCTCTCCCACCATGCTAGATCCTTATTTTTCCTAAATTTTGTCCTAAAATTACTTTTAATCATGAAAACCATGCTGGAAGGAGGAATAAAATATCAGCTGTACCTGATGTCATTCTGCTCCTGATTCCAGTGCAACTGTGACTAAGAATTATATCAATCCAGAAACAGAATCAGGAACTTTTCTGTTGTAAAATTAAAAATGAGAGGGCAGGAGTTTCATTTTCCCACCTGTTCATACAGCAGGGTTAATTTAATCCATTCCTCTGTATTTCAATCTCTATTTCCAGAAAAAAAAAAAAAAAAGGCAGTGACAATTATATAGAATATTTGATCAGCACTAATGCTGGGAATGCAAAACAATCAATGCTTACAATAAACAACCCAGGTAATGTATTAAATACATTAAAATTAAAATAATTCAGCTTCAGGGTAACTTTGAGTTGGTGTCTTCAAAACCCTTTTTTATTAATTTTCTGTGCTCCAAGCAGAATCTTAGTGATGATCATGTGAAGATCTCCACCAAAAGCCACCAAAATTCAAAATACAGTTTTGGGAAAAGGTTTTTGTTTTATTTGGGGAGGGATTATTTGGGGACATGGTCAGTGGTGGCCTTGGCAGTGCTGGGGGTTCAACCTTGGAGGGCTTTTCCAACCTAAAGAATTCTATGATATGTGAGAGACTTCTCAAACCTCAAGTGCTGCAAGCTGCAGATGATAATTTCCTTCTTAATATCTGCAGATATATTTTAAAAAGATCTTTTTAAACCATCTTGGCTTTGCAAAATTCTGGATTGGCTCTGCAAACACCCCAAACTGATTATTTGGGACCAAATACTGTGCTCAGACCAGTTTGTTGCCTAAATTTATTTTAATTGAACTGATGTTTTCACTTCTGATTGCAAGTTTGAGCTCATTTGATGTTTTCTGCTGCAGAACTGCAGAACTGGGCAGTGCTGAGTTCCAGGCAAAGTTGTAAACTCTCAGAAATATCTTAAATCAAACCTGGTGGAGTTATAAAAGCAAAAATTAATGAGCTGCTCCTGAAGATACCAATTTTTAGCAGCCCTGAATACAGGTTTTTTCTGGCTTGGTTTTTTGGTTATTTGTTAAATATTCATGGCTTATTTTCCCAAGAAACAAAAGAATGAGCAATTTGGGGTGAGAAGGATCCCCCTCCAAAAATGAGCAGAGGCTGAAGCACTGAAAGCAGCAGCATCAGCACCTGCAAATACAAACTAACCAGAGCAACCCAAAATAACCAAAAAACCAAGCACAGCCAGGAAGAAGCTGCACTCAGGGCTGCTAAAAATTGGTAATTTCATGAGCAGCTAAAGAATTTGGGTTTTTTTAACTCCACCAGATTTGATTTAGGATATTTCTGGGAGTTTGAGTCATTGCCTGGATCTCAGCACTGCCCAGTTCTGGAATTCTGCAGCAGAAAACATCAAATGAGCTCAAACTTGCAAGCAGAAGTGAAAACAATTAAAATAAATTCAGTCAACAAACTGTATCTGACCACAGTATTTGGTCCCAAATCATCAGTTTGGTACCTTCCTGATGCATGTTCTTCCTTTAGCTCCACTATAAAAAAACAAAAAAATCACCTTTAGGCCCAAAAGCATAAAACAACCAAAGAAAAATCAAAATATTTTGCTACTTCAGGCCTGGTCTAGTGGAACCATGGCAGGGGTGGCACTGGATGACTTTAAGGTCCTTCAAACTCAACTCATTCTATTATTCTATGAAATGAAAACAAGTTTTGATGAAAAATTCCCTCCTCTCACCTACACCATCCTTTGTGGCCAATAAAATATTGCAGACCTGGTGGTGACAAGTGCAGCACATTCAGAATGAGGCAATTTCTCTCTTTTCACTCCCAATTGTGTTCAATTATTATCTTTTATGTGGCCAACTGTTCCAGGGATGACACCCAAACCATCAGGGAAGGTCATGTAAAAGGAAATTAAAGACAGGAACAGTGATTATTAAAAACTCAGTTTGATGAAGCTCATTCTCTGAAATTATTCCTTATCTGAGCCCCCATCAGAACTCATCAGTTCAAGTTCCAGCCTGGTTTCCTCCAAGAAATTTTTATTATTAACTGCAGCTCTTAATATGAACTTTGCTGAGGTAAAAACAAGCTGATGGAGACACAGTCATGTTTGGAAATTAAAGTGCCACGACAGGTCATGCTGGAAAATAAAGGAAGAAATTCTGTGTACAAAAGATCTTGCCCAACCACTGAGTTAAAGAGGCTGCAAAAGATGCAATTTCAGCTAATTCTGTGCATTTTTAAGAACTGGCAAGAAGTATTAAGATAAAGAAATCCTCCAGACATACAAAATGCATTCCTGTAGGTGTAGAGTTCTTCATGGGCATGTGAAAAATTACAAAAAAAAAAAAAAAAAACTGCTGGGGATTTCAGGGAGTGATTAGTGCAGGGTTAGAATTGCTAAATTGTCATCCACAGGTTTTAGTTGTCCATAAAACCAGCAAAAATCAGAGTTTTTTGGAAAAATTCCATCTTTAAAACTGCTCTTTTCAAGTACAACAAATTATTGGTCTAAGTCATGTTCATTCTTTATTACACTCAATTTAAATTTCCAAAGGGAAAAATATTTTAAACAATATAGATTTGCTAAAATATCTCTACTTGTAAATATTTAACCCAGTATTGGTTGTATTCTGCTTATTTTTATACCCTCCAGCTTGCAAATGATTTCCCCCAGAATCAGAGAAAGAAATAAAAGACAAATAATAAAGAGAAAAAAAAATCCCTATTTGCTTTCTGAACTGTTTTTTCTCTCAAAGCTTGTCAGTTTGTAGCCCCTCAAAGCCTCCTCTGAGTGAAGATATCAATGAAGAATTCTGGAAATTAAAGCTGGAATGTTGCTGCACTGCAGGGATTTGCCACATGGGGGATCCCAAAGTGAATGGACTTGAAAGGGAAGTCAGGGGGAAAAAGCCATGAGATGATGGCATGGAAAAGATGGAAAATTCAGGGTTTACATTCAAAAAAGGACAGATCCAACCAGATGTATATAAACATGGAAATGGGTTGTTCACTAAGCAGCTTTAGAAAAATATCCTCTTTGTTCCCTTCTCTGAAGCCAGAGCTATACAGGTAAATTGCTTCTAGCAGTATAAAATGATAAAAATCCCATAATTTTATTTCCTTTCAGTATCTGGATCTTTTCTATTTTGTAGAGATGTCAACTTAAAAATGAATTATCCATCTGTAAATGCATCCCCACACACAAATGGATGCATGGGCATTAGCACATGTGTTAAATCTCTATTTCATGCTTAATATTTTCACTATTATTTCAAGAATTCACATTTATTCACACCTAGGAGTAAGTCTGAGATCTAAACCAGACCACATTTCATTCCTTCAGTAAATTAAATTTTATTTCACTACACTGCTATGCATGTGGGGGTGGGAAGGAAGAAGAGGATTTTGCTGGAATTGAGATTGGTACCAATAATTTGGGCATTAATTTGTACTTTTTGTATTCCCAACACCTTTAACATCCCTTAGACTGCAGCAGAGCTCAGCATGCAGGTGGCAGCTGCTCTCAAAGAGAAAAATACATGAAATGTTTAAAAACAGTTACTGTCCAAGGGAAGTGATAGAAGACATGGATAAAAATCCCATTTTTTCATCATTATATGTCAATGTCTGTTTATTTAACTTTGTTAACAATTTGGAAGGAGATCTATTTGAGGCCAGTACTTGATAAAAACTGCAGTGCTGTAAGTGGTATTTTAAAAAGGATTTTAGATGGAAATCTCAGAATAATTCAATTACAGAACCATTGAATCCTTTAGGTTGGAAAATCTTTCTAAGATCATTGAGTCCAACCATTCCCAGCACTGCCAAGGCCATGATGTCCCCAAGTGCCACCTCCACAGGGTTTGGAAATCCCTGCAGGGATGGGACTCCAGCACTTCTTGGACAGCTGTGCCAGGGCTGGGCAATGCTTTTGGGGAAGGAATTTTCCCCAAAACCCAATCTAAACCTGCCCTGGCCCAGCTTGAGGCTGTTCCCTCTCCCCCTGTCCCTGTTCCTGGAGCAGAGCCCGACCTGGGGCTGTCCCCTCCTGTCAGGGACTTGTTCAGAGCCACAAGGGCCCCCCTGATCCCCCTTTTCTCCAGGCTGAGCCCCTTCCCAGCTCCATCCCTGGCCACTCTCCATCCCCTCCATGCCCTTCCTGAGCTGAGGAGCTCAGAACTGACCCCAAATTCCAGGTGTTCCCTCAGCAGTGCCCAGCACAGGGGACAGTCCCTTCCCTGATCCTGCTGGCCACTCCATTCCTGCTGAAATCCCCCTGGGCACATCTGGATTCACATCCAGCTGCTGTCACAGCACCCCCAGGGCCTTTCCCAGCTTTGCAGCCCCTCTGCCCCAGCCTGTGATGCTCCATGGGGTTGGTGTGACCAAAGTCAGGAGGAGGAGCAGCCCCAGGTCCCACTTCCCTCACTCAGACACTGCTCCAGTCATGTCCATTAACTCCAAGACAGGAACTTTGTGGCTCCATGAACCAGTATCACAAAGCTGGTCCCAAATAAAGTCTGGCTGTTCCACCAGACCAAACCTAACCCAGAAATAAAACTCCCCAGAGCAGCCTCAGGGTAAAAAGCACCAGGCTCACAATTCCCACTTTAGACAGAGCTTAGTCCTTGCCTTGGAGTCATTAAAGCCCCACACAAAGCTGCAGAGCACGGCAGATGTTAATTCCACATCCTCTGCTCTGAAGGCAATCCAAGCCTTCCCTAAGCTCATACTGCTGATTCATTTTAGGCTGAGCTTGTACTGGTCTTCCTCCCTCTGTTTTAACACTCAGGTGTCGTGGTACACTGGATTTCAACAGTACAACAACTGTATTTTTCTCATTTAACAGCAAAACTTCACATAGATCTTCACACCAAAAATTGCCACTATGTTCTACCCCTGGAAAAAAAATTATTTCTGTGAATAGTGTGAGATAATGTACTTAATTATATATTTAATTTGCAAAAGCCCTTTGAGAGCCCCAGAGATAGAATTCATTCTATGGAAGCTCTCTTTATTAATAAAAGTACTTACACCAATTACTTTGAACTTCTATAGACAGTGCCTTATTTCAAACTATTTTAATCAATCCTCACAAAATCTCTTGGCAACGGCCTGCAGAAGTACACAGAGGCAAGGGAGCCGTGGTGCTTCAGTGGAGCTACCAATTCTTTATGTTTATTATTCATCCTTACTCTGCTTTTTAATTAATCACACAAAATAAAACCAATGTGGCTTGCCAGCCTCCAAGTTCTCCTTTATTAAAAAAGTGATTACATCCAGTAATCTGGAGTTAATATTAGAAAGGCTTAGAGAATTTTCCAGTCTGTACTACTCACAAAGTAACTAATCATTGCAGGAGATTTAAATTAATTTGGGTCAAATGAGATTCAACATCATCTTGCAGGTGCAGCTGCTCCCTGTGCAAAGGTTACTGATCCCAGTGCCACGGCTCTGGGGCTGTTTGTGTCAATCCAGCACTGGGGAATGGGATTGGCTCAAACCATTCACTCCAGCTTTTCCAGCACAGGGATAATGCCCAGAGCAAATCAGGGAAGTGTTTGCATGAATGGCTGCTGGGCCAGCAGGGGAGGGACACTCAGCTCCTGCAAGGAGGGAGCTGATGGAATTCTTCAGTTCCTCCACTGATATTCCTGGATGGAGGAGGTGCTGGCCAGAGCTCAGTCTGTCCAGATGGGAAATGATAAGGATGAGCCATTGATTGACTCCTTATTTCACCTCCTACCTTGTGATGCTCTGCCTGCCAATAATCCTGAAATTATGGGCAGTGGGTATGATTTCCTCTGGAGCCAGGCTGGTAGAGCTGGGGGTTTCCAGCCTGGAGAAGGGAAGGATGCAGGGAGAGCTTCCAGCACATTGCAGGCCTGGAGGGGCTGCAGGAGAGCTGGAGAGGGGCTGGGGACAAGGGATGGAGGGACAGGACACAGGGAATGGCTCCCACTGCCACAGGGCAGGATGGATGGGATACAGGGAAAGAATTCCTGGCTGGGATGGAATTCCCAGAGCAGCTGTGGCTGCCCCTGGATCCCTGGAATGCCCAAGGCCAGGCTGGACATTGGTGCTTGGAGAACCCTGGGATAGTTGAACGTGTCCCTGCCATGGCAGGGGTGGAATGGGATGGGATTTAAGGTCTTCCCACCCAAACCATTCCAGGATTCTTTATCTGAACACACTCTCTGTAATCAGGGGGATGGAATGGGATGATGAGCTTCAAAAATCCCTCCCAACCCAAACCACTGTCTGATTCCATGATTTATATTTTAAGGAATCATTAATTCATTTTACACAAGAAATGACAAATGTCTTGAAAGCACAAAGCCATCTCTTCAGCAGAAGTTACTTACCATAAAAACCAAAAAGAGCTTTATTTTACAAGCACCCAGATTATCTCCTACTGAGATCAAGTGTTCTCAGCCCAGCCACAGGGGTTACTGTGACTTGTTTATTGTGCCTTTGGAGCCAGACCCAGCTTGAGGACAAAGAGCAATGCCAGGCTCTCTCCAGCTGACAGCTCATGTTAAAGCTAAGCCCAGGCTGGTGTCCCTGAGCAGGAAAAGTGGGATTGCTCAGGCAGAGCTCGGCTGGTGGTACCCATGTGGGAGCTCAATGATTTAGTGAAATCACCAGCAACTGCTCAGCCAGTAATTAAACCATAAAGGCCAGACTTTTGAAAGCAATAACCATCAGAATTCCCAGCCCCAGCAGTGATTCCCATCTCAGATGATCAGCACTGCCTGTGCTATCATTCACCCCCTTCAGCCAAAGCACCCCCAGCTCTGCTGCTCGCTGCTCCCTCTTTGCCCCTCCCTCACCACATCTGCAGATATTTCTTGTCACGAGATGGGGATAAAGTTTTAGCAGCTCTGTTTATTCATTCCCAGCCTGGCTGTCACCAGGATACAAAAAAAAAACCCACCATGTGAAGTCAAATAAAACTTGAAAGACTGGCCAATTGTTTTCTTCCCATTTTTTACACCAAAGGCTGCATTAGCTAAATTTCACGATTCCCCTAAGTGCCTTTAAAATTACAAGCAATTTAGACTGTGATTCACTTTCATGCAGACTCTGACTGCATGCAATTTTTTTTCCCCCCATCTCAATTATATCTTAATATTATGGGGGCTGAAATGCATTAAATAAATCATATTTCATAGTAAAGCAATAATACTTACATGCATTTTAGAAGAAATCGCCCTGCATTATAAATGTATTTATAATGTCATTACCTTATTTTCCACATTGACTGAAATATTAGACAGCAGCCACTGCTCTGAGCTACGGATGGAAGCTTTTAGCAAACCTTATGTTTATTCTGCTCTGGTAATTAGCTGGTTTAGTTAATATAATACAACGTTTACAAACAGCAATTTATCCAATATACAAACTCGCTCCTGTAATTAGTGAAACATTGTTATTGATTAAGATTTAATATGGCTGTTGCTGTTTCTGCAATGTTCTACACAAAGGGAACCATCACTAATTTGTCCGAGGACAGTTCCCCAGTCAAAGTCATCTCCTGGCAGAGGACCATGAATTTCATTATCTAGAAAATATTTTCTGCAATATTCTACCCAGCTTTAAGAGGTTTTAAAGGAACAGGTAACAACAAAGAGAAATTTAAGATATAATTACACATCCACTCTCTCACTGAGACCACAACTACTTGATTATTCCTTTAATGCAAAACAAGTTTCAGGTGACAATTCTATTATAAAGATGCACTAAAATCTACACAAAAATAATTTGAAGAACACAGACAAAACCCAAAAAATCACTGCCATCATCTAAAATTCAACACTCCAATGGTATTAAACATAAAATACCAAGTGTTTTACCAGCACTATCAGTGAAATAATGAGCATTGGAACTGGGTGTCCAGGGCAGGTGGAGTCCCCATCCCTGGAAGGATTTAAAGCCATGTGGAGGTGGCACTTGGGGACATGGGGCAGTGGTGGCCTTGGCAGGGCTGAGGAATGGTTGGACTGGAAGATCTTAAGGACTTTTCCAACCCAACTGATTGTATTTTGTGTAGGAATAGAAACATGAAAGCTGATTTGTCAAAGAGAAGATTTTTTGGGAAATATTTGCAGTATTCACAGGAAAACAAAAAGTTGATGTTGTCTCATTTCTAAGCTAAATGTGAACTCCCACTACCAACACTGAACCTGAACTGTAATTTCTATTAATGGCACTCTGGATTCATCCTTAAATCCAGCACTGTTACCCTGAGTCAAATATCAATTCTGGACACTTCCACTGCATCACTCACTGGATTAAACAGTTCCCTTTTAGGAAAATCACATTTTATATTTTCATTAGCAAAGGAAATCAGGCAGCTCTAAGTGAAGCCCCATTTTAGCCCTGATTTTCAGATCAGGCACCACCTCAGGAAAACACAGCAGTAACACACCCAGAAGCACCAAAACACTGTATAAACAAACAGAACTAGTTCTCCATTCAGATATTTATCCACAGTTTTGAAAATTTCAGTCAGGTTTGAAATTCCACTTTTTAAAAAATGCTGCTGTCCAAAGGAGTTCAGTTTTGTTGTTTGGGGTTTTATTTTTACAATGCTATTTTGTTCGGAGAGTTTTTCACTAAGACAAAAAAATGAAGAAATTTTAACTGGCAAAGCAAAGGGCACATTTAAGAATACAAAACAGTCAAAAAACCTTCATGTATGCTTGAGAAAATGTATGAATTATCTAAAAGTTCAGTATAAAGTAGAAAAATCATCAATATTCTGGTCTGGGAACAGAGATAATCTCATAATATTACATGAAGTGTTTAGACACTACTGGAAATTATAGAAATAACCAATAAAAATTAGAATATTAATTAAAATGAGCAAAATTCTATATAGACACTACATATATACCCTGCTCAAGTGGGTGACATCCCTGCCTAAAACAGGGGGGTTGGAATTAAATCATCTTTAGGGTCCCATCCAACCCAAACACATTCTTTAATATATTTTCAATCCATTCCTAGATCCTTGTGGAACTCAGAGCAAGACTCAAGGACTCACTTTGGAATGTGCCCTTGTCATTTACCCCAGTTCCATCCATGAAATGACCAGGGGAATACTGCAGGAACGAGGTTTCTGTTACAGAGAAAGTCATGGAAATGATGATATCCATTAAAATGCTCCGAAAATGTCGAGTTTATCATCTTTGCTACAGAACAGAGCAGGCTGAGCATAAATTATTTATGATGTGTAACAGTTTAATGGAGTATAAAATAGCTTTTTTTCTTCTCACAAGTAGTACAAGCCCTGATTTTTTTTGTTGTTGTCAGCTCCACACTCGGCAATGTGCTCGACCCATTTACAGCTGTGACATGCAACAATTTGTAAAATTGTTCTATAGAAACTCTAACTTAAAGGAACGACTTACACAAGCTATTTATTACTCTCTTAAAGTGCTATCACAGCACCCTGCCAAGAACACAGCAGGAAATCCCAGCAAAGCACAGGCAGCTCCTGCAGAAATTTAGGGAAGCCCTTGCATGAGAACCTGCAGCACAAAACCAAAACCTCTCAGTGGGAAGAGGCTGAAATCCACTCCCATTCCCCTGTGGCCACATCCAGAATTCCTGGCAGGACATGCCCCAATCCCAAGGAATGCAGGAAAGAGTAGAATTTTGGGATTATTCATGAGATTTTTAAGGCCAAAGAGCTAAAACATTAAATTAACAGAATTATGGAGTGTGCAGTAGATCCCAAAGGGAAAAGGGAGCCCAGTGCAAAACCCCTGACTCCCCCCCAGTTCTTCACAAATTATTCAAAGGAAAAAATGTTCTGATAGGGAATCCTGGAATGGTTTGGGTGGGAAGGGACCTCAAGGATGATTTAATTCCAAGTCCTTGCCATGGGCAGGGACAATTCCCACTGTCCCAGGTGCTCCAAACCCAATGTCCAGCCTGGCCTTGGGCACTCCCAGGGACCCAGGGCAGCCACAGCTGCTCTGGCAATTCCATTCCAGGGCCTCCCACTCTCATCACATAAAATTTCTTCCCTCTATCCAATCTAAATTCATCCTCCAGTTTCAAACCACTGCTCCTTGTCCTATCACACAGGATGTTTCTGATTTATAATCAGCAGCTTTTGTGTGCCATGGATGTGGGGCCATGATAATATTTACATCTTTTGTGTGAAAATCACCTTAATTATCTAAGTTGTCTACACAGGAAGACAACCAGAAGTCCTCAAGCCAGAGAGGTATTTACAGAGACACTTCTTCAGGAAAATCCACTTCATCAGATATCTGAAACAGCTCAGATTGCATTCTGAAAGCACCTGTTTTATTTTAATATTAAAGAGATCTGAGGGTGAAAAATTCTGGCACAGCTGATGACACCTGTAACCATCTGAAAAGCAGGCAGGGAAAATGTTCCTTTCTTTGCCAATGACTGTGCAGGGATATTTTGGATTAAAGCTTTATAGCCAGGCCACTACACAGGAAAAAAATCTAAATACTAAACTTTTAAAGCAGCATAAACTGGAGATTCCCCTAATTAGTTTTGTTCCTCTGCATAATTAACCATCACATCCTTGAAACCAAATGTGAACAGTAAAACTGATTTTAAAACCCCCTCTTTTCCTTCCAAATTATGATCAGACTTGCACTGAAAAACTACTGGGAAAAGAAATAGTTGTCTCCTTACTGTTCCACCAGTACAAAAACCTTGTGTCACCCTCTCCATAAAATGAAATTACTTTCCATTCATTTTCCACTCCACAGACCCTCGAGCTACAGTTCCAGAAGCACGAGAGGGAGAGTTAAAGATGCTCCACGCTTCATCTCCACCTTTTCTAAGGGCCTAAGCCAAATTCATTTCATCCATGTCAGAAAGAGAGAAAACCCTTCACTAATAATAAACAGAATTTCATTTTCTTCTGCTGAGAAATTTCAGCATTCATGGAGTTTCCAAGGAATCTGGTGAGAGCCAGCAGTGAGGTGCCCACCATGGCAGTTTCACTGCATTTCCACCTTTTACCTCCAATAAAGTCAAATTTAACTTAACCATATCTATAAGACACTGGGGAAAAAATAAAATAAAATAAAATAAAATAAAATAAAATAAAATAAAATAAAATAAAATAAAATAAAATAAAATAAAATAAAATAAAATAAAATAAAATAAAATAAAATAAAATAAAATAAAATAAAATAAAATAGAAAAATGAAGCCCAGAGATCTCCAGAGCTTTGTAGAACACAAGAAGTCCTCCCAGGAATGCAGGGATTATAGAAAATTCTGCTTCCAATCATTCTTTCCACCAACTCTGGAACATTGCAGCATCAGGCAATAGAGATAAAGGGGACAAAAAATTCCCAGGCATCAAAGAAGCAGAAGTTTGTCCTGAAGATATGGACAAAAGGATGTTGTGGTTCTTCCATAAGGAGAGGAAAAAAAGGGAGAGAGTTGGAGAAAAAGAAAGCAAAAATGAAGAAGTGGGGTGATCAAGGGCAGGAGGAACCTCCTGGAGCTGGCAGAGATGGAAAAAACAGATTTGAGAAAGAAATGGGGTATTGGGAAAAAGATTAGATAAAAACATGTCCAAAAAAACCAATTTAAGAGCAGAAATTATGAAAGCAATAGTCACATTTCAAAAGAAGAATTAAAACTCAGATATGAGTCTACACAAAACCAGCACTGAGTCACAACTCCAACAGTAAAAACTACTTTTTGTTTTCAGGACCACTTGGAAAGCTTAAAGAATGTCCTGGGTTTGTCCATCAGTTCACATGGAATAAGAGTTCTATCACTCTCCCAATGTCTTAAATATGATATGAACTAAATCTGGACTTTGAAAAGATGAAGAGAAAGAAAATTTGTTTTTTAAAACAGAAAAAGTTACCATCAAGCTAGCAACATGAAAACAACAAAACATGGCAAAATCATGATTCCAGGAGTTACTTTGTGTGATATTTCTTCTCTGGTGAACTTCAGTTCTGAACTTTGTCCTTCTGTAATCTTTAAATCTCATTTATTTATCACCTTTACCCATTCTCAGGCACCAGACTGTCAACACTCTGAACAGATAATTACAAACAGCTTTTTCCATTTTCCACATCACAGGGAAAAATTTTTCCCTAATCTCCAATCCAAACCTATTCTCTGTCAGCTTGGTGTCACCTGCAGATGTGCTGAGGGTCAATATTCCCTTACTTTCCTCAAGGTCAAGTCTGTTGGTAAAAAAAAATTAAAATTAACTTTGCAGACCTCCCAAAGGTTGCTATTTTTGTGCTGTGCATTCCCTCACTTGCAGGTAGTGGGTTCAAAGAATGATTTGCTTGAGTTCAGTATCTTCTTCCTACATCATTCCTTTGAAAAGGAAAACTACAAGGGTTTGGGTTTTTTTTCCTCATGCTTCAAACAGGCAGATAAAAGTGAGCAGGGAAATTAAAATATGACATGAGTTACTACGATGTAAAACAAAGATCCAGCTGACCTCTTTATCTGAGCACTTCTTAGATGTCCCTTTATGAAGGCAGAAACAACCCCCACTAATTATCCTTCTTTCCACGAGCATTACAAGAAAACCTGATAGTTATTCCACAGAAGTATTTCCTCACTCCAAAATATTATGTACATGAAGCCATTGCTGTGAGTCTGCTGGCATGACTTGAATATTTGGGATATTTGAATATTTCAGTTGTTTTACACACTGGAAATGACTCAACACTGCTGCACACAGTAATTCTTTTACCTCCCAGATTTCCAAGCAGTTTTCTGGCTCCAAAGGCAAGAGCCAGCCAGCAAAAGGGTGCACAAGTCCCTCATTGGGTTCTTCACAGGCTTAAAAACATAAATAACCTTTGAAAGTCAACCTGTAACTTTAATTGTTTTAATTCACACTCTTCATGCTCTACACTCCAGCACTTCACTCAGCCCAAAACTCCTGCAGCCCAAACTCCTTTCTCAAAGTCGTGGCATTTTGCCTCTGTGGATTTGAAATGCCCTGATTTTGGAATGCAAGCATTCAAGGTGTGTTAATGACTCAGAATTGTGACAGCTGCTGCACAAAGCAGCCCTTGGCTCCAGCACAGCCCCATTAAGCATCCATCAAAAACTACTCTGGATTTGCTCATTTATCACTCTTGCATTGCCCAGGGGGGGAAAAGGGGGAACAGCAAGACTTTCTTCCTCTGAAGCAAAATCATAAGCCACTTACTTATCCTAATGTCACGATTCCCACTGTTTATCTGCATGATAATTAGGAAAATGAGAAGTAATGAGGTTTATTTATTTATTTAGAAGCGTGATTTGAATTCAAATATCTTTAAAAAAAAGACACTGCAGTATTTTATTATGTTATCAGAGGGGTGGATTTTCCAAACTCAACTAAATTACTGAAAGTAATGAGACAAGAAGTATCACCTTCTTTTGCCTCAGCCACCCCAAATTTATGTTGACAAACTTTTCCCATATTACTCCTGTGTGAATTTTTTTACAGCATTGACAGCTGAAACCAGTTTCTGCTTTCAAAATTTTGTTGGCCACTTGTTGAAATCAAGGGTGTGAAGTGGAAGGTGCCTCTTCCTCTTTAAATCTTTCTATTATTTACATTATTCAAAGTTTATTTTTGTTTTCCATTTGGAGCAAGGTGTCAGATTCCCCAAACATCCAAATGTACACACCAACACCAGCACCACAATTCCTGGCAGGAGGTTGAATTTCCAGCTCTGAAGTCCCCTGCACTTTGCAGGGCTGAGTGCAATTAAAGACCCTCAGCCTCAAGAGAATTGGGCTATCAGCAGAATAATTCTTATTACTGAACTAAAAGGATATTTTAATGTCCCCAGTTTATTAAGTCTTACATTAAACTCTTCCTTTCTTTAAAAAAAAAGAGGCAGAGTAGTTTTTCCTCCAGGCACATGGTGGTAGAGCTACCACAGAAGAGATCATGTAACACTTGACAGGACTGAAAAATGTCTTTAAAATTTGTATAAAACCTCCCAAAACCTACAAATTTCACTACAACATTTCACTGTTTTTCTTCATCCTTTCCCTGAAATATCCTTTTTAATTGCTTTGTGTACACCTGCTTTAGCTATATTGGCACCAATTGCTACAACACTTGAGCACCTCAATATATTCCAGACAGCCAGTGATATGAAAAGATACTAAAAAGTTATTAAAAAACTCTTCAAAACTTAAAATTACATCTAAAAAGGACTTCCCTCAGGCTCTTCTTCAAACTGAGCAAACCAATTGACCTCACTCACTCCTGAAAACAGCAGTGAAACCAACTGCCTGAAATCCATCCCTCTGTCCACCAAAACACCAAATCTGGTTATTCAACCCAAAATGAGGACACTAGAAGAGACACAAGTGAATCTATCCCTACCAAAACCAGCTCAATCTGAGAGCAAAGAAATATGGAATAAAAGTCAGAGTAAGAGGCCCAGGTGATTGGTTTGTTGAGTGGAGGAGCCTCACCCGCGTCGCGGTGTCAAAGGAACACATTTTGTATTTATGTAAATCTGGTAACTCAACCCAAAATGAGGACACTAAAGGAGAAACAAGTGAATCTATTCCTACCCAAAACCAGTTTATCTGGGAGCAAAGAATATTGAATAAAAGTCAGAGCAAGAGAAGGCCCAGGAAACTGTTATGATGAGTGGAGGAGCCTCACCCACATCACGCTCCAAGCCCGGTGTCAAATGAATGCATTTTGTATTTACATAAATCTGGTAATTCAACCCAAAATGAGGACATTAAAGGAGACACAAGTGAATCTATCCTTACCCAAAACCAGCTTATCTGAGAGCAAAGAAATATGGAATAAAAGTTAGAGTAAGAGGCCCAGGTGATTGGTTTGCTGAGTGGAGGAGCCTCACCCGCGTCGCGGTGTCAAAGGAACACATTTTGTATTTACATAAATCTGGTAACTCAACTCAAAATGAGGACACTAAAGGAGACACAAGTGAATCTATCCCTACCCAAAACCAGCTTATCTGAGAGCAAAGAAATATTGAATAAAAGTCAGAGTAAGAGAAGGCCCAGGCAATTGTTGTGTTGGGTGGAGAAGTCTCACCCGCATCACGCTCCAAGCCCGGTGTCAAATGAACGTGTTTTGTATTTACATAAATCTGGTAATTCAACCCAAAATGAGGACATTAAAGGAGACACAAGTGAATCTATCCCTACCTGAAACCAGTTTAATCTGAGAGCAAACAAATATTGAACAGAAGTCAGAGTAAGAGAGGCCCAGGCGATTGCTGTGCTGGTGGAAGAGCCTCGCCTGTGTTGTGCTTCGAGCCTGGTCTCAAAGGAATGGACACGTTTTGTATTTACCTAAATCTGTAATTCAACCCAAAATGAGGACAACCTGAAAGAGACACAAGTGAATATATCCTTACTGAATCCAGTTTAATCTGAGAGCAAAGAAATATTGAACAGAAGTCAGAGTAAAAGAGGCCTAGGTGATTGTTGTGTTGAGTGGAAGAGCCCACATCACGTTTCGAGCCCAGTGTCAAAGGAACACGTTTTGGATTTACCTAAATCTGGTAATTCAACCCAAAATGAGAACACTAAAAGAGACACAAGTGAATCTACCCCTACCTGAAACCATCTTAATCTGGGAGCAAAGAAATACTGAACAAAAGTCAGAGAGGCCCAGGTGATTGTTGTGCTGGGTGGAGAAGCCTTGCCCGCGTTGCGGTGTCAAATGAACGCATTTTCTATTTACATAAATCTGGTAATTCAACCCAAAATCAGGACTCTAAAAGAGACACAAGTGAGTCTATCCTTACCCCAAACCAGTTTAATCTGAGAGCAAAGAAATACTGAATAGAAGCCAGAGTAAGAGAGGCACAGACAATTGTTGTGTTGAGTGGAAGAGTCTCACCCGTATCGCAGTGTCAAAGGAACACATTTTAATCCCTCACATGTATTTACCTAAATCTGGTAATTCAACCCAAAACAAGACACAAGTGAATTTATCCCTACTTGAAACCAACTTAATCTGAGAGCAAAGAAATACTGAATAAAAGTCAGAGAGGCCCTGGCGATTGTTGTGTTGGGTTGAGGAGCCTCACCCGCATCGAGTTTCAAGCCCGGTGTCAAAGGAACACGTTTTGTGTTTACCTAAATCTGATAATTCAACCCAAAATGAGGACAACCTGAAGGAGACACAAGTGAATATATTCTTACTGAAACCAGTTTAATCTGAGAGCAAAGAAATATTGAACAGAAATCAGAGTAAGAGAGGCCCAGGCGATTGTTGTGTTGGTGGAAGAGCCTCGCCCGCGCCGCAGTGTCAAAGAACGCATTTTAATCCCTCTCATGCATTTGCAGCGTGTCATGTACAAGGACAAGCCTTGACAAGGCTTTGATGTGGTTTTTGTTGTGTCACACAACTGCCAGGGTGTGCACGCTCCAAAGGCCCACAAGTAATCAAAAGGAGCCTGGCTTGGAATATTTCTCCTCAAAGAACGGTATTTAAAACGTTCTCGTGCTACCTCCAGGGCAGAATCAAGACTTGTCCCTGGAAGAGGGAAGGTGTGTGGAAAAAGGGATTATTAGCTTTACTTTTTGCCCATGCATGACAAGGAATGATGATATTCATTTGGGGAGATAGCACAGCAATTTTGTTACCGTTCAATAAAAAGGGAGTAGCACGAACAAATTGGTTAATGAATGAGGGAGGAGAGAGCAGAGTATTATGCAGTGAATCTATAAAAATGAACTCAATTTGAATTCAACCCAAAGAACAAATTGATGGAGCAGCAGGCTTTGTAAAGCACTAGATCTTCATCTGAATGCTGAAATAACACAGTGATTAATTTTGCTTCAGTCAAATATCTTGGGGTTTGCTATATAAGAATTAAAAAATAACACGCTTTAAATGCTGCTTGACTATCAAAACACATTCACCATTCAAAAAGAAAGCTTAAAGAGAATAAATGCTCCTTCTCTGTACTTTTCTTGCCTTCAAAATTCTCATTTTACCATGGTTTTCCTGTCTGTCAAACTTTGACACAGAGTAAAAAAAAAAAAAGCCATTAACTGTTACATAGAAAAAATATTAAAAAAATACATCTATAACATGTTGCCAAGTGAAATGCTGAAGGAAGGAGAAAATTATTTCTATTGTTCCACTGAAACAAATATTTTGAATGTCAGCATGGACATTGTAAAGGGACAGAAGAGAGACCCAGGAAAAGGCAACTTGTGGTTCCCAGGCCTTTCATGGCAATTTCAGAGAGGAAATAGAACATTTATTTACCAGTTTATGTGAAAAATCATACTGGGATTCCAACTCCAGCCCCACTCACAGGCTATTTTAAATTCTTTTTACTGTTTTCCTCTATCAAGGTGGAGGGAAAACTGTACTTCTTCAAGGCCAGGTAAGAAAATCACTCATGATTTGCAAATATGTGACAAGCAGCCTCTTTTTTTACTGGGAGAAAATTATCAACTTTATTTGCTTAACAAGAGCTTCTTGCTCACACAGCAGCTTCACATCATCTGTTTAAGATCCCCTAAAAGACCTACCCCAAAGACCTGAATTTCTACCCCAAAACTTTCAGTGCAGCAGCAGAAATGCCAAAAAAAGAGGAAAAGCAATGTGTGCCAAGAGAGATATAAACCAAGATATAAACTGTTTATTCCAAGGAACAAGTAGTGTAGTAGAATTGTGTATATTCCAAATATAAATTGTATCCCACTTTCTCTCTAAAAAACAACCAAAGTTCTTTCCCCAAAAAATGAAATGCAAAAAAATAAGATAGATCCCATCCTGAATATTACAAAATACTTTATTCCTCCTCTCTTCTATGACAGGAACAACCAAATCCAGGCTCCTTTTGCCCATAGGAAAAAGAGGTTTTGCTGCAACAAAACTGCTACTTCTAAGCCATAAAAACATCACAAAAATAACCATGTGCATGGACTAAATAAGATTTTATGAATGAAACTCCCCAGATGTTCACTTTCAACAAGGTTTCATGAAAAATTTCTACTTTCTAAATTATAAAACCGAGGAACAAGAAACAAAACAACTGTCAGTAGATTTAATTTTGTACCATGTGCTTTCAAAACTTTAAATCTCATGTTCAAATATGAGCCTCTGGTATTTTGACTGCCATATAATGTGAATTACAGTCTCTGCTCATGCTTACTTCTCCAAAAGCCCTCCCTGCACCAAGCAATCCTGTTTTGCCTCAGGCTGTGTAGTTTACCTCAAATTATTTCAGAATCTTCTAAAAAGATTCATTTTTCTATTAAAATGATGAATGAGCTAAATGAGGTATGTAATAAATACTGCAGGTTTGTAAACAGACTTTTCTCTTGAGAACTAATGCCTTAACTCATTTAATTCCTTCCCCTGGTATTTCCTAGTGAAGTCATCCTTAAAATATGGTTTGTCCAGGCCTGCTTGGAAAGAGCAGGAAGGGTCAGGATTTAATCTGTTTATGGAAAATAGGGAATGTCCTCATGACAAAGTTAATGAATTGAGGACAGGAAAAATAAATGCAGCCCCAAAGAGGAGCTCATTGCCCAGCACTGACTGGGACTAGTCACCCCAGGGTGATGGGGAAAACACCAAACCAGTTCAGGCACAGAGGAGCTAAAGACTTCATTTTAACAACCTGTATATTCAATTATCACAACAGGTCAGATTTCCTCCTCACATAACTCAACACACTTTAGCTCTGATATGGCCAGGAATGTATTTTGTCTATTGATTTCAGGGCTCAGAGAAGTAAAAGAACTTCACATCTCAAATAGGATTTTGCTAGGGAGAAAATCTCCAATAATCTGATTATCACAGTGACTTAAAGTGCAAAAAAAAAAAGTGTTTTTTAATATGAAGATACTTCTACCAAATTGATTTTTTTTGAGCGAGGAATTTTTTGATAGAACTTCTTGTGCAGAAAATAATTTACAAAACAATGAGATTCTTCAGCACCAACAGATTTCACTCTCAAACAGGTGCTTCAATGAAAGCCTGGAACAACACATGGGCAAATAGATATAATTGCATTAGTATGGATACAGACTTCTAATGATAGCAATAATCAAATTTTAATGTTCTGGTTACAGCACATGAACAGAACAATATTTCTGTGCCTCTTCAAAGGGAAATGAGACTTTAATGTCATTGGCAGCTCAATAAAACCATTTTCTAACATACAGGCTCCTAATGACAACTCATTTCAGTCCAGACAGAGGAGCAAATGTGTTCACAGTAAACTCCAGGTCATTATCAGGAGATGGAAATACAACAGGTCCTCTGCACTTTGGGTAACTATTGATTTTCTACTCCATATTCTCCTCGTCTCACCCTGACTGCCATAACGACTCAAGTGATGGAACATTAATAAACTATTTATGGCAAAGCCACAACATTGAAAGCTACTCTACAAGACTGTGCCCAACTCAACTAGGCCCAATTTTTAGATATGCAGGAAAAATCTCCAACAATAAATATGGCAGAGAACAGATCTAAGTGATAAAATATAATAAAAGTATTCTTGGAGCCACCATAAGGATCCTCAGCTTCACCTTTTGCTGCAGAGAACCACACCACCATCAAAATTCCTCATGGCTGGGCTGAAATAAAAGATTTTATTTATTCTGAAGCCTTTTTTTCAAGAGGGATGGGCAGAAAAAACCATCATATCCACACTAAGAAGCATTTTAAAGCAGCTGCAGTTCTTGACTTCGAGCACACGCTGCACTTTGTCCTTTGGTGAAATCACAAAGTGATTTTCACAAGCATTTCACTGAGATGCTTTGCAAATGTCACATCTCCAAAGTGAGTAAAGCTAAAGGTACAAAACCACCTGGTTTATGGCAAGGCCAGTTCAAGCAGTTCTCATTTTGCCCCCCTGACAACTGCCCTGCACACACACACTCTGCAATTTCCTCACTGGAGCTGATTTTTTGGAGTTGTTCTAAAGCAGATTGGGTGCATTTGCAAAGGGCTCCAGGATGGCTTTGTGATGTATTTGCCTCAGTTCATACCTGCACTGACACGACAGAAAAGGAGAAGTGCAGAGAAGAAAATGAAGAAATTCTTCACCATCAAAGCAGCCCTTGCACTCAACCCTGAAAAACAGGCCAGGAAACAGCTCTGAAGATAGGGGGGAAATCAGAGGGGAAAGAAAGAGGAAAATCTTGGAATTATAGAATGCTTTGGGTTGGAAGGGATCTGAAAAATAATTTCATTTCCCCCCCTGCCATGGTCAGGGACACCTTCCACTATCCCAGGGTGCTCCAAGTCCCATCCTTGGACACTCCAGGGACAGAGCAGCCACGGCTTCTCTGGGAAATCTGTGCCAGGATCGAATATCCCACAGCCACAGGGGATCCAAGACCTCCCCAGCTCTTCAGCATCACTTTTCCAAGCATGATCCCAAATCTGTGGCATAAGGAAAGCCAGGCTGTGTCCCAAACACTCCCAGGCAGTGGCATTTCAAGGATTGCTGAAGGAATCGACAGCAGCTGCCTTCATTTCTGCTGAGTGAGCACCAACAGTTGATTAAATCCTCACACTGACACCACAAGGGATTTCCAGGCTTTGGAACAGGGTCTGGAAATTCCACACTGCACAATAATTTCTACTTTTGCTGGCACAAATGTCACAATTACTGCATTGCAAATGTTTGGATTGCCCCAAAATACATTTTTGTAGGAGCCACCTGCCAGCCCCCCTGAACTGGAGGCACCTCCTGGGACATGTCACAGCACAAAAGTACTTCAGGTATTAACACACCAGTTCATCCTGGTTTTTTAAACCCATTTGAATAAAGAGCTAATTCTAGCTTTTAGGATGTTAACACTATAAATTTCTTCTTTCTGAGATTATAAACAGCAGCTGGGATTAAAATTCTTCAAGAATGGGAAATATGACTTCATTTCACATCTATTTGTTAAAATCTGGATTAGCACCCTTTACAAAGGAGAACTCAAATTCTTCCTTTCTCACCATAACTTCTTTTCCTTTGCACTATTTGAACAATTAGCAGCAGCACAGGAATTTATTTTGCTACTGACACTTCAGGAACAGTTTTGTTTTTCTCCAAGAAGAGTCTGACAAATAAAATCTGGGCTCCATAAAATACAAACCTGCTGTAGCAGTTTACTGGAACACAGAATTCCTCACAGTACCTGACAAAGGATACACAGAAATACATTTCCCTGTGGTACAGATTTTGAATTCAGCTTTGATACAGGAAATAAATGTACAGGTAGGGTAAGCAATGAAGCCCAAGAAATAAAATTTGATCTATTACAAGAAAATAAAGGAGCTTATAGGAAGGTGAGAATTACTCATTATTTTCATATTTAAGGAAACAAACAGACAGAACCTTTTTGTTTTTTTGTAATCTTAGAGCACACACTTCAAAGAATGAACAAGCTCCAGTGGAAATGGCAAATCTGCAGTGCTGATAACAAATCTGCACCCAAGAACCACCAGATATTTCCAAATTTCACAGATGGAACCAGGAAGACTGATCAAAATCGAGATGACACAACTGCTAACTTTGATATTCTGAAGCAAGAGAAAATTAATCAGTCAAATAACTAAATAAAGCAGTTTCATATCCATAATAAGGAATTTCTTGAGCACTTGGGTGAGGAGAAATCCAGCTTGTGCTTCCCAAAATCACCACAACAAGGAGAAAAAGATGCAGTAATTATGCAAATAATAGTCACCATTATAAATCTTCAGCTCCTCATTAGCTCCAGGCCACAAAACCCTTATCTCTCCTACACAATATTAAGAATCCAAGGATTTAAGGCATATAACTAAGGCAGTACCTTGGTCATAATTCTTTTCCATCCTCCTTTGTTCCCATGTTTTACAATGACAAAATATTAAACATTTGTTGAAATTATTCTTCAACAATAATGTTACCACAGAGGTGAAAAAGCATCAAGAAATGGCTGGAAAAGATACCAACACTGAGCTGGAACTGGTTTAATTGAGATTTGGAAAAATAACATGAACATCAGATTTTAACTCCCACAGCACAGACAAAGCTATTTCTTATTGAAGTGATTGATTACTAAGATACCAACCCATAAACCTTAAAACTTTGGATTTTACTCCAGATTCAGAGAGCCCAACAAATGTTTACGTTGCTGCTGGCATAAGTAATTCCCATTTATTTTCATAGCAATACTCACATTAAGTATTTTAAACTTTTTGCCTTGAAAATACCAATTTCTTTAGTATTCACACTCAAGTATATTTATATTTTTAAAGGCATATTCCCACCTCAGACAATAATGATTATTGTTAGAAAGAAGAGTCAATAAAGACTCACTACAGCAAGCAAACACACTATAGAGGAAGTTATAAATCTGTCAGACATTTGAAATGGACTGAACTGTATAATGTCAGTTTTCTGAGGAAAACAGCCAACCATATGCTCCAATTTCCTTGTCAGGAAGGTTTGATACACCAGCTCTAATGAGAGATGATTCTTTTCAACAGAATTTTTCACTGAGCTGGTTCCAAACTTGGAAACGAGCAGCAAAACCCTCTTAAAGGAGGGATATTTAACCAAAATAAAACACACTGCTACCTAGTCATGAAAAAAGAAAGAAATAATGAGATCTGCTCTCCTCTTCTACCAACAGGGCTGTGTAGGAACCCTGAAGCCTGGGAGTTTTGAACTTTCTGTGCTTTCTGGCACTGACCTCCAGCAGAACACTGCTTTTGACCTGAAGCCTTGGAGAAGGTTTCCAAAATTGAGTGATGGAGTTAAAATCACCAGTGTGTAATTTGAATATTAGAGTATAATATAACACAGTGAAAAGTTTGAAATTTAGGGATTTAGAATATAGTAATGGGTATGAAAGAAGACAAGTTCTGGGGTGTTGACTTTTTCTTCCTTCTTGTTCCTCCTTCTTCTTAGTTTTGAGTAATATTTTTTGGTTAAACAGGAAAATGCCACACTGCAGGTCAGGGGTGTTTAGTCATTAAGTCAAAAGCAAAGCTTTTAATTGAACTGTTGAGCTTTAAAAGACCCTGTAACAAGTGAGATACAACTCCATTTTTTCATTTTTAGCTGGTTGGCTAGAAGTGCTGCAGCACTCACTACACTATAGATAAAAATGAATAAACAACCGAGTCCGAACACAAAACTTTCATGCTTCAATCCTAACTCTAACTGAAAACAAAAAAGAACTAACTAAAATAAATAAAAGAACTAAAATAAATAAACACTAATGGGCCTGAGGAGAGAGTTGCTTGGCAAATGTGTGATTTCTGGGCAGGTGTGGGGACTCACAAAGCGCTGAGCCTTCTGGCGCTCCTCCTCGCTGGCCGCTCGCTCCCGCAGCATGGCTCGGGTCAGGTGCTCGCTGGAGGAGATCCTCTCCCGTTCCATGAGTTTGCCAAACTCGTCCCGAACGTACGTCTGCTCTTGTTTCAACCTGCAGGAGGTGCAGGGAGATTGAGGCTGAGAGAAATTTCAACATCCACTTTCCAAATGGAGTTTCAAAGTAGAGCAAAGTCACTTCGAGAGTTGGCACGGAAATGGTTTTTACTCTTGGTTTTTTAAGATACTTAAATACAAAATAGAAAAAGTTTATTTTCTAATTGATGTATCAAAATCTGAATACACAAAAGTTACAGGTTTTGACATCACTGTTCATTAAACCATGTAAATTGCAATTGATTCAATGAAATGTATTTTTAAGTATGATGCAGAGAACTCTGTTGGTTGGCTGGGGTTTTGTCTGGTTTTATGGAAGCATTTTTTCCAGGAAAATCCTTCTCCCACCAGCCAGCAGGCACTCAATTTCCACCTAAAAGCTTTCCTGCACTGGCAAAGTGCTTTCCTCCCTCTAAACACACCATAAACCCAAGGACTTCATCCATTTCCCAAGCTCCACAAAGATCCATAATCAACCTTCCCCAGCGATTTGAGAGGAGGAGAGAAAACAGTTATTGAACTTGTTGCAACAGAGTTAATAAAGGCAACTTCAGGCCCAGAAAATTCTCAACATTTATATGTCACAAGCCATAAATAGATTTGAAACCTGCAATGGAGTACTTGAGACAAGCACACCATGTCTCATTTTCATGGAAACACTCGGAAATCACTCAGTGAATAAAACTCGTGTGCTGTGACACTGAGCACGGAACTCAGAGCAATAATGGAGCTATGAAACGCTGGGTTTCAAATAGATTTTTTTTTTTTTTTGGAAGAATGATGGAGAGGAAGCTTCAATATTCTCAGTGCATTTATCTGTTGTCAAGGGAGCTCTGGAGAACAAATCCTAATGAGTCGGGTCACTTTGTAAAAGGTACCAGCATTAGAGTACATTAGATTCTTCCCCAGGGAATACATTTAAGTGAGGTAGGGAGGAAAAAAGACAATTACAAGATGTATTACTTCAGTGCTCAGCTCCAAACCCTCTGAAATGCAGCAACCAACTGGGAATCTTTATAAAAGTTTATTAAGCTGCATCTTCAATTACTTCCAGAAAAAAAAAAAAAAAAAAAAAAAAAGTCAGATTATGCAGACATGGACCAAATTCCATTAAGTGATTTCCCAAGGTCCCCCAAATTACTCCAGCAGGATTGATATAACAAATTCTTCATACAATCATAACAATCCTTCACACAGCACAGTCAAAACATGCTGGTTGTCTTTTGGATTGGAGAAATCATGTTTTGTCTAAAAAGGAAAAAAGTGTCAAAATAGTAGTCTCAGCACCTTTTTCTGGTGAGCAACAGAGAGAGAGCATTTAATGCTTCCTGAGACTGAAGGAAGATTCTTCCTCATCCTTCTTGGATTTGACCTCCTGCAAGTGGTTTTCCCTTAAAAATGCCCCTTCTTTATGTTGCTGTACATAAAATATAGGAAATACATTTTACATATAAAAAGCTGAAAAATCCAGCCAAAAGTTGCCGTTATAAACTCTGAAAAAATCAAAAAATCAAAAAAAACTCATGAACAAAAATAACCCAAAAATCCCCAAAATAAAACAACCCCACAACACTCAGATATTTACATTTAATTCTTCTTTACATCAAAAATAGGTCTTCTTAATCTCCCATTTAAATCTAGATCAAGACACTCAGGTCACCTCAGTCAAAAAAACCCCATTTTACTGTTTGGTTTTTTCCTCTTTCCTCTTCATTGCAGGGTGTTCTACCATAAAAGAAAATGACACTATTTAATTATCAAATTTTATACAATTTAGGCCAAAAAGGAACTTTTTTACATCTAAGACTGCTCCTGGCAGCACCTTCAAGCAAAAATTTCAGGTATTTTTTATCAACTCTCACTCTCATTTATTTGTGTGACCAGGATCACACAACACAAATTCCTCAAGCATCCACCAAACTTTCATTTAGGGCAGTTTTTATTCAGAAAACAAAATTCCTAAACAGCCACCTCAAACTGATTGAAATTCAGCAGAGTTTTTAACAAAATAAGCAGGATTTTAGAAGTAATTTTCATTTATTTGAGTTCCATAATTGGGTGGCTTGTAGGAGCTTAATGAAACAAACACTCAGCACATCCCGCTGATCTCAAACATTCGCCTGCATCAACCTCCAGTAGGTTTTTTTTTCTTTGGCTCTACAAATTCATTTTCCTGGCATTCAGCATGTACTGAATAAAGGCAAACATCAGCTGGATCCACAGTAATAAATTGTATTATTATCTAGGCAAAAGTTTTTAAAATGTATATATAATAAAAATAGAGAGAGGCACTCTGCAATTTGTGAGGAGTTAAACAGCACAACTTGTCACTACTCCAGGAATTTCACAGGAATTTTTCAAGCGACATTTTTAATTACAGCAGAGATAAAGGCTCAAGATAATGGTTCTTGTGTTTGAGCACAGAACTCCAGACAACAGAGAGTGTTGCACTGATCATTTATACAGAGAGGATGTTCAAAAAGCTGCTGAAGCAGCAGAAAAGGCTGCTGGCTATACATTTTCCCCACACAATTGATATCTTTTTGAATAAAATCCTTCTAAATAATTATGAAATACTGCTTTAAGAAGTGTGGAGTGGCTGATTTAATGAAGTGTGGCATGCAAGGCAATCACTTCTCATGGTGCTATTGGAAAACACACATAAAGCATTAAGAAGCAGCTCCAGTTAAAGTCTGTGTTAACACTTCCCAATATTTCATTTCTCAACTGCTTTATAGCACACAACCAACACAAAAAAACAATTCCTGCCTTTTCCCAGCACTGTTGTTGAGAACTTCAATGCTCTTAACTTAATGCTATGCAGAAAATTTATATATCTGTATTTTTTTGTAAGAGGATGGGTAAATCCTGATAAACCAATCAGCCAGGATTTAGGCATCTCAGAAGATTTATTCCTGTCAGAGGAGCATAACAAGAATTTGAGTATTTTTGTTATCACATTGTCATATTTAGGCTCCACTGGAAGACAGATTTTTGACTGTTTAAGTCCTGAAGTCACTTTAATCAAAATAATGTTTGCAGTACATTCCACCTCTAAATCAGATTTCACTCACGTTGAACACAAAAGCCACCACGTCACCTTGAGGAGCAATCACACAACAACAAGCAAAAAGAATTCTGGAAGACACTCTCAGATATTAAAAAAAAAAATTAAATTAAAATATATATTTATATATAAATAAATAAATAGCCAGTTTCTGTTAATTTAGATTTTCTTATATGTGAGCAGGAGATACAGGAATCAAACACATGTGATCAAACCACCCATTCCAACCTCCCCTCCAGCAGAGCTTCAGACCAAAGGGAAAATACTTCACCAAAATAACATTTCTGCTCCTGCATTTCACCTTTTTATTCCTCTCTTTTCTTTCTGGAAGGGCAGGGAATGTGGGATTTTAGTGGTATTTGCTATTGTACAGCTTTAGAACTATGAATGTCCTACATGCAAGATCAGGCACAAGAGAATTTACCTGGGAATTTATCAAATATTTCAGAGCATTATCTACACCAGACTGAAATGTTGAACCCACATCTCTTAAAATCAAATAATAACAACATAGTAACACAAAGCAAAACAAGAGGAAAAATAATTTCTCAATTAAGTCATGACTTAAAATTAATAACTGACAACCATCATATCAAAGTCCAACAAGATAAGAGAAGTCAAATATAGAACTGGCTCCACATTTCAAGTAGAAATTAGAATTTGAAACAGAGAAATAGAAATTTAAGACCCAAACAAGAAAGCATCTCTGAGGGCCAAGGAGTTTTCTGTATCCCAGGAAATACAAAAATACACTCTAAAAAAAAACCAATAAAACTTTGCTGCACTCCAAGTAGTTTTCATCCTTTCCACATCTAGTTTTTAATTAAGTTCAAGAAAAGCAAATTGTTAATTTTGCCTTGTGGATTTATGTTCCAGGACTCTCCTCATGCCCAGCATGACCCCTGTTAGCCACAATAACAAGATGAGTAATTTAATTCTAAATCCACAAGAACTCCCTCTTTTGTTTACTTCCAAATATCCATTTCTGTTGTTCTTGAAAAACACCTGCAGATGTTAATTAAGGAAAAAGCACCTTTTAATTCAGAGACAACAGCAACACACTGAGAAAAGCTGAAAAATATTAGTTTGGTGCTCTGATAGCCACTTCATAGTTTATTCTACATTAATCAAGAATCCACAGAAATCCAGAACTGGCAAACAATACTCTTAAGATAAAATACAGTGATTTGTCATTTCCAGCCCTTATTTTCAGATATTGGAAATTTATTACACTATCAAAGCCTGAGCATTTCCTTTTTGCTATTTTTTCAGGGCAGTGATTACTTGCCAGTTGTTTTATCTTTATTACAGTCTCCAGGCTGCACAATCTGATGGATCTGTGGCATTCCACGATAAACTCACTCATGAACTGTGTCATTTTTCATTTCTTCCAACCAAGCAAAAATCAAAATATTCCCTGTTCCAAAGTCCACTGTCAGGAAAATCATCCTATCCTCTGTGAATTAGGTTAAAATTTAATGAGGTGTCATTTAATATGGAACCCAAAAATTTACTCCAGCTGGAGATAAGATACAACATGAGGAGGATTCATCAGGTTTTCTGTTTTCTTGGAGCCCAACAAGCTCCTTAATTCCTCCTGACGGACTCACAGAAGATCCCAAAATGTTTTGAGCCACGTGTTTAGGTGATGTTGCAATATTAATGAGTGAATAATGTTGGTGAGTGCTGAGTTTCAATATTTCATGAGTGGAACACGGGCTGGAAATCACCAGAGCTGATGAGGGATTTGAAAGGATGGGAGAGATGTCAGGAAAACATCTCCAAGCTGAGCTGAGCCCTGAGAGGTGTGAAATGAAGATTTCTCCAACTCCATTTCACCTGTCTGCAAAGCTGGAGAAATTACCTCAAGTTCATCTGATTCTACAAACAGGTAGCTAAGGACAGAGACAGAGAAACAAATTATCTGAAAGGTCAAGTCTCAGGAAACACAAAAAAGTTCTTCAAAACTGAAGTTTCTACCACTGTTCACTCATTAAAAACATTATTCTCCACTCACATAAGGCTTTGCACAGCACAGGTGGCAGGAGCTGTTCCTAACATTAATAGCAACCACATTCTAACAACTGTTTTAAAATTTCATTTTTAAACCTTTCAGATCACACAAATATTAACAGAAAATATCATTTTTCTGCACCTGAAACACATGATGACAAAAAAAGACATGTTGCCTCCGAATTTCTGGTGCTCTTACTTGCTCAGCCTGGAGAAAAAGAGGCTCAGGGGGAAAATTCTGGCTCTCTACAACTCCCTGACAGGAGGGGGATTTGGGATCTAATCCAGGGAGCAGGGACAGGAGAGGGAATGGCCTCAAGCTGTGCCAGAGGAGGTTTAGCTTGGATATTGGGAAAATTTCTTCATGGAAAGGGCTGTCCAGCCTGGCACAGCTGCCCAGGGAGTGTTGGAGTCCCCATCCCTGGAGGGATTGAACCAACTTGAAGATGTGGCTCTTGGGGATGTGGTTTACTGGTGGCTTGGCAGTGCTGGATTAATGGTTGGACTCCATCTTAAAGGAATTTCCAACCTAAAAGATTTCATGATTCCAAATCCAAACTCAAAATGCTTTAGAATTATGGGAATATGAACTCAAAAGGACCACACAGCTCATCCAACCCAGATCTATCATCATTTCACGAGGCCTTAGTGCAAAACCAGTCACATGTGACCCAAATTGGCCCCACTCCACCCACCAGAACCAGCACCAGTAAAACTCTGACAAATCCATCACAACTGACCAAGAGCTCTCTTGACTCCAGCACAGGCTGAAGAGGGAAGAGATCACACTTCTGAGCAATTATGCTTGAACTTCACATTATAAAATTTAATGAGAACTCCATTGCTTTATTCCATATCCACTTCTTCCTCAGGGTGACTGCTCCTCCTTAACATTTGCCATACATGCATAGAAATTAGACCCTTGATTCATTATTCATGGTACTGAGAACAGTGAAGTGATTCCAGCACTGATCCCTGAGCTGCTGGTGACTTTTTCCCATCCCAGTAACTCCTCCCTCATCTTTGGTCCATCCCACACTGTCACACAACTCCCACATGAGTCTGGGATGTGTTGGATAGTGACAAGGAGGGCAAGGGATCAGGGGATTCTGTTCTTTCTTTAGGCTGAAATTCTACCTGGAGTTGTGTGTCCAGCTCTGGGAGCCTCAACAACAGGAGCTGGAGCTGCTGGAGCAAATCCAGAGGAATCCATGGAGCTGCTCCAGGGCTGGAGCCAGGCTGGGAGAGCTGGGGGTGCTCACCTGGAGAAGGGGAAGGATCCAGGGAGAGCTTCCAGCACATTCCAGGGGCTCCAGGAGAGCTGGAGAGGGACTGGGGACAAGGGATGGAGGGACAGGACACAGGGAATGGCTCCCACTGCCAGAGGGCAGGGATGGATGGATGGGATCTTGGCAATTAGGAATTCCTGGCTGGGCTGGAATTCCCAGAGCAGCTGTGGCTGTCCCTGGATCCCTGGAATGTCCAAGGCCAGGCTGGACATTGGGGCTTGGAGCACTCTGGGATAGTGGAAGGTGTCCTTGCCCCTGTGGAATGAGATGATCTTGAAGGTCCCTCCCAACCCAAACCATCCCATGATTCTGTGATTCCATGGTGTCTCTTCTCAAACCCAAGAAAACACAGAAAATACAATTTCAAGAGTATTTTCCACCTTGCCCCATAAAACCACCACTGCCTCTGTTACCCTGTTTCAAACCCCAGACTTGTCACCTCACCCAAAAACTCAGTCCAAGCCCCACCATCCAGCAGAACATCCTCATTATCCTTTTCCCTTTCCCAGCTGCCTTCCAACCCCAGCCTAACATCTGTCAGTGCTAAAATCCCTGCTAATGGCCACCTGATTTTATGTGCCAGTCCTTGATCAGAAGATTCAAGATGCTCCTTTCAAAACTCAGTTATCTACTCAACTTCCTCCAATTAATTCAATTTATCAACAGCACTTCCATGGACAGCTTGTGAACACAGAGCAACAAGGACAGTGACTCTTGTCAGTGGCTGAGTTTTCTTGGAGATTCCTGAGTTGTCTGGGTGTTTTTTGGGGCAGTGTTTGGTGTTGGAAGGAGGAGGGGTGAGTAGAAAAGGGGGCAGGTTGTTTGAGGGGATGTTTTATTACACTTCATAAAGTCACAGCTTTTAAAATATGTGCATTTAGATCAGTATTATATTGGCATAAAATAGATGAGCAAATTCCCACCTTTATGCCAGGGGCACGTGGAGAACCCGAGTCAGAACTGTAAAACTGCTTTACATAATTTGTGTATGTTCAGCTAGCCACATAACTCCACTTGAAATTACTTTCCAACTTAATATCCTCACCCTTGGGATCTGAAAAAGCAGTCCTGGAATTATGACAACATTAATTATCTGTGAAAATGAAGTGACAGTTCGAAACATTTTTATTAGTATCATTATTATTATTATTATTTTTAAGTGTTTCTCTGCTGCTCATTTGCTGCTTTTCAAAATGAAAGAGCTCAGCAGTTTGAAAGCAAAGGTTTGTTTAAAATTGCCTGGGGGGGAATAGTTTCCCTCTTTCCTACCTGAATCTGAAACTCTGAAGCAGGATTATTTTTGTGGATGCTCTCTAACTGGCTCCAAGTCATTTTCCCATCTCTCCTAGAAATAAACTGATCAAGATGAAGCTCGGTATCCAAGTTGTCAGCTGAGATGGCAGGTTTTAAAATCCAAGTGAAAAATAATCCCTTGGAAATTGGGGTTTATAAAGGCAAGAGTGAATTATGGCTCTGCTTTCTCCAATTTCCACCTCCCATCTCCAAGATTCATCTCTCCATATCCTGAGAGCCAGACATAATGCTATTAATGGAGAATCAGAGCAGGAAATCTTGGAGAGTAACTCTGCCATTGCCAAACACCTTTTTTCTTCTGAAAACAATAAAACTTGAACAGGCTTCTAAGGCAGTTTGATACTTCCCAACTTCATAAACATTTTTATGCTTCCTTGGCATTTTGCAGGTAAAAATCACACACTAAACTTTGCTGCTTTGAAGAACTGGCTGCCCAAAAAGGCACCAGCTCCAACAGCTCACCTGTTCACTGCACTTATTTCAGAGTTAAACCTCTGTTTTAATCCCAAATTTCTTCACACTTCATCCTGGCTTCTTCCCTCACCCTGCCCCAGCCTGACCCTCCTGTTGCTTCTTTTCCCAGAATTACCCCATAATCCTACAGAGCTCAGGAATATTACAGCTGCTGAGGAACAAATCCACTGCTAGACCTTTTGCTGAGTGTGAGATCAGACAAGGGAAATGTCTGCTGAGAGAGGGGAAAAAATGTTGGAGCGATGGAATGGCTGGGGAGGAAAAATGGGAGGAAGTCAAGGTGGGAAGTGAGGCCAAAATCTGCTGCTGAGGCTGAAGGGGCCCTCCAAGGAAAAAGGGTTTATTTTAAATGCTTATAAAATCAGATGTGCCTATAAAATCACCTTGCCTTCCTTGATGTGATGATCAATTGGGATCTCTGGTTTTACCAAACCAGTGCAGCTTCTTTTGTCAGGAGATATGAAGCTTATTTTTGAGCTATCCCAAATCAAAAGAATTATCATCACTATTACTGCTCCAGAGTATTCCCAGCTTTTCCTCTGACTGTCAGCAGCACAGAAGATGGAGTTTTCCAGATTCTCTTCCCACTTAATGCAAACAATACCAACAGGTCCCTGTGGCAGAAGACAAAATAACAACTAATTCCTAAAAAGCAGCTTTTTGTTTCCCCTGAGGACAATCCTGCAAGAAAAAGCAGGTTTCCCAGTTCAACATAGCTGATCACTTGGGAAAAAGATAATAATTTAGGAGGAAAAGAATGCTTTGAAGAAATTTTCACCACAATTAATCCCCTCCCCACATGAACTGAAGATACATTAAGATGCTTCTCATACCTTTACCTTGCTGAAATATAAAATTAATACTGTAAAGAAATCCATCTTTTTATTTTCCCCCTCGTTCTCCACACCTGTGCCAGGAAACTGGAATAAACATGTCATTACAACAGAAATCAATAAGAAGTTTTAAAGTATCCACTAGCACAGAAAGGTCAAGCCCCAGTATTGATTTTAATATAACAATTTTGGTTTGCAGTTTCCCAAAGGCTTCTTGTCCAATACTCTTCTTCATTCTTTTTTCACTTTACATTTCACTGGTGAATTTGTTCTGCACCAACTCTTTACTCAAGGTTTACTAAGAGCTCATCATTTATGCAATGTACTGCTGAGACATGACAAAAAAAAAAGGTTGGGGGGAAGCACTCAGAGCATCAATGAAACCCCAGAGTGATGAGCATTATCTCCAGACCCTCCTTGAAGGACAACAGAATAAAAAACTTAAAAAATTTAATGGTTACAATTTTAATAACCCACCACAGAGCAACTCTGTGCCACCAGGGTGAAGTCAAAACTGATTTACAGTTTAGAAAGATTCCTCCAAACAGATGAGGATGCCACAAGTAGAGGTTGCAATCAGTTGTGCAGCTGATGGCAGATAAAATGTCACACCCTCTGGAGCCCAGTGAGCCACAGGGAACAGAATCAGCAATTCATTCCCAGGCAATGCTCAGTGAGCTCCTAGCTGCATTACCTAAGGAAAAGGATTTTTCATGTGATTTTTAAGAGAAAAGTTACTCAAGTTTGACCACCATGGCAGAGACACAGAAAAATCTCAGTTAGCAAAAGCCACCAGCAGAGAATCATGGAATGGTTTGGGTGGGAAGGACCTTAAAGCCCATCCAGTGCCATGGCAGGGACACCTCCCACTGTCCCAGGGGGATCCAGGGATTCTCTGACAGTTCCAGCCCAGCCAGGAATTCCTAATTCCCAAATCTCCCCTTTCCCCATTCCCTGTGTCCTGTCCCTCCATCCCTTGTCCCCAGCCCCTCTCCAGCTCTCCTGCAGCCCCTCCAGGCCCTGCAATGTGCTGGAAGCTCTCCCTGCATCCTTCCCTTCTCCAGGCTGCCAATTCCCAGCTCTCCACAACCTCACACTGGATCCATCTCCTCTCCAAGGGATTGATGGATCCAGGGCCTTCCCTTGCAATCTCAGGGAACCATCAAGGCTCTCCCTTCCCTTTTCCTCTCTTTTCCATCCCCAGTGTCCATCAAAATCCCTCTGGATGGATTCTGAGTGTCCTGAATCCCAGAATCCTGGGCTGCCCTGGCTGGGAAGGGAGCTCAGAGCTCATTGCAGGGACACCTCCCACATCCCAGGCTGCTCCAATCCTTCCTGGGCCATTGCAGGGATCCAGGGATTCTCTGGCAATTCCTAATTCCCCAATCTCCCTTTCCCAATTCCCTGTGTCCTGTCCCTCCATCCCTGGTCCCCAGTCCCTCTCCAGCTCTCCTGCAGCCCCTTCAGGCCCTGCAAGATGCTCTGAGCTCTGCCTGGATCCTTCTCCTCTCCTCCTCTGTCATACCTTAAACATTTCTAGAGCAGAGCTGGCAGCAGAATTACTCAAGGGCCACCAAAGCAAACCAAAGTCTATTTTTAAGTCTGTTCCTGCCTTAAAATTCTCCTTACAGCAACAGTTTTCCTCTAAGAAACAAGTCTTGGAATCACAGGACACTCACAAGCAAACAGCAAGTTACAGATTTCTGGCACACCAACACAATTCCAGGGATGAATATATTGAATATTTGAACAAAATACACTTCTTGCACTATTGAAGGCCCTGCCATGCACAGCAGTTTGCAAAAACACCTCACTCTAGATATAATTAATATCTGTCCCGTGCCAAATCATATTTAAAAAGTGGGAAATCTGGGAAACACTTGCCAAGCAAGAAACTGAACCCCTCCCAAATATAATTAGCCTGAGCTAAATGATTAGCAAAATAAAAAGACTGAAATTTCTCTGATTTTCAGGGGGGAAAAAATGGCAAGTCATTATTCAGGAACATTCAATTTCCATGGGAAATCACATCCATCACTTGCCTCTGAAAGCAGTGGTTTGTATATTTTAGTGGAGGAATCCAGCACTCTGATGAGGTTGGCAGTATCTAAAATTTTATCATTATGCTGATGAAAGAAGTTGCTCTTTTTGCTGTCTCAAAATACTTTTTACTTTGCCTGCATTTTTCATCAAGCAAACTTGAAAAACAGATTTACTGAGCACCATCATTGGAGCCCAACAAATGAACAGCTTTGTAGCCAAGGACAAAGTTAATAGATGGAGTGGAATAAATTCCACTCTGTTCTCTGATGGGAGAAGGAAATTTACTTACTTCTCAATGCCTGTTCTCAAAGCCATAACATTAAAAATTTTCCCATTTTCTTGGGAAATTGGAAAAACAAGCTAAACATTCACTGAGCTTGTCCAGAATAAGCAGAGAAAAGGAAAAATTCAAATTATCACCCATTGGTCCATTGAGTCGAGTGGATTTATCTTATTTTTATTCAGAATTCTTTTCTTAATTATCATTTATTATCTGTCACTACTGTCAAGCTCAAGTTTTTGTGTCCATCTTTTCATTTTTATGTTCCCTTGAGTTTCACCCTAAGATTGCAGCTCTGACACATTAACTACTCCCAGTTACTATTGCAGACACTGCAAATTCTGTTGGAAATCAATGATAATCAATTTTCTAAATGAACTTTCTGAAATGAAAACACTTTTCAGACAAAACATTTCAAATTGTTCAAAAACCAAAGTGAGCCCAAATAGCTGGGCTGAGTAAAAGGAAGAGTAAAGTGGAATCAGTGCAGAATTTTGGAAATACATTCTAAGGTGGGTCTAAATCACTATTTTATTAATTACTCCAAGTCTTGTTAAATAGAAGCTGTCATTCATATATTGTTAGAGAGTTGATGGCATTAAAATACAATTTAAGAGTCACTTTTCAGCTCTAATCCCCAAAATAAGCACAGATTTTAACTTTATATAGAGCAGCCCATCTGTACTGTGTAGGGATGTGTGAATAAATAATTTATCTAGAAGTTCAAATTAAGATTTCTTCCCTTCACATTCTGAAATGAGTAAAAGACATTTTGCAATCAAACCAAATTGTGGTCATACACTACTCACAGAACAGCACAGAACAGTTTGCAATCAGACAAACAAACAGTCAAAAGTTTCAGATATTTTTATGTTTAAATGTTATTTAATTTAAATATTAGGAAAAAATTCTGGTTTAGAGAAAAAAGTGAGAATATAAACATGTAAAATATGCTATCCATAAGATGAATCTGGAGGTAAAAACTTCAATTTTTATGTCACATCCCAACAGGATTTCTCTTAAAATAAGTGGGTTATGAACTGAAAATGAAATTTTTAACCAATCACAAGGAGCTTAAATGTAGAAATCAGGTTTTTGTTCTGTTTTCCAGTACTGCATCAATGTGTTTGCATTTATATTACAGATAATTACAGTTTCTATTCCATGTTTCCATTAGCTGGAACATTCTGCACATGCAAGACAAAATAATTTATCTGAACAATGTGAGTTTCTTGAATGTTTTCAAACCACAAATCTCCACCATATTCAGCCCATAAAGACTTTATTTTTACTTATGGAAAAAGATCTGCATTTTTACAGTTGTTTCATCCAAAATGAAAAAGCCTCTATGCTGTGTTAAAAACAGATTTTTATAATTATAAATACTATGTAAAAATAATAAAAGTAATCCTTGGCTACAGCTAAAAATTAAATAAATCCAAACCAGAAAAGAAGTAAAGTTGTTAACAAATGTTGGTATTTTTCCTTTCTTTATCATTGTCATCATGAATTTATTTTGATATTTTACCCAATTTGCTCCCTCCCTTTCACAACTCCTGCAAGCTGAATTCTGGAAGGCACTGAAAGTGTCACATGAGAAAAGCTCAAGTTGCAAACCAAATATTTCCATATTTTAATCCCATTTAGCTGAAGTCTTGAGCACTCAAGAAGCTCAAAAATAACTCAAGTTTTCCTGTCAAAGCCCAGTTGAGGAGAGGGGGGATTTCACTGTAACTTATTGATTTCCTTTATTGCTGATGCAAAAAAAAGAGAAAAGCCTGATTTTTTTTTCCCTGAGACATTAATATAGTCCTATCTAATTATATACTCCATCAACCTAACTCAATTAAATAGCAGAATGCTGGGTAAGAAACAACTGAGATCTATGCAGACAGTTGAAGTAGTACTAATTACAGCCTAATTTTTTTTAATCCATCATAATGAGTCTTTCTCCCCATTCTCAGTGAAGGACAATGTGGAATATTGATATTTATACTCAGTGTGTTGTGTTGTTTATTTACAACAATCATTGAAAGGAGAAATAAACACAGAAGTTCAGCATATACCAAAATTTCTAAATTAAAAAAAGAATTTTTAATTGCTAATAATGGCTCTGTCCAGGCCTTACCAGTCACTGCAACCTCTGAGAAAAAAAAAATGCTTAAGAAAGGAATATTTCAATACACAGAAAGGAATCAAAAGGGTTTTACTGATGTGAACTGGATTCATACAGTATTTTACATATTCAAATACCTCAAAACATCCTGCAGCTCCCAGAAATCTCCAGAATTCCCAGAAATCTCCAGAATTCCCCTTTCTGCTGCTGTTCCAGCACTTCTGCTCAGCCCCTGGGGTCACAGGAACCCCACCCCTGCTCTGTCTCAGCAGCACAAAGTGATTATTTGGGCTCCAGAGAAATCAGCAAAACTTCAGCTAAAAATGCAGCAAAAAAAGCAACACTCAAGAGGTCAAAAAGGGATTCAGAGCAACAGTTTGGATCAGCTCTTAGAAGGAAATTCCAGCTCATTTGCTGTTGAACGTGGATTAAATATCCAAACCTGCTGCAGCCCCCAGAGCTCCCACAGCCACTTTGTCTTGGGGCACAAAATTCAATTATTTCCAGTAAACAGATAAATAAAATAAAAGCATTAAGTCCAACTTTGTTTGAAATAGTGTTATTAATGAACCAACCTCCTCTTCTGAGCTTCAGAGTCTCTCCTGGCTCGTTCCAGTGCCAGTTCCTCAGCTATTCTTTTCTTCAGGTCTTCATCATTAACTGCAATTAACAGAAAATTCAATGAAATGTGAACAGAACACAACTTATTCCCAATTACAGGAACAACTGCATAATACAGTGCCCTCCATTGTTTATTTGCTTTTTCCCTCACAGCAGCTGAAGTTGCTTTCTTGTGGTTTAACCATCTTTGAAATTTTAGCAGAACACCAGCAAGCCTTTAAAAAAATTTATTAATTTTCAATTAGTGCAATCTTTCAAAAAACTAAACAACATGGACTATACATTAAATAAACTATTTTTCTTCAGAAATATGTCTTTGTAAAGTAAAACCATGGGGATGAGACAGAGACAAAGAGTGAAGTCATAAAATGCTGCTTTTTATTCATATAGAATCAAAAGAAATATCTTTGTGTAATGAATCAAGTATTTTCAGATGCATTTTACACAACAAAGCTCTTACAACACCCTAAATATTCATATTTCTAGTTCCTAGACAAAGATTTTGCTCCAAATTCTCCTGATTTTCTTTAATCAAGCAGATATGGAAAGAATATTTCCTTCACTTAGATTCTGTCAGATGCATTAATGAAAGTCTGGTTAAGAACAAAAAAAGCAGGGAAGCAACTTCTTCAAGAATATGAATAGAGGGAGAAAAGCTGGAGAGCCACCAATCCTACAAGGCTGAAAGACAACCCTAAAAACAGCAAAATCCAAATTTAATCCTAATCCTAAACCTGCACTAAAGCCTGACCTAGACAGAGCTGAACCTCTGCCATGCTCTGGATTTCCAGGGAATTCCCTCCCCTCTGTGGGATCTGATCCCACCCCAAAACTCAGGAAAAGTGAACCCCAGAAGGTGCCACAAGCCCTGGAGCAGGGACAAAACCCCTGCTAGGGGAGGGCAGGCACAGGGAAGTTCATTTTTCAGGCACTGCAGGATCTCTGTGACCTCATCCCCAGGAGCTGGATTTATCTGCAAAGATTATCCAAAAATCATTATTCCATATTGCTGTTCTAGTTCTGACTCCCAGCAATTCTGCTCATCCTAAAGCAGCCTCACTAAAGAGTTTTATGAATGAATGAAGCAGCTTCATCAATTTTATGGGAGTTTTGGCCAACTAATCCAGTTAAAAACATCTCAGGAAAAGCAGCAGGAATCGATATCCATCGTGCCAGGCCCAGGAAATGCTGAGATCACAGAAATACAGGGCAAAGTGGGGGAAAATAGGGAATTATCAGTGAGATCTCAGCCTAAAAATATATTAAAATTAAAATTAAGAGGGAAATATGAACTTTTCAACAGATCTCTAGCACCAAACTGAGTGGAAAAAGAAACCTAATTTTATTGGGATTATCCTGACTGACATAAAAACATTAATTATCTTGTTCATCAACATCTACAGAATGAAATGTATGGTTCTGGTGCACAAAAATACAAGAACTCTAACAGACCAGAGGATGGTTTATGTCATAATGAGAAAAGATTGGGGCAGCAGCCAATAAAGACATTTGACCTTAACAATCAATTAGGCTGCCCATTGATCAGCCAAATACTAATAGGGAATAAAAGTGGAGCTATAGATCATTCAATAGAATTATTGTAAGATATAATTGGGTAGCTCCCAAATGGGAGCTTTATGATATTTTGGTTAAAAAAAAAACTGCAGTTCTACAATGAGGAGGGATTTGTTCTAGGGGAAGAAGCATTTAAAAAGAGAAAAAAGATAATTTATTTGAGAAAGGATCAGGAAAAGACTATTTAACATTAAATGTTAAATAACATTTCTGATGGCCATCTCTGCTCACGCTACAGAGAATTAAAAACACACAGCTGACCATTGAAATATCAGAGAATGTTAAACCTAGGGGGTGCAAGACTGTTAAAATATTAATATATTAATATTATTTTATTAAAAATTACGTTATTATTACATAGCCATTCCCACCACCACCCCCTTTAACATCAGAATTTCCTCGGGATGCTGGAATCAGCTTGATCCCAGAGCACATAAAGTGGGAAGATTTTCAGGCAGGTACATTTAGGCAGGACACACCTGCATGCCAGGGCTTCCCCTGCCCCTACAGGAGCACAAAGTGTGAGAGTGAGTGTGAGAGTGTTCAATGCACAGCTCCCATCACAAACCCATTTGTGAGCGGGCAGGGAAGGGAACACACTCCAAACCCCCCAGGAATAGCTCAGCACAGCAAGGGATGGGTGCTGGATTGGCAGGGTTCTCCTGGGAGAAGGGGAATGGAAAAGCACCGGGATAGTGGGGATGGAACACCCACAGCAGGGGTTGCACAATGCCCTGAGAGGCACCAAGGTGCTCAGTGGAACAGCCCAGACACAGAATGGTTGTACTGGGTTAGTGTGGGCAGGGAGCTGATGTGACCAGCAGTGTGAATTCTATCACCATCTGTTAAACCGGGTGGGGCAGTGACCCTGATCTCTTTGGGGAAATCACCTGTTAATGGGCCAGCTGTTAAAACCAGCTGGGGCAGTGTCCTTTATCTTTTCCCATCCTGCCTCCAGGAGATATCTCCTGTTCATGGCCATGGAGTCCCAGGGCATGACTGATCAAATTCCATCATCCCACTGGGAGATGCTCCAGCCAGGGCAGGAGCCAAGCCTTTCCTACCCAGAGAAAAACTGAGATTTGGGACACCAAGGCACCTTCTTTCCACTGCATTCCAGAGGAAAACCAGACCTTTCCACATCATCCCTGGAGCTTCAGAGGAAACTGCACCTTCTCCAGGAGCACTGCTCCAGCTGAACCACATCTGCCACTGCAGGAGGATGCAGCCACCATTGAATGGGACTGCTGCCAACACCCTGACTGACTGACGGGTGTCAGCTTGGATTCTGACTCTGGCAGTGCTTTGGTTTTTTGTATTCTGTATTTTTATTTTAATTTTCATAGTAAAGAACTGCTATTCCTATTCCCATATCTTTGTCTGAGAGCTCCTTAATTTCAAAATTACAATAATTTGGAGGGAGGGGATTTACATTTTCCATTTCAAGAGAGGCTCCTCCCTGCCTTAGCAGACACCTGTCTTTCAAACCAGGACAGAAGGCTCTGGGGGTGGCTTCTGGGAGCTTCCTCCATGTCCAGCAGAGCAAATTCCAGCCAGCTCCAGGATGGACCCACCAGGCTGGGCCAACCTGGAATGATGGGGATGCCTCTGGGATAATGGATTTAAGAAGGAAAAAAAAGAAGTTTTATGCAGCTGGACAGAGCAGAGTGGAGTGAGAATACAAGAGGTACAGCCCTGCAGACACCCAGGGCAGGAGTTGCTCCAGAACTGACATTCCCAGGAGATTCCATAGGAATTCTATTAATTCTATTTTCTCTCCCCTGTCCAGCTGTGGGAGGCACCGAAAGAGAAACTTTGGTGGGAGTCTGGAATGCAGACGGGGTCAACAGGGATAAAATTCAGGAAGCACCTCCAAGGCTCTGAGCAGGCTGAGCAGGGACTGTCCAGGCACAGGGAAGTTTTGCCATTTTGGCCTCTGGGATACAGCACCCTGACTTTTCTTATTTGTCCACTAACTCTTCAGGCAAAATTTGAAAGATAATTTTTTAAAAAATAGAATCTAAACCCATCCTCCTCCAGCTTAAAGCCATTCCCCCTTGTCCTGTCACTATGTGCCCTTGTGAAAAAGCAGATTTCAACACATTCATTCAGTCCTCTCCAGAGACCAAGATTCCAATCCATCCAACATCCTTTGGCAAACCTGAGAGAGGCTTATCCCACCACCTTTTTAAAATGCCACAAACCCCGATTTCTATTAAAAATACATTTATAAAGACTGTGCAAATCCATTTGCTTAATCCTTCATATGAGTGTGCCAAGCTATTTGCTTAACCCTTTGTATTTATTCTCCCACTTGTGCTTCAAAATCAGGCAAAGAAGGAACCAGAAACTTCCCAGGATTCAAAAGGTTTTGGGTAGTTTTAGGGACAACTGGTAAGGACAGAGGAACAAAAGGGACTGAAGGAATTATCACTTCCCAACAGCTCCTGATGTTTCAGATGCAAAAAAATGTGTTCTGCCTTGGAACTCCAAATGCCACCCATGAGCAGGACGGGAGCAAAGCTTCATGTGATGCCAATTCTTGAGGAATCATCAGCAATTTTATCCTCCACATCTACAACAGCTTGGTACAGAACGATTTTTTACAACTCTTGTAGTATTTGACTCCAGCTCCTCAGCCCTTGTTAATCACAAGATCCAAATTCCATAACTTTTTTTTTCTCTCTCAAGCAGCTGCTTCATGGAAAAGAAACAATCAGCGGGATGTCAGGATTACACCCCGAGCAGTAAACAACAAACCTCAGGGAAAGGAGACACCTGCAGCCTCAGAAATGTTAGCCTGAGAAATCAGGAATGTAATATGGACAAATTATTCAAATAACTTCCAGCCTGCAGAGCTGGGAATCTGCCCATTAGCTCTGCATTTGGAAGAAACCCATTAATGCAAACAGCATTTAGTAGCAGGAACCTTCACTAAATCCTCTGGAAAGGGCAGGTGCATTAAGTTACTAATGAAGAGACACTTAGGTTTGGTACAATCAAATGTCTTTTAAAAAATACTTAGCTAGATAATGTTCAGATAATTAATTAAAAAAAAAAAAAAAATACCACCAAAAAATGCCCAAGTTCTGTTTTTCCTTCTAGTTAAGCTTAGCTATTAAAAAGAAAAAATGCTGTCCAGTGAACAGGATACTGGAAGGTTGTTCTGAGATCTCCACACAACTTTTATTTTCTTCTCCAGGCTGAATAGCCCCACCTTTCTCAGCCTCTTTGTAGGGGAGGTACTCCAGTCCCTTTATTAAATTTGTGGCCTCCTGCAGAGTTATCCAACATGAGAAAGAAGAAGGTTGAAGGGAAAGAGAGGGTGTAAAGAATTAAAGAATATGAAATATTAGTCAAAAAAGAGACCTCCTCCACCACCATGTTCACTCAGCCTCTCCACTCTTCAAGCCAGGATAAACTTTGCTAAAATCTTTTATTTCCACCAAATTAATGGACTAAACACAACAATCCCTTTTGAAACATTTCCCAAACAGAGAACACTCCAAGGCAACTCCAACCACAGCCAGCCAAGGGAAAACTCCTTTTTGTGCTAGAAAAACCAATACCCAGTGAATTCCTGCAGTTTTTTTGCTTTCACCTCTAGCACTTGGTGTTGACAACCAACATCAGGGCAGTCACACCATGGATCCCATCCCAGGGGAAGTTCTCCCATCCCTTTAAGTAGGAATATTAACCAGATCCTTTGGGATAAGGCACCTCAGGGCTGCCTTCAGCTCCATCACCTGCCCCAGCTGTTGGAACAAGGGGAATGAATGAAAATGCCACCAGGAAAATACCTAATTATGCATTAACACTCATAAATACTGGATCAGGCAGCCCACATGCTTAGTGCCTTCCCAGCTCACACTGAGGGCTCCAACATCAGGGCTCTTCCACAATTAAAACAATTTTCCACCCACATTTCAACTTCAGATGTGTAGAAAACAAATATTATAATATGTAAACAGCCTTGATTTATTCTTTCTGCCAAATAAAAAGTCTGGTTTGGTACATATCTAAATTTCACAGGTTCCACAAAAGGAGAAGGAAGAAAGAAATTAGAAGGAAAAGGAATAAATTGTTCCCTCAGACACTGGAAGAGGTTGCCCAGGGAGGCTGTGGCTGCCCCATCCCTGGAATTGTCCAAGGCTGGGCTGGATGGGGCTTGGAGCAACCTGGGATAGTGGAAGAGATGATTTCAATGTCAATTAAAGCTGTAGGAAATGTGTTTGGTGTGTTTAAATCAGGTGGGAAGACAATGACATCATGAAATCTACTCTGCTTTCCTGAATTTTTCCTTCTCAAAGAGCCCTGGATTTGCTGGGAGCAGCACAGGAGAGAAAACAGGAAAATGTTGTAACTAAAGTGCATCAGTATTGCTGGCAGAGAATTATTTTAAAAATTTAGTGGGTTTCAAATATTGCTGTACCTGATCTTTAACTTTATAAATAACACAAATTAGCCTTGCACTCAATGAAAACAATAATGAACCATCCCTTCAACCCACCAGCAGAAAGAAAACCCTAAAAACACTAAAAAAGTCATTTATGTGCTTTAAAACCCAGCATTTAAACAGCAGTGGGTTTCCTTAAAGATCATTATTTTTAAAGAGCATTCTCAAGAATAAGCTCTACTTTCAAATTCATACAAGTTTAACTGCCAACACATCCAGCAACTTTTCCACTGAAATTCCCAATTCCAAGCACTTCCTCCAATCAAGAATTCAGTACAAAGCTCCCCTCCAAGGACAGAAATTTTTATTAACTGTTAAATATTGGTAATGTGCAGGAATATTTCAGATGAGCTCATAGGATAATGAAATACAAAAACAATGCAATTAAGTGTGCATAATTTAAAAATATTTAATATTTTACTTTCCAAAGGCACTCTTGCATAGATTACATTCCCTATTTTCCAATGCAAATGTGGGTATCAATCAATTTATACTAATTTCAATTAGAAACAAACCAGTGAGTGATCTAGAAGTAACAAAACAAAGTTAGTTCCTATTATATTTAGAATATTCTCCTTTAAATATCCCATTAATGTTGGATAAAGCAAATCACACTGGATTTATGAGGGAGCTGGAAAAAACAGGATTAGGAGATTTTCCCCATGAGTCTTTGAATTAGGTTCTACCTGCCTGTGCTAACAGCTCTTGTTTTACAAAAATAATTCATTTCTGAGATTCACACTATCAAAAATACGTGGGTTTGACATATTTTTGATATTTTGAAATATCCTGTCTTGGAGGACTTAAATTTGATAAACAAGTGACAGACACAGGCATGTTGTGCAAGAAGAGAAACATTAAATATATTCAATACATCTCCAAATATGTGAGCCCATAAAATTTCCCCCAATAAGTGCACTGAGTTAAAAAAGCCATTTAATAAAAATTCTCCTAATTTTTACTTTCTGCAGGAACTCCTGCTGTGTGGATAAATGAGTGTGTGGAGTTTTAATGTAACTTTTTCAATTGTTCTCAATGCCCCTGGAAGAGAGGGAATTATTTCAACCAAACCTTCTTCATGACCCATCCTTCCCCCCACCTCTATAATCAAATATAGAGATAATAACTTATTTCAGCAGCTGTTTAGCCATAAGTCATTTTGCCCTCCTGTTAATTTAAAATAATTAATAAAAATAATGAAACAGAAGTATCAAATACCTTTAAAATACCATCCCTGCCTTAAATTGAGTACAGCAGTGGAGAAAAATTCCCATTTCAGCTGTTTCAGTAATCCCTGCTCCACACACTGGAAGGCTTTTTTTGTGGAACACAATAGATAAAAGCATCAGGATTCTGTAATTCAGCATTAAAAAAATAATAATCATATTGTAAGCAATGATAAGAAGGATTTGATGATTCTGCTTTCAAGAGGATTAAACATGTGGTGTCTTTTCAGGACAATTTAAGTTGCCCAGTTCCTGATCTTTATGGTTCAAAAGTTTATTGTAAAGCTATTTTATCTGACAGTGCAGGGAAATTTACTGGTGTTCTTTTCATCTTCTTGGACAAAATCTGTTTTAAATTCTTTCACATGTATTTCAACAAACTCCTTCCACCACTGCAGAGGGCAGGGAAATAATTATGGATTTTTACACGTAGCAGGTAAGTAAAAAAGGGTTTTTTAACTGCAACAGCTCTCAGAAGTCACCACTAAAGGCAAAGAATTGCCAACCACTCCTGCTCAGTCCAACACTCCCAAATGGGCCTCCCTGCACTGCCAGGGCTACAAAAATAGCAAATTTTGATCTTCAGTTCATCTGCCACCATCATCTCCAAGGAGGAGTCTCCAGCTGTGATTGTGCACTATCAGTGGCACTGAAAAGTCAATCTTCCCCAATTTCAGCTCTGGATTGGAGCCACTTTGGGCAGGAATGAGGAGATCACAAAGCTGCTCATCACTCACCCACTACGGCCTTGAGAGAGGGATTTTTACACCTTTCCATGGGCAGCAACACAAGCTCCAGGCAAGGAATTTTACTGTCAAATGTTCACATTCCAACTCTCTGTGGGGCAGGCAGCTCTGCTTTTATAGCACACCCCAAACCTGCACCCACCACTCATTTTAATTAATATTAATTAAAGCCATTCATTAAGTGCCATGTCCAGTTAGTTGTTCCTTGATGTCATAGATCAAATGTGTGTGACATAAATTCTTTTTTTAAGGTGGTGACATTGGCACAGGGTGCTCAGAGAAGCTGTGGCTGCCCCTGGATCCCTGGAAGTGCTTGGAGCACCCTGGAATAGTGGAAGGTGTCCCTGCCCATGGCACAAAATGATCTTTAAGGTCCTTCCAAACCAAACCAGCCCATAATTCTATGATCTTAAGGGTCTTTTCCAACCTAAATGAGTGAAGAAATCCAGCAAGAGGAAGGATGGAAAGAATAATGCAGAATTTTAAAAGCATTAGTAAGGTGGAAGGGGAAGCAGGGGGAACTCAGAGAAGCCAATCTACAATTAAACCAGGAAAAGACAAGAATGATGGAAAAAGCAAATGGACAATAATGATGGAAAAGTTGTTTTAAGAGAGGTTTTGTAACCATTCTGCAGCAGATCCACATCCACTATGAATTTTCCCCATCTGTCCTGAGTATATTACTGAGGAAGTTTTTATGAATGCCACAAAATTCTGCAACACTGACACCAATCCATTCACAAGATTTCAAAAAACATGTGAATAAATTAATTATCCTTATTAATTATCTGTGGCTAAAGCTGGTTAATAACTTTAAAAGCTGTTCTGGGAGAGAAAAACACAAGAGTCCATAATCCTGTGAAAAAAACAAGCAGTGGAAGTGTCCTTACAGGTAGAGGTTAATGAAAGAAAAAAGAAGATAACACTCATCAATACCTCTGCTGATCCCATTAAAGAGATTTCTCAGTGGTTGGAGTTGCATGGGAAGATAAATCAGAATATCAAACTTCCACATTGTACATTTAAAGCCATTTAACACCCGTGCACTAAATTTTAAAGGGATTTAAAAAATGTTCCCAGTAGAAGCTGAATATTGAGAAAAGAAGGGTGACTATCTCCTTATCAAGCCCTAATTTCATTTATCGATGACAGGGGCACCAAAAGGCTGCACCAATTCTGAAAGCAATCACTTCATCTCAAATTGGGTACAAAGAAAGCAGCAGTGAGCAATAAGTGCATCTTTAGCAGCTCTTGGGTGTGCTCAAATCTCATCTCCTGTTCACTCAGTCAGCTGATAACAAGAGGCTGCTACAAAGGATCCATCAGAGCAGAGAAAACCGTAATTGTAAAATTTGTTTATTCAGCTCTGATGGAAACTCCAGCACGTTCAGGCTTGGAATTGCTGACTGGAGAAGGGATGAGGGAAAGAATTTAAACATTTGTACAATGTCCTGGACATAAAAATCTCTTTTAAAAGGGAGAATTTCCAAGGATTTTCTTATTCCTTGAAGACAAGATTTCCATATTCCAACACCCCATACAGCAGCTTGTTTATTTTGGAGAATAATCTGGAAGTGAATTCAGTGACCAAGTGAAAAAACATTTATTTCATGTAATATTAACAGCAGGAGCCAAGAAGTCAGCTTAGAAATAGCCAATATTCACATTTCAAATATCTGCACCCTCAAGTAACTCCTTGCACAGGCACAAGGATTTCTTTCTCTCAAGGAAACTGGAGGTGATTTACAAACATTTTGGATGCTTTTTTCCCAATCCAGCAAAACCAGCCTTTTTTAATTGAATTATCAGCACACAGCTACAGTATTGTCAACTTTGAAACGTGTGTTTTCAGCCCAATATTCAGCCCCTTATTGCTGCTTTCAATAATAACTGAAAACAGGCTGTAAACAATAGGTAATTATGATGTTTATGGTTATTTCCATTATTCAGGAATTATATAAAAATAAAAGATAATGCTGAAATGCTTGAAATTTTCACAACATCATTATTCCAACACCTGCATTTTTAATGATTTGCAATGAGATCTGCTAATAAAAACCACTTTTACCAATGATGGGCTCAACTGGTGCAATATTTCCTACAAATGGTGATTTTTTAGTGTTATAAATTCTGAGCAGGAAGAAAACCAAGATACTATGGGGAAAAAAGGGGCTGAAAAGGTGAAATATGAAAATCTGAAGGAGAAAGAATAATCTGATTATCACAAAGATGCTCCCAGATAATTGGGGAAAGGGAAAAAAAGAGGAAAGGAGGAAAAGAAGGGAAAGGGAAAGGGAAAGGAGGAGGGAAAGGAAAGGAGGAGGAAAAGGAAAGGAGGAGGAACAGGAAAGGAGGAGGAAAAGGAAAGGAGGAGGAAAAGGAAAGGAGAGGAGGAGGAAAAGGAAAGGAGAGGAGGAGGAAAAGGAAAGGAGAGGAGGAGGAAAAGGAAAGGAGAGGAGGAGGAACAGGAAAGGAGGAGGAACAGGAAAGGAGGAGGAAAAGGAAAGGAGGAGGGAAAGGAAAGGAGGAGGAAAAGGAAAGGAAAGGAGGAGGAAAAGGAAAGGAGGAGGAAAAGGAAAGGAGGAAGACTAAAAGTGAAGCATCTTGGATGAACCATTCAACTCCTTCAGTAAAAAGTGCCAGAGATAAAAGGAGAAGCAGAACCTTTCTGGGAAGAAGCACCAACTCTCAGCCTAAAAAGCAGCTGAGATGAAATGCTTGTTTTTAGGTGATTAACATGAGGTGAAATCAAACGTGGTTAATGAAGCTAAAAATGAGAATCTGATAAATTGGATCTGTGAAGCATTGCCAGAGGCAAACAACAAACCTTGCAGAAAAAAAAAAAAAAAAGGAAGAAATGTCCTTTCCTTATTTCTTAAATTTCAATTTCAACCAACAGGAAGGAATATCTGAAGCCAAATTTTCAGCCTGGTGCTGGCTAAAACTTTAATATAACATCACTGAAAGTCAAAGAGTTCAGAACACAAACAAAGCTAAATGGGGGGGAAAAAACCTGTGGCAATAAAAGTTTTTCCCATTCCCTTGAGGCTGAGGAAAAGGATCTCTAAGTGGTACCTCCTGTTTAACTAAAAAACAACTGCACAAAGCTTTCAAGCAGCAGCACCAACAAAACACTTAACCTGCCTCAGCTGACAAGTAATGAAGAGCTTCAGGAACACTCTGCTGCAGCCTGAGATGAAAGAATAAAACAAAGCTTTTCTTTTCATCTTAATGCGATTAAATCGTCCATTTAAAGTGTTCTTTTCCACCACACTGAGGAGCCTCTCTCTGTAAATAAATTGGCAAGGGAAGAAAAGTAGCAATTTACTATTAAAACTGAAAGGTTTTATTACTTGGAGGTCTCCTCGTGCTGCTGAAGTCGTGTTACATCTAACAAGAGCTGTTTTTCAATAATACAAAGGAAACAAATGCACTTAAACTCCTTCTTCAGTCAGAGCAAAGATAAATCTGGGTAAGAATATCTGTTGTACTATAAAACCAGAGAGGATTCTACACAGCACAATAATAATTTCTTTGCTTGGTGCTATCAAGACTTGTGTTGGTGAAATCAAACAGTTTTAATTTACTCATTGGGTTTATCTCGTTAAAATTGTCACTGGTTTTTATTTTGGTCTTTAGGATTAAAAAAAAAAATCATTCAAACTGCTCCAAATGATTTCTATTCCAACAATCCCTTAAATGACAAAGCTCTTTATCTGAGCCAACTATCTGGGCTTTCTGACCTTTAATCCCAGGAAGGTCTCTCTGAAGGACAAAAGAGGAGTAGGACAGAACAGACAATTCTGCAAGAACACACATGGGAGATTTCTAACAAAGGCTGTGACAAATGGGTCCCAAACAGGCATTTCCTTCCATCAAATTCTGATTTTTAATGCATAAAGAAACCAAAATAAAGGAAACATGAAATTTTAAAAAAATTTGATAGATAGGTTTTTAATTAATTTTAATAGACATAAAAACCCCCCAAACTCAAAAACCCTACCACACAAGTCTGGCTCATAAACAGTAGATAAACTCTGGTTGCATTTTCAGCAAGCTCAGCCTAAGGCTGGGCTCTAAGTCCTAAAGCTTTGTCAGGATTTAACCACAAAATAATTTACTCAGAACTAGTAAAAGACAAGGGCACCACTTCCATCCATAAATGCATGAAGATTCAGTCCTTAAAACTCATCATTTCCTGATGTTTTGCAAAGGGCTCCATGAACTTAATTCTTCCTCCTGAACTGAACTTAGTAGAAATTAATACAAGAATCACACACCAGCCACCAGCAGTTGTTTTCCAAAATGATTTTCCTGCTAAGCACTGGAAGATGAGATTTTAACAAGCACAAATCTTGTGCTCCCATAATAAAAAGCAGAAGGTTTTAACTTTTAACTCACAAACCATTGCTAAGCAAATACTTTGGATGTGCTTGTTAAACAGCAGCTACAACAAAAATCCCTTTATTTGTGTGCTACACAAGATTTGGAGAGGCAACGTCTGCACTCAGCAAACCCTAATAGAGCACAGGCAGCCTAAAGCAGAATAGCATGAAATTTAATTTCCCCAAATCCACCAGAGACCCAAAAAGCACATGGAAGGCAGTACATAAAAATTACCTGCTTCTAAGAATAGATGGAAACAAAAAGCAAGGTTTCTAAATGAAGGCTCCTTGAAAAAGAAATTCTGCCTCTCTGCAAGAAGCCACACGCAGAAAATCATTTGTAAAAGGCAAAAACCACAGAAGAAAGTGACTGTCACTGCAGTGAGTGTGCTGAGACCTATTTATTCCCACATATGAGGACAGGACCTGGCACATCCAGGGCTCTTCCTTTAAATTTCATCTGGAACAGCCCAAGTTTTCCATCAGTTGTAAACTAAGAAACCATTAAATCAATTAAATGTCCCCCTGATAGCTGGCAATAGTCATGGGATAAATTGGCTTTTGCCCTGGCTGTCATGTAGGGAAACAAAACAAAACCACTGCTCAATCCCACAGATTGGAAAACTGAATTCCTTCATTTGCAGAACCCTTGGAAACCTCAAAACTTGTTTCTTTAGTTCCACCGAATAAAAACCAATAAAGCACCAGTGGGAGCAGAAGGGCAGCTGGGAATCCCTCACTGCAATTCCAGCTTTCAATGCCTCCCACACTGGGGCACTTTTCCTATACAAAGTTGAGCAGGATTATTTAATTCCAAGGAAAGAAGCAAAAAGAGGAACATTTGACCTGGCCTGTCAGCTGCAGAGTCACAGAAACACAGAATCCCAGAATGGTTTGGGATGGAATTTGGACTTTTCAGCTGCTCCAGTCCCCTGCCAGGGACACCTTCCACTGTCCCAGGTGCTCCAACCTGGCCTTGGACAATTCCAGGAATCCAGGGACAGCCACAGCTTCTCTGGGAACCCTGTAAAAAACTTTCTTCAACCAACCCAAATTTGTATCATGTCAAACTCTAGGTTTATGTTAACACAGGTAGCATTTCTTGGAGCATATTTAAATCTATTTAATTATATATTTAAACTGTTCTTGTTGGGGAGTTTCTGGTGGCTCAGATCATTGCACACCATGTTAGGATAATAAGGGACATGAGCAGATGAAGTTCATTTTAACATGAATTAAAGATTAAAAGGTTAAAAACACCACATGTTCCAACACCTTTTGCCTTTTATTCCTGCTTGCCTTTAATGTAAAATACCTCATTCCAGGGGATGTCTCAGCACTCAGGAAACAACTAAATCAGGCAGCCCAGAGGTGCAGGGCTGCTGAAATCCCAACAGCAATGCTTCAGTGGAGATTCAAATGCTGCTTGGGAATGAGACAAATGTCTGGGACAAATGTTTAAAAATTCCTGGGAATACAGGACCAGAGAGTAATCCAGATTTTAATTCATGCCGTGCAAGATGAAAGTTCACCAGGTTCTAGATGTTCATGGAATGGTTTGGGTTGGAAGGGACTTTAAAGCCATCCAGTGCCACCCCTGCCACAGTAGAGACAGCTTCCACTGTCCCAGGGTGCTCCAAGCCCCATCCAACCTGGCCTAGGACACTTCCACTTTTACACAATTATGGATCTTCTCCACATTCAACTCCCATGATTTGCCAGTTTTCCCCTGGAATTTCAGCACCACGTGGCAAGAGCTCACCCAGCCACCTGAAAGCACCCAGAGAACACCCTGCACATCACCTAGACAGCAAAAACTTTAATTTCTGCAGCACTTCCTCCAATTCCAATGCACAGCTCCATCTTCCCTCATTTCTGCAATCCAGTGACAGGAATGTCAAGCTCCACTAAAGACTGGTTGTTGCACTGCCAGCACTAAAACTCTGGCACCTTTAGCAGCCTGGTGAGTTACAAGATGTTTCACCTTTGGATAATAAAACACTTCCATCACTACCATAAACCCAAAGAATATCCAGGCACATCACTGCCAAAGAAACTCTGTGACAAAAAAGTAGTAACATGTTATTATTAAGAATAAAAATAATTATTTATAACAAGCAAATCATGGCCTTCTGATCCACCATCTCAGTGTTACCTGAGGTTGCTACTCAATTTATTTCAGGTTTCCAGTTTTAAAACTCTTTTTAGAAAGAATTCCCAGAGCTGTAAATAGAGGAGAGCAAATAAACACAAATGCAAAACCCAAGCTCTCCTGGTTCCTGCTGCAGGAAGGAAGGTGGAAAATCCACATCAGGAACTTCCTGAGCTTTCCAGGTGTCTCACAGCAAAGGGAATCAGCCCAGGCACTGCCAAACCTCTGGTTTTTTCCTGTTCTAAAAATAAGGAATTCTAGAAAGTAACATCACAAATGTCAGTTTATTTCATTTTTTAGTTCATGCAGAGAAAAAGTGCTGTTGGAACAAAAAAGGTGGATGGAAGCAATTAATACATGAAAGGGCAAAGAACTGCCAGGGTTTATTTGCAGAAAATTCTTGCTTAACTGGCAGAAATTCAGCCCAGCTCTCTCAAGTTCCAGGTGCTCACAGAAACTGAAAACACAAAATAATTCTCACAAGCAATCCTGCAAGCCTCCCTCTCGTTTCTCCTGAGACATTCCAGTTTTAAATTCAGTTTTTCATGCAGTATCCAGCTATCCATAATTATTAATATCATCAGGACATGCTACATCTCTTCCAAAGTATTACATTTTTAAAAAATTAGTAATCCTGATTTTCCTGAGTACTGGAATGTGCTTCCATGAATCAGGAATAGGATGTGCTTAAGGATCTCCCACCTTCCCCAAATGTGTCCCTGAGAGCTTTCTCCTGTGTGACCCCACAACCAAAAGGTGAAGTTTGTTCTCCTAAAGCTCAGTTAAATCCTGGGTTTGTCTCTAATTAGAACCAAACACTTAAAATCCTCATTCCTGAACATCCCAATAATATCTTTACATATTTCTGACTGACACAAGCCACTGGAACCCCACCCAAAACCAGACAGCAACACAAAAAAAGACAACAATCCACAAAAATTAATCCATGAAAACAAGCAAGGAGTGACCCAGCTCCTGAGGAGGCACCAGCAGGGCTCATTTACTACACCCACACACAATATTTTGTGACAGGGGGCCTCGGCTGATTTATTTAATGAGGACATAATAATAAATACAATTAAATAAAGAAGAAAAACCCTCGTGCCCTTTATCTGTTTCTGCAAAGGGGGAAAAAAATTGCTGTCTAAGATAACTGGCTCTTGATCAATTAAGTATTTATTCTCCTTTTTTCCCCCCCCAATAAACTATTAGTTTTTCCAATATCCACCAAGATAAAATGAATTAAACCATTCCCTGTGTCTGAAGATTTAGCTATAATACACACCCAGAAAAAAAAACAAACTTCATCTGACCAAATTACTTTCCATCAATATTGCTTTAGGAATTACAGACAGACTTGAAAGATTTTACACTTGTTAAATATTTTAGTGCATTTAATATTACTCAGAAGCCAGCAAGTGAGCCAAGCAAGCTGAGATGCTTTCAGACATTGTCTTCAGATGTCAGATTTCATTGTAAGTGGATGTAATTTCATTTTCTGACCCCAAACTGAAGTCAATAAATTCATCATTATTGGCAAGCAACAAGACACATTCTTTCATGTAACTGAATCCATTATTCCTCCACCAAAAGCTATCAGAGGCTTGCCTGGAAGAAAGGGCTGGGTTTAAGAGCTCTAATGTTTCTCCCTCTAGACATCTTTTCTTATTTTTGTAAAGTGTTATTTGTCTGGGATGCAGCAGCACTTCACCAAAATCACAAGTTCTTAAAGGAAAAATACACTTGAGGTTTTCCAAGCTTGAGAAGGTTGAACAATTATTGGAATCCTGGAATAGTTTGGGTTGGAAGGAGCTTAAAGAGTTTTTAATTCCACCCCTGCCATGGCAGGGACACCTCCCACTGTCCCAGCTGCTCCCAGCTCCAATGTCCAGCCTGGCCTTGGACACTGCCAGGGATCCAAACCCAAAACAAACTAAAAAACCCACCAACTAACCAACAAAAAAAAATTTAAAAGCAATATTTTCCAATACAGAGAGAAACAAAAATGAAAGCTCAAGACATGCAACAGTGTGAATTAGCAGAAAATTCCAGGAGCTGGTACACCCTTCCCACACCCCAGAATCCCAGGAGCTTCCTTGCAAGACCATTCCCATAATTCCCATTCAAGAATGAACAGCAAACACCACAGAAAAAGCAGATAAGACATGCAAGTCTTACTATAAAAATTCTACAAAAAATAGTACCAAAAAATAAAGTACAGTCTTACAGTCCTGTATTATAAAAGTCCTTTATCTGGAATAATTTCTTCACCACAGTGAAGACACGATGAAAAAGGTACAATTTTAAAAAATTAAGAAAGAAGATTCCCTGCCCATGGTTCCCATTGCAGGGGGTTGGAATGAAGGGATCTTTTAAGTTCCTTCCAACCAAACCACTCTGGGATTCTGGGATAGACCACTCCAAATTTATGCTCCAGAAAAAAAAAGATGCTAAATTCTGTGTACTCAAGTCTTGCTGCAAGGCTGCCACAGGATTGGTGTTCAATCAGTGCTGAGTTTGTTGGGATTTCCTGTAAGCATGGGAATTCTGCTCTCATGAACATTTCTGGAGCACTGAGAAGAGCCTTATTTGAACCTTCCAGGTTTCAGGGAGTCCCCAAATCACCTGTTCCAGTCTGTGCCACTGCTCCTCACTCCTGCAGCAGCTGCGTGTGCTCGCTGTGCTGAAGGATTTTAAATTAGAGCAGTCCTGGCATGAGGTTTGATGCATTTCAACAGCCCTCAATAATAAAATATAAAAAAATAAGAAAGCCATTGATCTGTACATCACTTATTTCCACCATTCCAGGGTAGGAAAAGAGCACATTCTCCTTTAATGTTTGTTTAAGTGTCTTTCAGCAGAACTTTCCCAGACTAAACGTCAGCTTTGATTAAAGGACCAAGAATTTTCCCTTCAGAACTCAAGTCATATTTGGTGATTTGCTTCTTCTGGGGTGTTGTGGAAGTTTTTTAAGTTTTTAACAATAGATAACAGTGTGGAAAGCCAAGTCTAATTTGTGTTTTACACTTGAATGTCAGCCAGAAGAAAACAAAGAACTTAACTCCTCTAAAAGGCTACAAGCTAAAGATGAGCCGAGAAGTTAATGTCAAAAAACTCATCTCTGCAAAAGGGCAATGAGTTCATTAGGATGCTCTGAAGGGCACATCTGATTTCTTTTTCCCATTAAAAGCAACAAAGCAGGAGCAAACCTGCACCTGATCCTCGGTGCTGTCTCCCACTGGGTTCCTTCATCCGGTCGATGACGCTGTCGGACAACTGCAAAACACAACGGGGTCACACTTTAGCTCCCTCTTTATCCCCATTTCCCCTCCAAAGACAATAAAACTTCATAAAAACAGAGCTTAGAGCTTCTCTACAGGACATGACAGCTGCTCAAATTCAATCCCCAGCACAAAACAAACCCCTTATTTTGTGAGGTGAGTGCTCCCAACAATTCAACAGAACATGATTTTGGCTCTGACAGAGGATACAGGAAAAGTAAAGGAAATAACAGCTTTGGGCATGTTGTTGGTAATTAATCAGCATTTTTGTCTTTCTCAGTGATTTAATTTGCCTTTCTGAGGTGCAGAGCACTCAAGCCCAGGAAGAATTTCATCCTGGGAAAGCCCTCCAAGGACTTGTGCAAGACAAGTGGTCACAGTCGAACACAAAGTTCATTCCAATGTTGACACAAGCACACAGAAAAATACTCAAATTCTGCAGAATCCACCAGAGTAAGAGCAGCCTCAGTTACACATCTGTGGAAGCCCATGGATAAAATTAACAAAAGGGGAAGAATTATTAGCATAAGAACTTCTGCTTTCCAACTTCTGTCATCAAATCACAAAATTATTTAGGTTGGAAGAGAGTTTAAAGAACTTTTGACGGCACCCCCAGCCATGGGCAGGGACACCTTTCACTATCTCAGCCCCATTCAACCTGGCCTTGGACACTTCCAGGGATCCAGGGGCAGCCCCAGCTTCTCTGGGCAGGCTGTGCCATGTTTCAGAACATCTATATGGAATATATAAATTATATTACATTTATATCACTACCACCTATTTACTCAAGAGCATTAAATAACCAGAAATTGAAGTTATCAATTTGCTGAAACAGAATGAACTCTCAGGGCTCCTCCTGCACCTCTCTTCCCTAAAAGCAGCAATAAATGATAAGTTTTTATCACTCCTGGTATCACAGTGCCTGACACGGCAGGAGTGGCATTCCTGCCACCTGCCCTGGAACTGGATGTGGCTGCCCCATCTCTGGCAGCGTCCAAAACCAATTTGGACGGGATTTGGAGCAACCTGGAATACTGGAAGGTGTCCCTGCCGTAGCAGGATGTTCTTTAATGTCCCTTCCGACCCGAATGTCGCTGTGGCCGGCGAGGAGCAGAGAGAACCGGGCGCAGGAAGTTGGATGGCAGCGCGCAGGGAGCAGCACATGGCAAAGGGAGGAGCTGCGGCTGGAGGTCAGGGAAGACAAACGCAGTCCTGCAGGCACAGATTCCCCCTAGGACGGGCCACCACGCGGGGCACACGGCTCCGAACCCCCGCCGGGCTGCCAGAGGGGAAATCACTGCGGGACAGCGAGGGAAGCGCCACGGGAGCGGGGACGGGCCGGGACACGGACGTGGGGGAGGGAGAAGGGAGAGGCAGGGTGGGAAGGGGAGCCGGGGCCAGGCCAAGCCCCGGGCCGGCCCCGCGCTCACCCGCACGCCCTTGACCACGGTGATATTCTCATTCTCGTCCGCCTCGAAGGTGACGCGCCGGGTGCTGCTGCCGCCGCCCATCTCGGCCCGCGGACACACGGACGGGCCCCAAGGAGACTCGGCGAGCGCGCTGCCAGCGCGCCCCGCAGCAACGGCGCTTCCCATTGGCCGGCCGCGCGCTCCCGCCCGTACAACGCCGCTGCCTATTGGCTGAGCCCGCGCGTCGCCATGGAAACGGCGCAGCCCCCCTGGTGGGGAGCGACAGGTACCCGGAAAGGTGCGGGAACTTTTTCGGGACGAACTTCACGCGGGGCGAGAGGACTACAAGTCCCGTGATGCTCCGCGGAGAGAAAGGAAAGGGCGGGGGGGTCCCATCCGCGCGGTGCGTTCTGGGTAGTGTAGTCATGTTCGTCCCTGAATCTGTGGGGTACGCGAGCACTTGCCAGAAAATCCTCTGAGGAGCGACTGAGGGAGCTGGGAAGGGGCTCAGCCTGGAGAAAAGGGGGATCAGAGGGGGACCTTGTGGCTCTGCACAAGTCCCTGGCAGGATGCAGGTGACAAGAGGCCGATGGCATCTGGGCTGTGCCAGCCCCAGCGTGGGCACAGCCCCAGGGTAGGAACTGTGCCCTGAGGGACACCTGGGATCCTGGGGACAGCCACCAACAGGAGAGAGCTGGAGGGGTGCAGGGCAGGGAATGGAGCTGGGAAGGGTTTGGGGGAGCTGGGAAGGGGCTCAGCCTGGAGAAAAGGGGGATCAGGGGGGCCCTTGTGGCTCTGCACAAGTCCCTGCCAGGAGGGGACAGCCCCAGGTCGGGCTCTGCTCCAGGAACAGGGACAGGAGGAGAGGGAACAGCCTCAGGGGGATTCCGGGAAAATTCCTTCCCAGAAGGGTTGTACAGCATTGGAATGGGCTGCCCAGGGCAGGGGTGGAGTCTCCATCCCTGGAAGGATTCCAAAGCCATGTGGAGGTGGCACTTGGGGATATCGATGGCCTTGGCATCTTTTCCAACCCGAGCAATTCCACGATTCCCTGTGTGCTGTGAGTGCCCTGGGCCCGAGCTGGTGCCTCATCCCTGTGATAACTGATAAAAGATTTGTATTAATCATGAAAGTATTTAGGTCTAAAATGAAGCATGACACTAAAGAAAGGAAAATACATGATTAAATCATTTTGTTTAAATCCCCCTGTTATGAATATTATGTTTTCTAAATAAGTTGTATCTACTGACAGCTTGCAAAACAAGGCTTTCACACAGCACAACAGATCCTGCAAATTCAGGTTTCCTGCCTTTGTGTGATCAATTGCAGCCTATCCCTAAGACCAGACTTCCCAATTTCTGCCATTCCTTATCTACCAAAACCAGATGGTTTTCTATAGGACTTGACAAATTGTCTAGAGACTCATTGTCCAGCGAGCCCACGGACCACCACTGCTTACCTGGCAAAATTATGACAACAAAAAAATTGCAATTATTGATGACTACAAGGAAACCATGCTATAAAAGGGAGATACAAACCAAAGTTTGGTGGAGCATGGACTGGGCTGTGACCCCCAGTGCTGCTTGCTCTGTCTATATAAAATAAAGCAATCTAAATTTTGCTAAATTTCGAGACTTTTGTTTCTCATTTATAACATCCCCTTTTCCACATGAAATTCCCACGAGCACCACCCCTTCAGGTATGTAATTTTCTTTCCAATACATTAATAATGTTATTAACAAATTGTCTTTTCAGCCCAGAAGATAAACTGCATCTGAATCTGACCACTCTGGGCATCTCTTCTTTTACCTCCTGAAGTCCCAAATCCTCTGCTGGGTCAAATGCTAGCAAATAACAGCAACCACCTTATTTGGGAAATTTTCTCTTTGGTTCTTTTCCCTTCCAAGTCTCTAATTTCTTGGCTCAAGGAGGGAAAGCCTATTTGCACCACAGTGGTACCAAAACCTTGCCCTCCCCTTTGTCCCAAGGTGGTTTTTGTACAACAATCCTACAACAATCCCATTTTGCAGCCTGTGTGAGCTGACATCTCATTTCTCTGCCTCCAGACCAACACCACCAGCAGCATCAAAAGCTGCTCCTGCATCCTTGATCCATTTTCAAACCATTTTTATTTGGATATAAAGTGTCTGTCAGCCAACACTGCAGCAGTGGCTGCCTTCCTTGGGGCTTAAGATATTGCTGGAGCCTTGGCTCATGGCCACTTTGCTCCCAAATAAAAATTGCTGGGGAATATTTCAAGGACATGAAGCTGTTCTCCTGAGGGGTGTGACATCATGTTTATGGGCTGGTTTTATAGATGTTAAACCACTTTCTAGAGGGGGCACTGTTAAGAATTCACCATCCCTGGAACTGTGGGTTTTCTTTCAGGGAATAAATGTGGAGCTCTCTGTCTTCATTCTGAGCACCAACAAACTGATAGTGTTGAGTTTTCTTTATTTTTCTCCTCTGGGAATGTTTTTAAATGGTCAAATTGTGTTTATTCAGTGAGTGATGGAACTTGTGGAAATGCTCAGCTCCAAATCAGAGCAGCTCTTCCCAATATATTTGGCAGAGTCCAGACACAGCCCTCGCCTCGCTGAACAGAAAGATTTATATTTAGGAATTAAGGTTTTAACAACAGCTCTTTCCTACCAGAGGCTTTTTATGATTGTTTTCTATGGCTGAAAATTACAGAACATATGCAGAGTTTTCAGCAGGAGGGGGAAGAAAAGGGACAAATGGGCAGAATTAAATCTGAAAATGGCTTTGGGTCATTTTGCTGTGTCTGGGAAGTTCAGTGGCAGTGGAAAGAGCAGGACTGAGGTACCCCAGAATTTATGGCTCCCCTGTAATAGGTGGAAATGAAAGACTCTTTGCTGCAGGCCAGGGCTATCTATATGTCAGGAGCTTCTCTCTGTGGACTGTCAGACCTATTGGAGAGCTCTTTTGAGGGTATTGCTAGATGAGAAGAAAAAACAAAAAACAAAACCTATTAGAAATTAATGTTAGAAAAAGCTACAACAAATCTGCAGTCCAAAAACCATTTGTTAACTACTGGCAAATAAACTCCTGACCAGCTCACAACTCTCAGGAGCAATTTGCAAATAGAAAGGGAAGTTGTGCTGTGTGAAAGTGGAGCATTTTATATGTTCACAAAAATAATGTGCTTATTTTAAAGAGTAGTGTAATTGTGGTGAATGGGATTGTAGGAGTTCCCTTCTAGTTAATACAGAATGCATTTCTACCAGGGAAAAAGACAACAAAAAATCAGAATGGCAAATAGAAGTGTAACAATCAATATGCATTTATTAATTGCTTCTGATGTTGATTGATCTGAACCCACTTCAGACACGTGCAAGCAGAAAATCCATCTCAAGCTGGTATTTAAACGAGAATCTGGAAAAGAAGCAAGAACTTCAAATTAGAGAATCACAGGAAAGATTGGACAAGCCCTTTAAAATAAAGTCTGACCATTCCCAGCACTGCCAAGGCCATCAATGTCCCCAAGTGCCACCTCCACTGGGCTTTGGAATCCCTGCAGGAATGAGGAGTCCTGGACAGCTGTGACAGGGGTTGGACAAACCCTTTGGGGAGGAGTTTTCCCAAAATCCACCCTGCCCTCCCCTGTCCCAGCCTGAGGCCGTTCCCTCTCCTCCTGTCCCTGTTCCTGGAGCAGAGCCCGACCTGGGGCTGTCCCCTCCTGGCAGGGACTTGTGCAGAGCCACAAGGGCCCCCCTGATCCCCCTTTTCTCCAGGCTGAGCCCCTTCCCAGCTCCCCCAAACCCTTCCCAGCTCCATCCCTGCCCCTCAATGTCCTCCTTGTCATGAGCATCCCAAAACTGAACACAGGAATTGAGGTGGGGCCTCACAGTGCCCAAAACAATGGTTATCTTATTATTATTAAAATTCTTACTATTATTTTTATTATTATTATTACTATTCTTTAATTTGTAGGTTAAAAGCTTTCACTCTTTGTGTTGCCATGTGCTTTTCCACATTTTCCATTCTTCTGGCCAGGTTATAAATGCCTGATTCTTTGTTAAAACCCAGTGCTCTTGTCCAATCCTGCTTGTCCTTGCCTGAACATTTTCCATTGTGGCAGAAATATTTCTTCTACCACTCAATACTCCATTTTTCTGACCTACTCAACCAGTACTGAAGGACAGCCTTGCCAGGCATTCCCAAATAAATCCTCATGAGCCCAGGAGCAAATAACTATTAAAATGCAGGCTCTTGTGTCAGGAATTTTAAAATGCCATGGAAAGCCTGGGTAGGTGAGGTGCTGATGGCTCATTGCACTCCTGCTGTCAGGTTTTGTCCTGCTCAGTCACTGTCACGCTGTTGCACCGTGTGACTTTGCCAGGTGTCCCTTGGTGGTCGTCTGCTCCATGGAAATGTTCAGTGGGAAGGGCTGGGATTGGTGCTCAGCTCCTCCTCAGCTGCCACTGAAAGCTGCAGGAATATCTGCAAGGTCTCACAGGGTGGGAAAGGCTCTTTCCTGAGCACAGAACATGGAACCTTCTGCTGGGAATGGGATTGCACAAGGAAATGTGGAATGCAGACAATCAGGAATGGTTTGGGTTGGAACCTTCACAACCACCCACCTGCCATGGCAGGGACACTTCTCACTGTCCCAGGGTGCTCCAAGCCCTGTCCAGCCTGGCCTTGGACACTGCCAGGGGCTCCCACAGCTTCTCTGGGAATTCCAGCCCAGCCAGGAATTCCTTCCCAAGATCTCATCCATCCCTGCCCTCTGGCAGTGGGAGCCATTCCCTGTGTCCTGTCCCTCCATCCCTTGTCCCCAGCCCCTCTCCAGCTCTCCTGCAGCCCCTCCAGGCCCTGCAATGTGCTGGAAGCTCTCCCTGCATCCTTCCCTTCTCCAGGCTGCCAATTCCCAGCTCTCCACAACCTCACACTGGATCCATCTCCTCTCCAAGGGATTGATGGATCCAGGGCCTTCCCTTGCAATCTCAGGGAACCATCAAGGCTCTCCCTTCCCTTTTCCTCTCTTTTCCATCCCCACTGGCCATCAAAATCCCTCTGGATGGATTCTGAGTGTCCTGAATCCCAGAATCCTGGGCTGCCCTGCCTGGGAAGGGAGCTCAGAGCTCATTGCAGGGACACCTCCCACATCCCAGGCTGCTCCAATCCTTCCTGGGCCATTGCAGGGATCCAGGGATTCTCTGGCAATTCCAGCCCAGCCAGGAATTCCTAATTCCCAAATCTCCCCTTTCCCCATTCCCTGTGTCCTGTCCATGCTTTGTCCCCAGTCCCTCTCCAGCTCTCCTGGAGCCCCTGGAATGTGCTGGAAGCTCTCCCTGGATCCTTCCCTTCTCCAGGTGAGCACCCCCAGCTCTCCCAGCCTGGAGCAGCTCCATGGATTCCTCTGGATTTGCTCCAGCAGCTCCACATTCTCCTGCTGCTGTCCCCAGCTCTGCAGGTGAGGTCTCCTCTGCTGCCCACAGGGGATTCTGGCTCTCAGTGCCCACCAGGGCATGTCCAGCTCTCACCCACAACACCCCCAAGTCCCTCTCCCAGGACTCTCCAGCCATTCTTCCCCCTGGATTTGTGCTGGGCTGCCCTGACCCTTGTGCAGGACCTTGGCACCAACCCCTGCTGTGCCAAACCCTGGTGCTGTTGGCACAGGTTTCAGTTCCTGCCAGGTTCACACTCTGATCAATGATGAATTTTTCTTTTTGAGCAAAAAAATATAAAGAAAATATGAGTTCAGTGCCTAATGCATTACATTCAGGACCTCCAGATTTACCTGTGGAGTTCAAAGTGTGATATATTAACATAATGTCACATTAATCTGTGATAATTTATGTTGATATCCTTTTATCTGACTGGTGTGGTTCCCATCAGCAGCAAGTGAGCTGTGGGATTTGTAGCCAGCCTGACTGTCATCTCCAAGTCCAGATTTGATTCATGGCCTCATTTCCTGTTTTTTCCTCCCACTGCTCACAGATCTTTTTTTTTTCTTTCCTTTTCCATGGTCCATTTATTAAATGTAGAGTTAGAAACACAATTATAATTTACTCAAGTCTATAATGTCTGAATATTAAATCTTTAGAGCAATAAAAATTCTTTCCCAAACATTTCTTATCTGTGTTTTCTCTTGGGTTGATGAACTTGGGCCTAATGACTGAATGAGTGACAAAAAAAAATCTGATTTGATCCATTCCCAGCAATCACTGTGTGAATAAATCCTGACATTCCCAAGCACAGATAAAGTTCTTCTAATCTTAAATTAAGCTTCATTCCAGCACCCAAATCCTGGACTTCAGGGAACACTTTTCATCCATTCCTTAGTACAAATAAAGAATTAAAATTGTGTATTGGGGTTTTTGTCTTGTTAACAGACAGAAAGGACTTCAGAAATGAGTTTTTCAGTGTGTGTTTACAGCAGAGTGGATGGACTGGATGCCACAAGGAGCTCCATGGGCTCAGGCCTGTCAGGGGTGGTCTCCTGTGCCTGGGTAAATCCAGGAGGGCAGGGCTGAGCCCCGAGCTGGGCTGCAGCTGCTGGGGCACAAAAGCAAGAGGATTTAATGTTTAACATCAATGGCAGCTCCAATGTTCCCTGACCTTCATCAGGCTCTGCCTCCCGTGGAGTTTTTCATCAGAGGACTTGGCTGGGCTGGAGCATCCTCCAGGACACATCCAGAGCCTCCTGCAGGGAGCATCAAGGGCTCAGCACTTCCATTGAGAGAGTGGCTGGTGTTGAGTCACGGGGCCTGGGAGCTGCTCTTTCACCACCAGGCCTTTGATCATTGTCTGGCCTTTCTGCTCTGTCTGAGCAGAGAGATTTGAAGTTATCTCAGTTAATATTCACTTCTTTCACAGCATCGTTAAACACCTCCCTCTTTTTTTTTTTTTTTTTTTTTTTTTTTTTTTTTTTTTGGTGCGGGCTGAACTGCAGAATTCTGCAGAATTCCTCTCTGGGAGACATTATCTGATATCTCTGTTTATTTTTTTGTGCTTCCTCAGCAGCCAGTTCTGGTGAGCACAGGGGAAAGAGCAGCGTGGTCATGGTGAGCTCCATGGAAACCTGGAAGAGGCACTGGGTGTCCATGGGGACATGGAGAGTGCTGAGCAGCTCAGCCTGGGGGTGCTCTGGCTGCCAGCAAAAAGGCCCCAGAGGCAAAGAAGAGAAAGGAAAAATTAGAAGAGGAATTATTTTTTCCGATGTGCAAGGTGGGATCCCCTCAAGGGAGCATGTGGGGGAAAGCTCCAAAGTCACAGAGGATGGGGAAGTCTCTACTGACCCCCAGGATTACAGGAAAGGGGATCTGAAAAAATCAGAATACAAATACTTGCTTGGATACACATACAACAGTCTTCACCCTCCTGTAATTAAATGTTCTGTGCTGTGTCTCTTTATTTATTATTTATCTCTTCCACACTGCTCTTGTCCTGAATCCCATTCCCAGTCCTTCCAGCAGACATGAGAGGAGCCATCCCCTGTTGGGACATCACCTCCACTGTCACTAAAATAGACTTTTTTCTATAATGCATCTTGTTTAGGCTGTCCAACATATCCAACAATGTGTGAAACAGCAGCTTGTAAACTAAGTAAGAAACTTTAAAATGCTGTAGGATGCAACTTCAAAATTGTGTAGGATACAGCTTAGAAATGGAGTAGGATTCATGTAAAATTCTTCAGAGGTTTTGCTAGTTTAGTGCTCAAAAGAAAAAGCAATTCTTAGCAGCCCTGGATATTCATTCATTGAAACCCATCCATTTCTACAGGGAAATTCAAGCCTCAATCTTAGGGTTGATCTTTGGGGGAAAGTGAAACCCTTGGTTAAATCCAGTGGCCTGAAGTTTATTAGAGGAAAATGGATCAACATCACTTTGCTCCACATTGCCTAATGCCAGAAATATTTTATTCTTCAAGAGACCTTAATTCTGTGTATCCAAACCCAAAAGGAAGAGCAGTCAGATTGTTTCTTTACACAATTTTCTTGGAGAGCTTTCCCCAGGGAGATGGTGGTTCTTTAATTGAAATGTGCCTGTGTTTCCTTCAGCTCATTATAGGAGCTTTAAACAAGAACCCAGTCTGTGGGAATCAGCAGGGAAAAGTCTCTGTTTGCCATCCAGGTTACTCCACTGGCACTGTTTGCTTTTCCAATAGTAAATTTTCCAACAGGCTGACAGCTCTGTTGTTAAAGTGCCATGATAATTAAAGAGGAGATTAAACAATTCAGGAGAACAGTGACTAATTGAAGGAGGAGGATTTCCCTCTGAATGCAGCATGAGGGACACCAGTGATGACATTCTGCCCCAAAAATGTATCCCAGAGGTTGGTGCACTGTGGATGTGAGCCCAGGAAACAACTCAGTGGTTGAAATAAAACTTGACAGTGAGTCAGGGAGTTCAGTGCTTCTGCCTTGACTGAAAGCTGACTGATGGGTTATTTGATTACACAGCTGAAACACTTCCACAAGGAGAAAATATTGGAGCTTTTCAACCTCACAGAAGGAAGTGTAACAGAGGATGGGTGTTAAAGGAGGAGAAATCCATTTTATGGGACAAATCTGCAAGGATTTGGGACAAAGCTGAGGGAAAAGTGAATCCTCTGTGTCCACCCTGGGTGTCTGGAGCCAGCTCTCCTTCAGGAGTTGGAAACCTTGTGGCAGGAGGGCAAAGTGGATTTACTGATGATACTAAAAATCCTGTCCCTGTAGCTGCCAAGGATTTCAAAATCATCAATTATTCTGTATCTTGTGGGCACGTGGAAGATCAGGATGAGGAGCAGACTCTTGCACTGCTCTGAAAACTCAGGTGTCTGCTCAGATTGGGTTGGGGACATTGTGGGAAAAGCAGGGGGAATTTGGGGAGCTGTGCTGTCTTACTGGTGGTCCCAGACACCTCAGTCTGCTGAAGATGTGATTTTAGGAAGAAATTCTTTACTGTGAAGGTGATGACCCTGGCACAGGGTACCCAGAGCAGCTGTGGCTGCCCCTGGATCCCTGGAAATGCCCAAGGCCAGGCTGGACAGGGTTTAGAGCAGCCTGGGACAGGGGAAGTGTCCCTGCACATGGCAGGGGTGGCACTGGATGGGCTGCAAGGTCCCTTCAACCCAAACCATCCTGGAAAATCCTGTGATTCCCAGAAATGGGAGCTGGCTGAGCCTCAGATGCCTCAAAGCATCCTGGCACTCCAATTTTTGCCCAGTGGAGCTTGCAGTGTGAGCTGGATGAAATCCCTAACAGGGAGGGAGCAGTGGCCCTTCCATGATGAGCCTGAAATGGGAAAACAGCATAAAAATGATTGTGGGAATTAAAGTGGGAAAGAACTTTGGTTGTCCTTTCCTTTGGCACAACCTTGACAAGCATCTCTTATTTTTGCTGGTACCTCAGCAGATCTAACAGATTAAAACTCAACATATTTCTAAATTATTTTCTTAATCAGATTCCTATTAAATGCAATAAACCAACCTAACATGAATATTTCTGTCTGTAGCAGCTGTTGTGGACTCATACTGGGTTCAGGCTGGATCATGCCATGTTTCTGCAGATGTTTGATCCCTTATTGGGGAAGGTTTTTCTCTCTAATGTTCCACTCACACAGCCCAGTGCTCTCAGGTTTGTGTGGGGAGGTTGCCAGCTTCTCCAGAGGATTGTTCTGTGAAATTTGCTCTTTTCCTTTGTGGAAGAAATCATGCACTCAACTGCTTGTGTGTGCAACTGAGGCAATCCAAGCAAAACCCAGAGTTGTGTGTTATTTGCCAGGATGATCAGGAATGGTGAAACAGCAAACTGATTAATTATGCATGACCCAAGCAGATTATTTACTCAGTCAGACACTAACACAGGATCTTTTGTCTTGTTTTCAGTCTTGCTTGCTAATCTGTTTGATTTGGCAGTTTGTAAATAACTGGTTAATAAAATTTGGGAATATTAAACCTGAGTGGTGAGTAAAGGGCAGCCAATGCTCACATCGGAGGGCAGTGAAAGAGATGGATCTTTTTAATCAGCTGGGATGGGGAAGAAGTAACAAAGCAGGGAGAGGAAACAAAGACAACCCCCAAAATGCAGTTTTGTGACCCCACCTGGGGTGCTGTGTCCAGGTCTGGGGCTCAGAATCATCTCTGCTAATGCACCACCTCTGTCTGACACAACTGACATTACCCTGTAAATACATCATGGTTTCAGCAGCTTTTCCCCCTCCCATCATTAAACATTTAACAGTTCTAAATTATTTTTGGGCTGTTTTGGTGTAGATGTTTGGGCTGAACTGTGCAAATGAGAGGAAATTGTTCATGAGTCACACGTTGAGGAAGGACATTTTGTGTTCCCATCTCCAATCCCTGTTATCACATAACCTCTTATATCGAGGTTGTGGCTGTTCCTGGATCCCTGGAAATGTCCAAGGCCAGGCTGGACAGGATTTGGAGCAGCCTGGGATACTGGAATGTGTCCCTGCCTATGGCAGGGGGCTGGAATTAAAAGTGCTTTAAGTTCCCTTCCAGCCCAAACTATTCTGTATTTCTATGGTTATAGTTCCAAAAAGCTTTAATTTACATTGAGAAATGCACCCATATAACACATAATATGTAATATATAATGTATAAATCCATAATTGGTATTGAATAACATTTTGCCCACAGCAGCATTTGGAAAGTGAAGCACTTTTATCCCAATTTTACAGGCACAAAAAGTGAGGCACAGAGCAGGAGAGTGTCTGGCTGGGGAGCACACAGCCCCTGGCAGAGCTGAGAGTTCCTCAGGGCTCCCACTCTGAGCAGATGTGGAGCATCCTGAACACCTGGTGTGATGCCCATCCCCATCCCATCCCTGCCCCACGGCTATTCCCAGCTCCCTGCTGTGCTGCACAAGGTCTCTGTGGACATTTGCTGATCCCCTGCAGTGTCTGTGCAGGGGGAATGTTAAACCAGAGGTTCCTCCTGCAGGACACATCCCTTCCACGCTGGGATAACGGGGTGGGTCTGCTCAGCAGGGTTTGTTTCACACCCTGACCCCACACTTTTCTTTCCTGCTCACTCTCCAATCCCAGCTCTCCAGGCAGTGATTAATGCTCTCAAGGACTTCTCCATGGCAACAATCAATCTGGCATTCCCTAATTTTCAAGTGCTTTACTTTGCCACATTAACAGGGTTTCCTATTAAAGGACATGTGTTGTGTCCTGTATGTTTTTAATACAGGTCTGAGTCCTGAACGGGAAACTTAAATCTGTATATTCCCTTTTATTCCAAAGATTTCAGAGTGCTTTTCCCTCCAGATGATGGGGTGGCCTGTGATAGCTGGGAAGATTTTTATCCTGTATTTCTCTTTGGGGTGGGTAAATAAATGATTCCACACTGCAGAGATGCAGAAGCTGACAGGAGCATTGGAATCCATTGGAAAAGGGAGGCAGGAGGTCCAGACAGACACAAATGGGAGCAGCAAGAGGCAATTTCCTTCTCCATCACAGAGCCTGTGCCCAGCAGTGTGTCCTCAGCAGAGTCCAGTATGTAAATTGGGTTTCTATTTTCGTGCCTTCGAGGTAACCAGCAACAGATGGTGTTTTGAAACACTCATAATTTTGGCTAATAGAGTCACTGCTGCCAACTGTCCTGTCCTCCAAGCAGTGATTAATATATTATTAGTAATAAATAATACCTAATGATGATCAAACAGTCCAAACCCTGGAGTCCTTAGTCCTGAGCAGCTCCCACACTCTCCAAGACTTTGTGCTCCTGCTTTTGGGTGGAAAAGTTGTTTCCCTTGATCCCCATTCCCAATTTATCAGTACACATCCTATTGGCATCCTCCAGATGCCACCTCTCCAGTGGGAATTCCAGATGGCTATCAGGAACTGAGCTTGCTCATGCAGGACTGTGCCATGGAAACTTTGATCAGAGTTCCATTAAATTTTCAGAGCACAGGAGTTTTTTGATTTAATTGTGCTGATAAATAGGTGAGTTTTTCATGTCTTGGGGAAGAAATTCTCACTGGTATTTTTGTGTTGGCTTAGAATGGTTAATTGTTGGCACTGTGAATGTAAATTTCTCTTTGTCTTGTTTTGTTAAGGGAATTGTAAAAAAGTAATTTTTAAAGTTTATTACAATAATATTCTGTTTTATAGGAATTATGGTAGGGGATGGTAAATGGGGTTGTAAAGTTTTTATTGTAGTCATTACAGTATTAATTTGTTTCAGGTCATGTAAAAGTTGTCATTTGTCAGATTTTTTTTTTTTAATAATAATAACAGGAGTGTTCCATGGACATGTTTTCTTGGGAATGTTTGGCCTTGCTTGCTCAGATCCAGATGGTCCTTTCTGACTCCATGGGAAGAATTTGAAAGGAAAAGTGAAATCCCATCTTTTCTGGTTCTTGCAATAACAGGACATGGCTGGAAGAAGAGCCAGTGACTTCTGCCTGAGTGAGTGAGTGGTGCAAAGCCCAACATTCCCAACAAAGGAGCTTCTTGTGTTCCTGCCTGTTTGGAAACAGGACAGAGCACATGGAAGATGCAGCAGAAGGTGGGACAGAGTCCAGCTTGTGGCCAGGCTTCAGAAAAGAGAAGCAGGATAACCCTGGGAGTCACTGTGCTGTAAAAACAATGCCTGCACTTACATGAAGGGGAAGAATAATGTGAGGGGGAAAAAAAAAGCACTTGAGGATAACTCAGTGTTATCCTGAAGGATCAGGGGAGAGCCAAGTGAAACAGAGATACTCAAGCCTGGAATGTCAGGTGCAGTACAAGCAGAATGCATGATATGATATGATATGATATGATATATATGATATATGATACTATTTCTATTCTATTCTATTCTATTCTATTCTATTCTATTCTATTCTATTCTATTCTATTCTATTCTATTCTATTCTATTCTATTCTATTCTATTCCATTCCATTCCATTCCATTCCATTCCATTCTATTTATTGTATTATTCCAAGTGGAGACACTCAGCTAAAGAAAGGTGCAAATGCCTTGCACAGCCCTGCAGCTCAGAATAACCTTCCCAAAACCAGCACCCCAGGAATTCCATCCCTCTCTCAGAGAAAGCAGCAGCATTTCAGGTCTCTCCTGTTCAGCACATCCAACGTTTTCAGGCAGCTGCTGAAATAAAGAACTGCTCTGAAATTCCTGGATCACTCTCAGTGCCCAGGTGGGACATGCTGCTGTTCCCTGGAGTCTAGCTCCTACTCCTCTCCACACTTTGCTCATCCACACCAATTTCTCCAGCACTTTTGCCAGAGAAAGCACTGATGGTTTCAAAACTTGGCCCAATACTTCAGAGCAGCAGAGGCAATAAACATTAGTCACTGTAGCAAACTAATTTGTTTTCCATATGGCATTTTCAATGGAGTGTGGAAGATTCACAAGTGAAATAATAATTACAAATGAGGAATACTTTGAAAAAAAAAAAAGTGGTTTTCTCCCAATGCATCACTTAAAAGGGTTTCTAATTAAGTCAATACTTGATTATGCTGGAGATGACATTGGCTGCCAAATTACAGTTTGTTGGGTTTTGTTCTCAGGGAAAGATTGTTCCCAAGGGCAGTAAAATTCCTGCATCTATTCAGCCTGCAGGGCTGCTGAGATGTGAGAGAGGTGAGAGAGGTGTTTAATTCCCTTGGGAATATCAGGAGGTGAACATTTTCTTAATAACACTGCTGCCTATAATAGAAAATTCTGCTCAGCAAGATGAGGGTCTGATATTTCTGATTCAGACAGATGCTCTGAGATACCCTTGATCTGTACCTGGCAAAATCCAAATCCAAATCAGAGCTGGGAATTGTTCTCCGAGGGAAAAGGGACAGAGCTTCCTGAGATCTCAGCCCTCAGATAACAGAGATGCAGAGCACCTTGTTCTCCCTCCAAACTCTGTCTCCACCCTGATCCCTCCCCTGCCCTTGGGAGGTTTCCTCTCCTCATTCCTGGGTGTCCCCAGGGCTGTGTCCATCCTCCTGTCCCCACCCAGGGCTGTTTTTTTCTGGGCAGTGTCCCCAGAGCTGAGCTCAGGGGACATTTGAGGTCACAGGGACACCCAGCTCAGCAAGTCCAGAGCTGACCTGAGACCTGAGACCTTTTGGTGTTGGATCAGTTCACAGACTTCTGCAAGTGATGTCCAAAATCCCATTCACCAGGCTGCAGCTTCAGCCCAGACTCTGAACCACTGGCAGGTTTGGATCTGGAGATTCAATTTTAAAATATAAAAAGTACATTTTGATGAAGATCCAAGATCTGTTTCAGGTCTCTATTAATTTCCCAGTCTGGTCTTGTAAGGGAGTTTTGCAGAGATTTTCTACCTGCAAATAGGAAGAAATGTAAGAGTGATTTGTTCCTACTCCCTTGTAACCAAAGTATTTGACAAGTTTTAGTCCAACATTCATTTTCCACCTCACAAAGCAGGTTCAGGCCAGTCCTCAGCTCTGATTGTCACTGCCAGTCAATCAGGGAACTTGCAGAAGTGCCACATCCACAGATGACCGAGCCTGTGCAAAGATTCAGACTCTGTGACTACTTTTTTTTTTTCAGTACAAATGCTGATTGAGCTTTTCTTTTTTTCATGCAACTTGGGCCCTGTCTATTCAGATCTTTATACAAATTTAGATTGCAGTTCTTATCTTTTAATGGCTGTCCAGCTCATGCACAGAGCAGGGTCCTGCTCTGGAGGCAGAACATCCTGACAGCAGCAGAACGGGGCTGGATGAATTAAATGACCCTCCCTGAAAGGCAGCCAAGGCCTGAGGCCTCACATCCCACAGGGAAATGTGCCCACTTCTGGCACATTTGTTGTTCCAGGGCCTAAAATGCTTCAAGGGTGAGATTTTTCAAAAGACCCCGTGGAGAATGTAATAATTCTTTCTCTGACTTGATTCCTTTTGGGAAGTGCCCAAACCACCAGATTTTTTAATTTTTTTTTGGTCAGGTTTATCCCAAAATAGGCTATATATTTTACATATTTTGCTGCGAGTTGAATTTGGAAGATTTTTTTTTTAAATATAGCCAGTCAGCAGAAGAGATGAAAAAGTTAAATCACAGATTCTTGGAATAGTTTGGGTTGAAGGGACCTTTCAAAATCATCCCATTCCAAACCACTGTCATAGCAGGGACACCTTCCACTGTCCCAGGCTGCTCCAAATCCTGTCCAGCCTGGCCTTGGACACTTCCAGGGCATCCAGGAACAGCCACAACCTTGATATAAGAGGTTATGTGATAACAGAGATTGGAGATGGGAACACAAAATGTCCTTCCTCAACGTGTGACTCATGAACAATTTCCTCTCCTCTGCACAGTTCAGTCCATGGCCCAAACAGCTCAGCCAAAACAGCCCACTGCTGAATTAGAGCTGTTAAATGTTTAATGATGGGAGGGAGAAAAGCTGCTAAAAACATAAAGTATTTACAGCAATGGTGCATTTGCAGAGAGATGATTCTGAGCTTTAATATCTGATTTGAGGCTATTCCAGGTTTGGGAACATGCAGCATTATTGCCATGGAAATTTGTGAACAAACTCCTGAGGCCACATTTGTTTTCTATTTAGTGTTTTTTCTTGACTTTATGACTCCAGGGTTGCCACTTCTGGAGGGTAATTGATGTTGATTTTTATTGTCTGGTGTTGTATCATCACCATTTCCCACCTGGGTTTGGGGTTTCTTTCTTTTTTTTGGTTGGTGGAATTCTAGAATATTGTGAAAGTTGTAAAAGTCAGAGCACAGATCTTCAATGTGACTATCAGAGATATTGTCTAGAAGTCATTTCCATCTGCCCTCTCCATTCTCCTGCACCAGGATTATGCTGAACATGACAGATTTGGTGCACAAAGTGCCTGAAGTGCAGGGAGGAGGAGGAGAGATGATTACCCCACATCAGAATGCACAACTGTGAGCAGAGGAAAAAACCCTTGCCCTCAGGAGAGGCATAATAAAATTAACTTCCATGTCAAGATCCTCACTTTGAACACAAAAATATTCACATCACATTTAAAAGATGTCAGAAGGGGATTCAATTGTGTCATTGTGCAGTCCAAGCCCTTAAAGGACTTTGCCAAAATTAAGACTCTCTTCATCCTGTTAATTGAGATAATGCAGGGAGTGTTGTGGCATTACTGAGGTTTGCAGAGTTTGAAATGCTCCCTGTAAGTGCTGAAAACTCTGCCAAAATATTGCTTTGGGGCTGACATTTTGCACAAGGTTTGTCTTCAGCATCCTGGAGTTGGGAAAAGATGATTTTGGGGAAGAGCCCACCCAGGGAAGGCTGCTGTGCATGAGCCAGCCAAGGTGTGTTAACTCTGAGAGCTCCTGTGGAACTGAGTCAGGCTGGATTTTGGGGAAGGCTCTTCCCCAGAGGGTGCTGGGCACTAAAGCTCCCCAGGGAATGGGCACATTCCCGAGGCTGCTCCAGGAGGGGCTGGACAGAGCTCCCAGGGGTGCACAGGGTGGGATTTTGGGGTGTGTGAGCAGGAGCTGGGCTGGAGGAACCTTGTGGATATTCCCTGATTCTCTGATTCCATAATGACAGGACAGGGGCAGGGGATTATATCACTCTGGAACTGCAGGGTGGGGGATTTGAGACAGAGATCACTGGAGCTGGAATCCAGCCAGGTCACTGGATTAACCCCTTGGCTGCTGGGAAATGCTGAGGGGTCTTTCATGGCCCTGAGTGTGCAGGAGCTCATCTCCTCTGCTGGCAGGAGAATTATTTACTCTCTTTAACTCTGGCCTCCTGCAGCAGCAGTGTCACAAAAGATATCCCTTCTCAGGCAGATGTTGGCTGCCAGTGGGAAGCTGAGAAACGCCAGTTTTAATTAAAAGCTTTATTTTCAAATACAATCCAGAGATTATAAGCAGTGAGAGGGACTTCTCCACTGGGAGGCTTCAATGTGAGGCCCTGAGCAAAACAGCAGTAATTGAAAGACAAGGCCTAATTCCCCTTCTCCCAGCTGGGTCTGAGCACGAGGCAGGGACATCAATCCAGCCCTTGAAGGAGGGCTGGCAGCATCTCAGATTTGTCATTGCCTCTGTTGTCAGAGGGAAGGCAGCCAGAGCCAGGCTTTACATCCTCCTGCCCCTGCTCTCTAAAGTCTGCTCAGGGAGAAAAAACAAAGGAGAGGGGCAAAAAAGGATAAGGCTGTGCAGAAAATGGCGTTTTCTTATTATTTTTGGGGTATTTGCACCCATTTTTATCCATCCCTGGATGGTTCTGGGTCACAGGAAGGCTTTTCTGGATTCACCAAACCCATCTTCTGTCTCTCATCAACACATAGGAGAGATGGGATACACCAGACAGGAGCACTCTGTGCTGCCTTTCCTTAGATGGATAATCCCCAGGGCTTTTACTGGCCACTTTTAAAAGTATTCACTTGTTTTTAACAAAAAATCAGCTCACACCAACAGCTCCATCTGTTCTACAAATCAGCCTCAATGCACCCTCCCTCTGTCTTTGGAGGGTTTTTGTGGGGTCTGCACATCAACTTCTGATTCCTTGATGGGTCTGTTCTGCTTCTCACTTACAGGAAGTCAAAATAAAGAAAACAGAATCAATCATTTCCCTTTCGGATGCAATTCCTACTTTCAGTTATCCACACATCATCCTTTTGTCCTGGACAGCAGTGACCAAACTTCACTGGGAAACTTCTTCCAATGCCTGACCAGCCTCATATCAAAATTTGTCCTTATTTCCACTCTGCTGTTTCCTCCCACAAAACATCACCATGAGGAGCCTGGTTAAACTGGTCAGGGATGATTTATCCTTGGCAAATCCCTGCTAACCATTCCTGATTGTTGACTCTCCTTTTTGTCCCCAAGGATACAAAAAGAATCCCACCATGGTTTTCCCAGGGGTCAAAGTGAATCCTTTACATCCCCAGATTTATTTTTTTTATATATTTTTTTCAGCCTAATCACAGAATGATGGAATGGTTTGAGTGGGAAGGGACCTGAAATCTCATCCAGTGCCACCCCTGCCATGGCAGGGACACCTTCCACTGTCCCAGGTTGTTCCAAACCCTATCCAAGCTGATCTTGGAAAATTCCAGGGATCCAGGGGCAGCCAGAGCTGTGGACAACAACGTCTGAGGAAATCCAGGTCACCTTACCTATAGAGTTCTGCTTCAATATGGAAACAAATTTAATGACAACAAAAGGAGGACAATGATGCAGTTTTTATTGGACTGATGAATAAAAACAGGTTTGCTTTTAAAGATGTTGTATTTTGACTAAAATAGCAAGGAAATCCAGAGTTAAAAGCATGAACTCTGAGGGTGTTTTATGGAATCATGGAATACACTGAGTTAGAGGGGATCAACACAGACACCCCCCTGTCCAAACACTCTGGCAGCCTTGGGCACACAACCATGGATTTCTGGGGATTTATGTCCCAGCTTGTGCCCTCCCCTGAGATCAGTGTGACCCCTTTCCCTAAGTCCTTGCTCTCAGTTTATATTGGCCTGAACTTGGAAAAAACCCTAAATTGGGGCAGAGCTGCAGGGTTTTTCCTCCCCCTTCCCAGACATTTTTTTTTTTTCCCTCCCCTGCCTCTCCCAAGCCCCTCTGCTGTTGTACTGTATCAAGTTCTGTACATATATTTAAATGTAATAAGATAGATTACAAGAATTGATTTTCCCCAGGGTCAGGTCGATAAGGCTGCATGAGCAGGGAGTTTACAATGGATCAGGAGGAGCTGGCTGGAGCAGATTAATTAATGAGATGCAGGATGGAAACATCCAAGGAGCTGTGGCTCCTCTCAGCTCACCTGAGCTGTGAACAGGAATCTCTGGTGGCATCAAACACTCGCTGCCAGCCCAAGAATACACAAATTTCTCTTGGAGTAATCACAGCAGTGCCAGAGCTTTTGAAGATCCAAAGGTTACCCTGCCCTTACTCTTTCAAGGAGAAATCACAGTGGGAAGTAAATAAACTTTTGAGCAGCACAGCACTGACCTACCTAATCTTTATTGCAATCTAACAGGGGGAAAATAAAAAAACCTGCTGTAAATTCTGAGTGGCTTCTTGTTTTCCCAGTGTTTGGAAACAACAGGGAAAAAAGGAGGGGAAAAAAAAAAAAGGAGATGCTGGTTTCTGCCAGTGTTGGGAAAAATATATTGGGTCATCTGTACTGAGTAATGTATTTTTATTCATAGAATTATAGAATTGTTAAGGTTGGAAAGGATCATTGAGTCCAACTGTCACCATTAAATCATGTCCTTAAATGTCACATCCACACGTTTTTTTAACTCTTTCAGGGAGGATGAGTCTCCTGGACAGCTGTGCCAGGCTGGACAACCCCTTTGGGGAAGGAATTTTCCCAAAATCCACCCTGAGGCTCCCCTGGCCCAGCCTGAGGTCATTCCCTCTGCTCCTGTCCCTGTTCCCGTGGGAGCAGAGCCTGACCTTGCATGTGCTGCACCCTCCTTACAACATTTCTTTTCTTTCATCCTTTCTTGGCTGTTTTTTGGTTTGTTTTTGTTGGGTTGTTTTTTTTGCCTCCAGATAAAATACTTGTTTAATTTTATTTTTTTTAATTTTCCCATGAAAGAAAAAGGTATTTTAAAAAGCAAAACTTTCTTTTGAAAGACATTGCTAAACTTATGAGGAAAAATGGGTTAAAAGTGCAGCCTGAGCCAACTCTGACACATGGTGCAGTCACTGCAACTTCAAGATGATTTCAGAGCAAGGACAGGGTTTAGCTCTGTGAATTAGGACAGGCTGGACACAAAAGAGCCAGGGCTGTAACACTGGATTTTCACACCAGCTGTGATTTTCCAAGCTCATTCACCGAGCAGTGAGATTTTCCTAACAGGTTGCTTGACCTTTTCATTAGCATTATTTATGGGCCAGTAATGTGCAGCATCTTTTAAAGCCTGGAAGGAGCCCTGCTGGGTGAAAGGTTGATATTTTAAGGGAACTTTCTTCTGCTTCAAGTTTATTATTGCTGAAAGTGGTGCTGTCGACATCTGACATTTATGGAGTCTGTTTAACCTCTGCTAATCCCTGAACATTTGACAAATGAATGACCAGGTGCTGAAGGTTTTCCTGCCTTCTGCAATATCACCAGAGACATCCTAATTTACCCCAAATGTCTGTATGGGGCCTGGCAAGGCAATGTCCTTAATCAGGACAACTGATTCTTCCCTAGGAGCCAAATTTTGGGATGCTCAGCTGCTGCTTTGTGATTTTTCATGATCCTTAGTGAACTGGGGACCATCAACCCTTGAGTGTGTTTTCCAGCTTTTCTTTCCTTGATCAATTTATCACCATTCCCTCTCCTTCATATCCTTGGGCAGCCACAGAAGGTCAACACAGCTCTGATTTTGTCAATGTTTCCTTGGGTTTTGTGTGTGCCATGAGCAGTGTGTGTAACACTGGATTCCTGGTCTTGGGAAGGATAAAGTGGAGCTGGAAAAAGTTCTATGGGAAGGAAAAAGATTCTATGGGAAGGGAAAGGTTCTGTGGGAAGGAAAAGGTTACATGGGAAGGAAAAGGTTCTAGGGAAGGAAAATATTCTAGGGAGGGAAAAGGTTCTAGGGAAGGAAAAGGTTCTGTGAGAAGGAAAAGATTACATAGGAAGGAAAAGGTTACATGGGAAGGAAAAGGTTCTAGGGAAGGGAGAAGGTTCTTGGGAAGGAAAAGGTTCCATGGGAAGGGAAAGATTCTGTGGAAAGGAAGAGTTACATGGGAAGGAAAAAGTTCTGTGGGAAGGAAAAGGTTCTGTGGGAAGGAAAAGATTACATAGGAAGGAAAAGGTCACATGGGAAGGAAAAGGTTCCATGGGAAGGAAAAAAGTTCTAGGGAAGGAAAAGGTTCTGTGGGAAGGAAAAGGTTCTAGGGAAGGAAGAAGGTTGTTGGGAAGGAAAAGGTTACATGGGAAGGAAAAGGTTCTATGGGAAGAAAAAGGTTCTGTGGGAAGGAAAATATTCTAGGGAAGGAAAAGGTTCTAGGGAAGGAAAAGGTTACATGGGAAGGAAAAGATTCTGTGGGAAGAAAGAGTTACATGGGAAGGAAAAAGTTCTGTGGGAAGGAAAAGTTTCTGTGAGAAGGAAAAGGTTCTAGGGAAGGAAAAAGGTTCATGGGAAGGATAAGTTTCCATGGGAAGGAAAAGGTTCCAATGGAAGGAAAAGGTTCTGTGGGAAGGAAAAGGTTCTAGGGAAGGAAAAAGGTTCATGGGAAGGAAAAGGTTCTGTGGGAAGGAAAAGGTTCTGTGGGAAGGAAAAGGTTCTAGGGAAGGAAAAAGGTTCATGGGAAGGAAAAGGTTCTGGGTTTCAAAGTGGTGGTAGCACAACATGGAATTTAGCAGCAGTGCTAAATCCATGCTGGGGGTGCTCTGACTTGAATTAGTTATTCCCCAGTTGTGACTGCAAGTGGAAAAATGAAATAGATGCTAAGAGAACAGCTGAGTTTTATTTTATTTATATCACTGCCTTGCCTGACTAAGTGCTCTGACATATTGCACATTTTTCCAGTGTAAAACATGAGGGTAACACACTCTGGATCACATCAGCCTGGGTGCCACAGGGCTTTAACACAACAGGTTATGACAGAAGGGGATTCATCCCACCCTGAGTGCTCAGCTTTGCACACAGACACATCTCCAGTTAGACCAGGCTCAGAATAGTTGTGGCATCAGCAAAAATTCCTTCTGAGGGACCTGCATCTCCACATTAAACCAGGCTGTAACAGGGTGGGTGTTTTGCACCACTTAATTTGTGGTTTGTTTGGAGGTTTTTTGGGTTTTACTCAGAGTTAGGATTAAAAGACACAGAGACTATTTTTTTTCATGTTTGGGCTTGGTTGTTTATTAAATCTTATCAGCAACACCTCTACCCACCAGCTGGAAGCAAGCAAAATGGAGAGAAATTTAATTAGCTACAAGGTCTCTTAAAGCTAAACAGTCCATTAGAGAATTAACACCTATATTATTTATACTTTTGGCCTAATAATCAGATTCTTGAGACCCTTAGTGTAGTATTTAACTGAGTCCAACCAGAAAGTGCCTGAAACCATGAAGAAGAAGGAGGAAGGACACCAAAAAGAGACACTACTTAAAATCCTTCATTTTGTCCCATACTTATTGCTGTATTATAAAAACCCCAAATTCCAAACCCTTCACCATGAAATCACACACTTCTATTTAACTACAAACATCCATGATTTTAACTCCATCACTCAAATTTGGAAGTTTCTCCAAGGCCTCAGGTCAAAAGCAGTGTTCTTTCCAGGGGGTCAGTGCCAGAAAGCACAGAAAGCTCAAAACTCTCAGGGTTCTGGGTTCCAGCAAGAGCTCTCTGCCAGCTGATATTTGGAATTATTGCTGCTATTTGTCCCTCTCCCAGTCACAAAATGAGGTGAAGAGTTTGGCACAAAAGAGATGGACCTTGCCCAAAATAGATTCACCTTGCCATGAAATCAGTCCACTACAGGATGGGTTTTCCCTGGCTGAGGATACCAAGCAATTCAGAAGAAAATTAAGCATTTATTAACCTGCTTTGTGAACTTTGCCCTCCTCAGGAGGCACAAAAAGCAAGTGGAGGCATCTCAACATGTCTGGGAAAAATGGGACACAGATTGGGATGTTTATTAGTTATTAATCATAGAATCTCAGAATGGTTTGGGTTGGAAGGGACATTCAAGATGCCACCCCTGCCATGGGCAGGGACACCTTCCACTGTCCCAGGGGGCTCCAAGCCCCATCCAGCCCAGCCTTGGACACTTCCAGGGATCCAGGCAGCCCCAGCTTCCCTGTAAAACCTGTTCCAGGCACAGGAGTCACTCAGCATTTTTTGTGTATCTCAAGGTACTTTGCTCCAGGAGCAGCAGTGCCTTGTCATCAGTGCCACAGGAGCAACATTTTAGGGATTGATGAAGCAGAGATAGACAGTGGCATATTGATTTAGGAAAGGTGGGAAGGTAATTTAGCTGTCAGGACAAATAAGGGAGGGGTGGATTTTCACAGTATTCAGTAGGAGAGGGGAGAAAAGAGAAGTCAAACATGATCTTTGGTTTCATCAGCCAGAAGGCAAGAAGAAGAATGGTGTTATTAAGTGTGTTTAGTTAACAGAGGTAATAGAGGGAGTTTAGAGGGAAGTGACTCCTTTGGGAAGCTGGAGCTGAGTTCTGCAGCTCCTGGAGTGCCCCAGTGGAAATTCAGATCAAGCTGTAAACATCTGCAGATGAGTGGAAGGTGAAAATGAATGATGGGATAAACAAGATCCCGAATATGAAATGAGGTCAGACAGAGCAGAATAATGTCACCTAATTTGTGCTCCCCAGATGAAAAGAATATGCAAATTGAGACCTCAGGAAGGTGGGGGAAGGTGCAAATCAGGAGAGATGGACTGGAGAACAGGGGCAGATCCCTGCAAGCCATTGATGAACATGAGAGTTTCAGACCTGCCTTGGATTGAAACTGCTGCTTGATGGGTAAAAACCCCAGAGGATTCCAAAATACAGGGAAAATGGGAGGAAGAAGGGGATGGCTGCAGAGAGAGAAATACTCAGGGAATATCCACAGAGGTGTCAGTGCCACCAAACCATGAGAATCAAGAGAAAGCAAGAACTCAAAGGGAAAGATCACAATGGGGGTTAAAAATAAAGCAAGGTTTGGTCACTTGCTCAGGTAGGAATCATTCCAAAGTGGTTTCCATGGAGACAGATGATGCTGGGTGGAAGCAGGTGAATGGAGAGAGGAAAAAAGGAGTGTAAGAGAGATACATGGATAAAAGAAGTGAAAGAGATGGCACAATAACTGGAATCACAGAAGAATCTTGAAGAGTGTCTTTTGTGGAGGGGAAAGTGTTTTTGAAAGAGGGAATTAAAGTATGAGAGGGAGAAGAAAAAGTCCATAGAGCAGACAAGAGGGAGCCAGGGAAGTTGGAGCTAATTTTAAGATTTGAAAGTGAGGTTCATGCAAAATGAATTTAAACCAACACCAGAGTCACAAAGCTTCAGCAGGAGCAGGTCCCACTTGTGCACGTCCTATTTGAAAAATTAGGAACAGCCACATTTGCACACAGATGAGATTTTAGACCCAACTGCTCCCAGTTTATTCCCATTCCATGTCTGCTCTGCACTGAGCTGATCGTGGCAACGTCTGCTTGCTGGCAGCTCTGGGTCTTGCCAAATCCCTGTGTGCTCAAATTGCAGCCCAAATTTAATTTACAGAGCCTGGATTATCACACGTAGTGCCCAGGCAGAGAAATGAGCTCTCCTCTGCTGTCTGCATTAAAAACCAGCACTGGTTTGACAGCAGGGCCTTGGGAAGCCAGGCAGGGATTTAATTCCTGATGAGGGATTCTTGGACAGCAGTGTCCAAACGTTCCATGGGCTGGGAAAACCCACCAGCTCTTCTGCTGCAACTCCCAGGATTGCCTGAGGTGTGAATCCTGACCATGACATTGCCTCAGATGGAAAACAAAGACACCTTTACCCCTCCCAGCCAGGATTTTCCTCATTTGGCTCAGCTGTGGCTCAGTCCAGGAGCCAGCATGGCCATCACTCATTTCACCCTGTCCCTTCCAAAAACTCACAGCCTGCTAGGAACCTGTCAATAGGATACTGCTGGGAGTAAAAGCAGCCCTTTCTCAGGCTGCTCAAGGCCAGGGAATGATAACAATGATTAAACACCTGCTGGAGATGTGAGAGATGTGATGTTTTCATAAAAGCATGTTTTCAAAGAGGTGTTGCCTTCCTGGACCAATGAGCCTTTTCTATTCTGTATTGCACCATCTACTCTATAGCAGTGTAGTGTTTCTTTAAATAAAAGCTCTCTTTTTGCTTCTCCATCACACAAAGAACTATGTTGCATTATTCTTTTCTCCACTGTCCAACAGCTCAAATGCAACAGGAACCTGCAGGCACAGAGGTGCCACTTGGTGGCTTCCAGCTGGAGAACACTGGGCTGGGCTGAGCTGCAAATGGAAGAACATTCCTCCTTTAAATCTCTTTTTTCTTGGATTAAGCCCAAGTGGCAGCAGCCATTGGACCAAAGAGTCATAGGATGGTTTGGGTTGGAAGGGGACCTTAAAAATCATCTCATTCCAACCTCCCACTAGATCTGGTTCTCAGAGCCCTTAGCTGGGCTCCCCTGGCCAAAGCAAGGTGGTAAATCACTCGGATTTATCTGAAATCACCACTATATCTGACCAAAAAACACATGATCAGAACTGCTCCTCTGTGTGTCTTTCCACATCCATCCAAAAGAACTATGGCAGATCATAAAAACCCAGCAACATCCCCCCCAAGCCCAGAGGGTTTAATGAAGAATTAAGGAGATTGTAACAGCATAGCTGAAATAATACTGAGGAAATTGAATTATTCCACCCATATTAAATGCATATATTCTGGAGTGTTTCTGCCAAAATGGCTCTGCTAACCCGTGGTGTGAAATCCAGGCTGTTTCCACGTGGGTGCATTAAACAAGAGCTCTGAAGAGAATGCAAAGGCAGCAGGATGAAAAAGCACTCCCCACGTATGGTTATGTCAGCTCTAAATTGTCTCACAGATGTTGCTGGCTCCATTAGATGGAGGCTGGGTAATTTATAGAAGTCATTTTTAACGATTTGATTGTTGGTATATATCTGCTGAATTGATTGGCTGGGGAGACAGATCTTTATTTTTATAATGGCAATAACATCCTTTGCAGATTACTGCTCAATTTATCCCTGATGTTAAGCGTGCTAGCCAGCAACTCTCCATTTATATTATGCTGTTATTTCTTAATTATCAGCCTAATTGCAGGGAAGAGTCCAAGATGGATGAGATTGGCTGGGCTGGACAAGAAACCACACGAGTGAGGGGTTCAGCACTTTCTCCTTGGATCTGCTCCCAGCTCCAGCTGAGATCAGTGGGATTTAAACACTCAAGCTTTGTGCTTCTAAATCTTTTTTTGAAGTCTGCTAATCCTGTGTGGATTAGAGTGATAGTTCCCACTGAAATCAACGGGAATTTGGTTACAGATGAGACCCACTCAGATAATCTTCTAATTTTGGCATCTAATGATGCTGGAGATGCTCATCCTGGCAAAGAAGGAGTTTTTTATTCAGATCAGAAGATTTCCAGGAACCTTGGGAACTGAGAGGTTTGGGCTTTCTGTGCTAACAAGCACTGACCCCCAAGAAAATACAACTTTTGACCTGGAGCTGTAAAAAAGGCTTCCAAAATTGAGTAATAAAACTAAGATCACAAGTGTGCAGTTTAAATAAAAGTGTATAATATCACATAGTAAAAAAACTTAAAATTTAAAATGTTAAATATAACAATATATAAAAAGCAAAATAAAAATTTTAAAGCAAAAATTTTTCTTCTTCACCTTTTTCTTCATGAGTCTAAGTAATGCTTTTGTAATTCAATAGAAAATTTCAGCATTGAGAGTCACAAGTGTTTAGTTATTAAATTAAAAGTAAAAATAATTTAAATAACCATTCTTAATTGAGCAGTTTAATTTGAAAGGCCTTGTAAAAAAAAAGTGTCCCCCATTTTTAGCATATTAACTAAAAGTGCTGTAAAACTCACTGCAACATAAAAATGAATAAACACCTAAATGCAAACAAAAAAATATCATCTCTCAAACTTTTAATCCCAACTCTAATAAAAAAAATAAAATAAAATAAAAATAAAACACAATAGTGGCTGTGTAATTCCTGGTACTGTTTTTGACTCCCATGGCTCAGCTCTTCCCTGCTCTGTCTTGGGAGGAATTTGTCCCCAAATTGTCCCTGACTCTGAGAGTCAGGATGTGCTTTAGACCTTGAAGCATTTTGTCTGCTCTGAGCTCTTTTGAAAAAGTTCATTAGTTTCAGCTGCCTGTTTGAATTTGACAGAATAGCATCCACACCTTTGCTTTCAGTCCTTCAAGTCTCCAAGCCTCAGCATTATTTTGGGACAGTGAGATTTGCTGATTAATTAAGTAATCTTTAAAATATCTTTTTACATTAACTTTGAATTTGTCACCATTCTCAGGATAGAACAGAATGGCAAGGCTCACTCTGCCCTACATAAATTTCTTGTTTTCCTGAATATTTCTGTCCATTAAATAATTAAAATTCTGAGGTACTCTTGTCTTCTGTCTTTTCAGTCACTTAACAGGAGGCATCACTCAGTGTAATAGATTGAAACTCAAGTCTTTCCCAAATTCCAGGCTAAATTCCTACATTTTGTGCTATCAGAAATTAGTCCTTGGTAGATGAAATTCTTCTGTTGGGTGTTAATTTCAAGAACCAAATGCAAAAATTACATTCAGTGTTTCCCTAACTTTGAAGAGTGTTTTGTTTTACCAAGAATGTGGGAGAGGGGTTCAGTCCATGGTCTGGTAAGCAAGGGACTCTCTGAAATACTCTGGTTTTCTTGGGATGAAAGGATGGAGGAAAGGAGTGGAAGAATCTGTTGAAAAACAATGGAAGGACCTTTTCTGCTTTTTGGACTTTGGAAATTTTGAGGTGGGAAGGAAAAGCAAAACAATGAAAACAGAGGTAACTCATTATTCCCCTTGCTCAGGGTGAGTTAATCATAGGTGTAGTGAGCACTTTAAAATATTGGTGATATTTACCTTTGGTGCTGCTCCTGGAGAGGATAATCCCTCTCTTTTCATGTCACAGCCAAGTTTCTTCCAATCAGTGACACCACTGATTTATAGATATTTAGATTTAGATATAGATTTATATTCCATTCCATGGAATCATGGAATGGTTTGGGTTGGAAGGGACCTCAAAGCCCATCCAGTGCCACTCCCTCCATGGCAGGGACACCTCCCACTGTCCCAGGTGCTCCAAGCCCCATCCAGCCTGGCCTTGGACACTTTCAGGGATCCAGGGGCAGCCACAGCTGCTCTGGGAATTCCAGCCCAGCCAGGAATTCCTTCCCAAGATCCCATCCATCCCTCAATTTAAAACCATTCCCTGTGTCCTGTCCCTCATGCCTTGTCCCCAATCCCTCTACAGTTTATGTCACACTCTCCTCATTCTCTTTCATCAACGGGGTGAACTGTTACTGAAATTCTGCTCAGAGGTTCTTGTTAACCCCTGGGTTGTTTGGGGATTGTTGAGAGCAGGATCAGAGTCCTGGGTTGGGGTTTTTTTTTGATAAAATCTATTCTGTATGTACTGTGTGCACATTGCTGAAATGTCACCAAGCCCAGCAGGCTCAGGGTGACATCAATGGCTTGGATACAGAGAGGCACCAGCTCCCCTGGAGTTTATCGGTGCAAATCAAACCAGCCTCCTCTCAGCTGGCAATCCAGGCCTTCTAAGTGATGCTCAAATCCAATTTATTAAAAACACATTTGTTTTTCAAGCACCCAGGGTTCCTGATTAATTCCCAGCACCGTGGGTTATTTAATGCTGTGGGTTTCGTTGTCATCTTTGATTTTCCACCCAGCGCTTGATTGATAGGAGCTATTGTGAGCCCGTTCTTGGAGCACATTGTTCTTGTCAAACAGTAACGTGCATCTTATTGATGGGAAGTCAGCCTTTTAGAGATGGCAAAACCAGCCTGGGAGCTTGGGGACCATGTGCTGGGCACATGCACCAGTGAAGGAGGGCTGGAGGATTCCGCCAGGAGAGCTCAGTGCTGCCTGGAAGCTCCTGAGCCGTGGGATTCAGCTGGTGTGACATACCCAGCAAGCCATGACTCAGATGTTAATCAGTGTTAGATGCTCTTTTTCTTTTTGTGTTACTGCTGAGCGGTACAAAATCAAGCGTCTTGTACCGGCAGCGCAAATCAATTCGGAATTAAATGAGCCTTTTGTTTGGGAGGCACTTGGGATTTGTTTGGGCTTTGTTGGCTGCCCCCAGCAATGGCTTTGCAAATTGCAGGTGGTGAAGGGGAGAAGAAGTCTCTGCCTCGTGTTTTGCTCCATCCTTCTGCTGATTTCACCCTGTACAAATCCATCCTCTGTGCCCTTGGAGAGCCAAATCCTCCCTCTTCCTCCAGGGAAGGGAGTGCAAATTTAGGGGAGCAGTTGTCGCTGTTAAACTAGGAATGGTGAATAATACAGCACACACACCACTTCTTCAAGGCAAAAGAAGAAGTGGTTTATTGAAAGGCTACCACACTTATATAGGATAGATCGTGCAATACAGACTAGAAAAGGTTTATTGGGCTAAGAAGGTGATATTTCTTTGAAAACTTGCTTTCTGCAAAACATGGTAGTACACACATGGCTTTGTGATTAAAAACAGATGTTAACTTATGTTATTCATTCTTCCCTCTCGTGGAATTCCAAGGGTTTGGGTCATTAAATTCCCAGGATTTTGGGGCTGAAATTCCCAGGATTTTGGGGCTGAATTTTCCAGATTTTAGGGCTGAAATTCCCACATTTTTGGGGCTGAAATTCCCGGGGTTTAGGGTTGGGTATTTCAGGATTTTTAGGCCAAAACTTCCAGGATTTTGGGGGCCAGAATTCCTGGGGGTTTGGGGCAGGAATTCCCAGGGTTTGGGTCTTAAAATCCCAAGGATTTGGGGGCTGAGATTCCCAGGACTTTTGGGGCTGAAATTCCCATGGTTTGGGGCTGAAAATCCCAGGATTTTCATGCTGAAATACTGAGAGTTCTAAGATTGGAATCCTCAGATTTTTGAGGCCAAAATTCCAAGGGTTTGAGAAATAAAATTCCAAGGATTTTGGGGCTGGAATTCCCAGGATTCTGGAGCTGGAATTCCCGGGATTTTTGGGCTGGAATTCTAAGACTTCAAAGCTTGGAAGTCCTAGAGTTTTGCAGCCAGAATTCCCAAATTCTGGGTCTGAAATTCCCACATTTTTGGGGCTGAAATTCCCAGGTTTTAGAGCTGGGTATTCCAGAATTTTGAGGCCAAAACTTCCCGGTTTTTGGGGCCAGAACTCCTGGGGTTTTGGGGCAGGAATTCCCAGGGTCTCGGTCTTAAAATTCCAAGGATTTGGGGGCTGAAATTCCCACATTTTTGGGGCTGAAATTGCCGGGGTTTAGGGCTGGGTATTCTAGGATTTTGAGGACAAAACTTCCAGGGTTTTGGGCCAGAATTCCTGGGGTTTTGAGACAGGAACTCCCAGGGTTTGGGTCTTAAAATTCCAAGGATTTGGGGGCTGAGATTCCCAGGATTTTGGGGCTGAATTTCCCATGGTTTGGGGCTGAAAATCCCAGGATTTTCATGCTGAAATTCTGAGAGTTTTAAGATTGGAATCCTCAGATTTTTGAGGCCAGAATTCCAAGGGTTTGAGAAATAAAATTCCAAGGATTTTGGGGCTGGAATTCCCGGGATTTTGGGCTGGAATTCTAAGACTTCAAAGCTTGGAAGTCCCAGAGTTTTGGGGCCAGAATTCCCAGATTTTGGAGTTGAAATTCCCACATTTTGGGGGCTGAAATTCCCGGGGTTTAGGGCTGGGTATTCCAGGATTTTGAGGCCAAAACTTCCAGGATTTTGGGGCCAGAATTCCTAGGGTTTTGGGGCAGGAATTCCCAGGAATTCCTTAGCCTGGGAAAGATCAAGCTGGAGCTGCAAAAGCCAACAGCCTGGGAAAAATCTGAGTTGGATTTTTCCTTGAGTTTTTCTCACAAGCAGTGAGATCTTCAGGCATGAAAACCAGGAGTGAAAGGGTCTCTGTGCTCCTGTCAGGGCACCCTCACCGATTTAACTCACAGAAATGCAAATTCAAAGGTCAGGCAACTTGGGAGTGGAGCTACAACCTGGAGGAAGAGGCTTCTCACAAAGAGGTTTCTCACATTCAGGGTTGCTCCAAGAGTAAAGGAGTCACCTCTGAATATCAACAGGAACCTTCACAGGTCTTCCAGCTAATGATACAGGAGCCACAAAAGTAAATATTTTCCTTTTCTCCTCTTGTTAAGGATAAAGATAATATCTTCTCACTCTAATCCCACATAATCAACTGTAGGACAGACAACGCATTAGAAAGTGGAAGACAGGAATTAAATTCTTTATATTAGGGTCTGGGAATTAAATTGTTTGTATTAGAACCTGGGAAGGTGTAGAAACCACAATGTTAATTTTTTTCCTGCCTTTTCCTGCACTTCTAGCAGGATGCTTCTGGAGGATTCTTTGTAGGTCCAAGGACTTTGTAAGGCCAAAGACTTTGCACGTGGGATAAGAGTTCAAGGGTGCCTCCATCCCATACTTGAGCAGAGCCAAATCCTCGCCATGGACTGGCAGCTGAGTGTCTGGGTGGGCTGTTCTGAAATTAAATCAGATGCAAACTCCCATAGTGAGCTGTGGTGGGCCAGGCTGCTTGAAAGAGGATTTGTGATCAAAATCTTGCTAATCTTCAATCCAAATCCTCATCTGAGTGCCATAGCAAGGCCTCTTCTTGGGGACTTTTTGATATTGGGGTTCATGTCCCTGAGGTTTTATGTCAGCTTGATTTTTGGCAGTTCTTACTTTCCAAACTCCACGATGAAACTTTCTTGGCTGGTCAAGCTGCCCACAGAGATGCTAAAAATCTCTTTTTGCACTGCTGTCAGTGAGGAAAGGTTTGTGTTTGTGGGGGTTTTCTTCCCTGCTGTTTGGGGGTGTGAGGGATTTACTGCCTCTATTTGCCAAATGTGGGTTTTTTAGGGAAATGACTAAGTCAGGACAAGAAAAATGGCTGGAAAAACTCACTAGCTATGGAAGAAAGTGGCTTAAACCTCCTCAGCTCCAACCCAGCATCCCTGACTCAGGGCTGAGCTCCTGTGTGCAGATTCTGAACCTTCCCTTATGAGTCAGCCCCTCTCCACAGCTGCTCTAAGCTTTGACATAAAGTTGTATAAATCTCCCACTAAAGCCCCTGATTTTCCCAGTGCTGGTAAAGGAAGAACATTAATTACCTGAAATTGTCTCTGCTCCACTGAGGCACAGCATTTGCCTCCAGCATGGCTGATTTTCCAGGATGAAAGTGATTCCACACACGCCTCCCTCTCCTCTTTACTCATACCCACACTCCTTAAAAAAATCCCCTTGTACCCCTCAGCATAAAAGCCCCAAACTTTTACATTAATCAAGATATAAATTGCACTCTTGGGAGGGAGAAATTCCTCCGTGTCTCAAAAAAAAATTTAAAAAATAAAATAAAATTCCACACTTTCTACTGTGCTGCAGTCCAGGCTGCAACAGGTGAGCAAGGAGCTGAGAGCCAACAGATTGTCTGCTCTGAAAGTGAGACACAGCAATGCATCAAACATGCAAATCTGCTCTGCTGCTGCAGCTCCTCTCCAGGATATTTGCCCAAGGGAGCTGAGCAGCTGCTGCAGGAGCTTTGATAGTTTTAGCACTCAGGATCTATTACTCATACACACACACACACACTGAAGGGAGGATTAATGGGGCTTCAGAGTTGTGCAAGGATGTTCCAATCTATGCAAGACAAGGGTGGGGTGTCCAGCTGAAGGAGCAGGGTGGGAGTTGAGTCAGGTTTTGAGAGGAGATGTCACTTCCAGGGGCTGCATCCCACTGGGTGAATCACAGCAGCACTGAGGGTGGAAAGGATGGAGTCCAGCCTTTGATCCCCACCAGAGCACATCCAGCTGTTCCTGCAACAGTTCCTTGTTTTTGTGGAAGCTGTGGGTGTGACCCTGTGATGGGGTGAGAAGGATCTGCCAACCCTCCTGTCCAAAATCTCCTCCTTCCATCATGGAATCATGGACTCACTGAGGTTGGAAAAACCCCTCTAAGGTCACCCAACCATTCCCCCAGCACTGCCATGGCCATCCCCAATCCTTGTCCCCACGTGCCACATCCACACGGCTTTTAAACCCTTCCAGGGATCCCTGTGCCTGCTCAGGTGAGGCCCCAGCTCTGCTCCCAGCACAGGGAGGAGCTGGAGATGCTGGAGGCTCCAGCATGAGCAGAGGATGGAGCAGCTCTGCTGGGAGGAAGGGCTGGCACAGCTGGCATTGTTCAGCCTGGACAGGAGAAGCTTTGGGCTGAGCTCAGTGTGGCCTTGCAGGGCCTGAAGGAGGCAATGAGATGGAGGAGAATGTTTACAGGGGGTGGAGAGACAGGACTTCAAATAGAAAGAGAATAGGTTTAGATGGAATATCAGGAAAAAATTCCTGTCTGTGAAGGTGGTGAGCCCTGGCAGAGAGTACCCAGAGCAGCTGTGGCTGCCCCTGCATCCCTGGAAGGCCCAAGGCCAGGCTGGATGGGGCTGGGAGCTCCTGGGACAGTGGGAGATGTCCCTGCCATGGCAGGGCTTGGAATGAAATGAGCTTTAAGGTCCCTTCCAACCCAAACCATTCCATGATTCTGATTCTCTGGTGACTCCAGCACTGCTGTGGGCAGCCAGTTCCATGCTTGATCACCCTTGGGTGAAGAATTTTCCAATATCCACCCTAAATTTCTCCTGATCCCTGAACCTCTCACATTTTCTCACCCAAGGCACTTTATGGTGCACCTCAGAAGAAGCACAGCTGCAGAATCCAGGCACAGATCAGCAGCAGAGCTGGAACCTGGAGACAACACAGAGGTGTTATCTCCACAGGTGTCTGGAGATAACAGAATTTTCACACTCTATGGCTGGGCTACTTGAGTATTGTAATATTTTACCTGTGCACACTCATGCCTTGCCTTATCACCAAAATTTTACAAACAGACACCAGCAAAAAAGAAGGAAACAGAATGACTGAGGTGGGAAGAGACCTCTGGATGTCACCTGGTGCAGCTGCAGTATCTGAAGCAGTGAAGGATTAGTGGAAGCCTTTGGGTGAGCAGACAATTAAATCCCTGTGTCCCAAGCCATGTAATGTGAAAGTCACAATAATGTGTTCTAAAAGTTCAGATTGATCTCTGAAATAATCAGTGTTCACAGCAAGCCCCAGGGCTGGAGAGGTTACTCTGGGAGTGCAGCCCTTGAGGAGAATGAGAGGAATAAATTTTTAAAAGCCCATGTGGGGTCCTCTAGCCTTGGGTCCCTCCTAAACAGGACAGGCAGTGCTGGCTTCTTCCTGAAGAAGCTTTTTGACATTCTGATGCATCCTTTTTAATTCATCAATAAAACCCTATTTATTTGATCATCCAAATTTCCCTGAAATCCTGATTTCCCCAGAGCATCTTGCTAAAAGTGCAAAACTAGAGGGAACAAAAAAAAAAAAAAAAAAAAAGAACAAGAAAGGAGAAAGCACTAGTCCTTTTCTCTTTAATGAGTTCATTTGCTGGTGTTTAACTCACAGATTTGCTACTGATGTCAAATTAGCTGGCTAAATTAGCTAATTATAGAAAATGTGTACAACACTCTCCATTTGGGACAACTGGCAGAGAGCAGCTACTCAGCTAAACTGGTGAAGAAGTTGCTTTTTAGACCAGAGAAATTAGGAACAAAGGAAATATTCAAATCAATTAGTGGTCTCTGCTCAGTATCCTGAGTGTCCAAAATTCAGTATTTGAGCAGCCTGGTCTGGTGGAAAGTGTCCCTGCCCATGGCAGGGGTTTGGAATGAGATGAACTTTAAAACAAAAATATTCTGGGATTCTTTGAGAGAACAGGCCATGTGTTTTTGAGGGAGCTGCACTATTACATGATATATTTTTCCATTTCAACATGGCTGGCTACAGGCTGTGTTTGTGTTTGCATTCACTTCACACATGGAAGTGAACAGGAGGGTCCCTGTGAGTCTGGGGTCATTGGACACTCAGGAATTCTGGATTCTCTTCCTGGCTCTGCAACCACCCTTGGCTTGGGAAAGTCACCATAGAGTCAGTAAGGCTGGAAAAGACCTTCAAGATCATCAAATCAACTTCAACTGAATGCCCACTAAACCATATCACAAAGTGCCACTTCTACTTATTTTTTTTGAGCAGTTCCAGGGAATGGGGACTCCACCACTGCCCTGGGCAACTGTGCCAGGGCTGGACAAACCTTTTCAGGGAAGAAATTTTCCAAATATCCAGTAGAAACCTCCCTTGGTGCAACTTAAGGCCATTCTCTCTCCTCCTGTCCCTGTTCCTGGAGCAGAGCCCGACCTGGGGCTGTCCCCTCCTGGCAGGGACTTGTGCAGAGCCACAAGGGTCCCCCCTGATCCCCCTTTTCTCCAGGCTGAGCCCCTTCCCAGCTCCCCCAAACCCTTCCCAGCTCCATCCCTGGCCAATCCCCATCCCCTCCATGTCCTTCTTGTCATGAGCAGCCCAAAACAGCCCCCAGGTTTTGAGGTGCCTCAGCTGGAAGGGGATTTTACCTCGGGCAAGTGCAGCCAAATAAACACAAGTTGATTCAATTCTTGGAGTCCACAAGCTGATCCAAATGACTCCTCCAACCCCTCTGTGTCTTTTGCATTCAGGCACCACACAGAGATTCTTCTGACAGCCATTTGATGACACTTTAGCATAAATTCACACTTTTTGCTGCCTTTGAAATCCAGCAGATCTCATTAAAAACCAATATTGATACACCTTGCTCAGGATGTGAATTCAATTTCTCCTTGTTGCTGTGCCCTGTTGAGCAAACATATGTCATGGCCTTGGAGGCTGAACGTGGCAGATGTCTAATTGACCTGAATAAATTTCCACAATGGGTCACTGGAAGGTCCTAGAACCCCCTACCAAATTTTAATCAAACCTAATGAGACCAACAAGTGGATGCAGAGATGAGTTGTGTGATGCAGCAAATGCATCTAGAACCACAGGTGATTAATCCCAGCCCAATTTTCTCTTCCTGGAGCTTCAGAGGACTTTGCTGGCTGCAAGGCAGGGAAGAGGTCTGAAGCAGAGGTGTCCAGGTGGATCCCATCCCAGCAACAGCATGGAAGATTTCTCCCTCCAGAGCAAGTGGTCCTTGTTAGGGAGGAGATATTGTGAATAGACCTGTCATGAAATGAAATTCCATCAAAGATCAGAGGCAGAAAGCCACAAAAGCCTGTAGGACAGAAGTGCTTTGCTAGTAATGAGCTGTCTGCCCTTGGAGGAGAGCCAGAAGCAGACATATCCTAAATAATTCTTCAGCTTGAGCTTCTTCTTGCAGCTACCTGCTGGAGTGATGGAATGTGTGCTCCCAGCCCAGAATGCATGCAGATGTAGCTGGAACTTATGATAAAATAATTTGAAAAGAAGCAGGGTCATGCCAAGCCTCAACACCAAATGTGGTGGAAGTGCTGAGTATGTGGGTGTGGGACATCACCCCAGCTTTTTGTCACCTCCCCCTAATTAACCCATTCAGCCAAGACTGAGGTTAATTATTCCAGCAGCACCTGCTTGTGCCACCACGTTGTGCAAACCAATTTGCAAATAAAGCAAAATAAAAGCAAATAAAGCAAAATAAAAGCAAATACAGTGTATTTGCTGCTTGCCTTGAAGAGTTTATAATCCCATCAGTAACTCAAGGGAACAAGCCTGGACAGAAGAGGTGCCCTGCAAGCAGGAATTCCATTTTCAAAGAATGAAGGAGCAATGGAGATGGAGCAATTCAGGTTTGTGTCTCAGAGCCCATAAGGAACCAGCACCAGGTAAGGAGGGGACTCAGGAGTCCTGCACTTGAGGCAATGTGGGATGGATCCCAAAAATGACTGAGGAATCAGGGGATGGCTGAACCAGCACCTCACTGAACTCAGGGTGTTCTGCATGAACAGGGAGATTTGTCAGTTTTCATCAGGGAAGGTAAATTTGCTGTTTCATCCCAGTTTTTCCTTCTGTTGTGGAATCTTGTGATTTAAGCAGGTGGAATGGCCTTTGAGCCTGCTGGGGAAATTTGCCTCCACTTCTGGCCACAAAAAGCCTCAGAGCTGCTGCACGAGCTGAATGTGCCTTTGGGAAATTTAATCAGATCCTTTTTGTCATGGTTTCCAAAGCAGAACGAAAAATTGGGTGCCTGACAGAAATCTACCAGGTTGGAGCAGGGAAGGCAGGAGCTGGGAGAAGGTAAAGCACAAAAAAAAAAGTGTGTTTGCTGTTTCCTGCTTTATTGCTGCATTAGAGGTGTCAATCTGCCACGGAAATTTGGGATGCAGAGATGGTGGATTCAGATTCAGCAAAGCCCATTACATTTACAAAAAGCTCAGGAGAGATGTCCCAGCAAGACAGTGATGTAATAACTACATGAAAATGTATTTTCAAAAAGATGGGCCCTTGGCTAAACTGTGTGCACCAGGGGATCTCTCAGCAGAAAGCTTCACTTATTACTTTCTTAAAATCCTTATTACATTTCCAGCTCTATAAAAACTGAGTAATTACTGTCTTCAATTACCTCTTGGCACCAGCTTGATTAATGTCCTTTACACCGATTGCTTTGTGAACTGTTGGAGAGAAAAGATGATCTGGGTCAACTCTATAAATGACTTTTTCAATGCCTTGTTAAGCTGAAAAGTTGGAACTTGTGGTCTCAGGGAAGGGTCATCACTTGGTTGCTCTGAGGAGCTGGAATGGATGGACAGGTGGGAGCCAGATTTCAGAATCAGGGTTCAAAATTTTGGTGGTCCAGTGGATCAGCCTTTCAAAGTTGGTTCTCTTTCCTGCAAATTCCCCTGCTGTAAATCCCTGGCCCTGAGGCTGCAGACATGGCACTAAGTGGGAGGATCAATGGTTGTCTGTTCTGGCTTTAATAATTAAAGCTATTGAGCCGTTATGTCTTGGATCAACAAACAGGGCTCACAGGTCACTCTGCCTGCCCTTGTAAATTGATTATTTTCCTACAGACAGCATTAGGGTCAGGGGGTTTGCCTGGCCTCTTCTCCCAGGTCTGGGTATAAACAACTGCTGATTGGGACCATCTGGCCATGCTTTGGCTCAGGCCATTCATTATTCTCAGCAAGAAAAGACTTTTCTCCTCCAGAGGAAGCGAGCAGTGTGTCAGTACCAGACAGAATGGGACAGCAAAGAGGATTTGCTGCTGGTGTTGTTCTACTTCTACCTCAGGATCTGATAGCTCACTAAAATCCTGAATTGTCTCTGTTGGCCCAAGTCATTTGGGACCTGAGTGCTGTGGATAGCTGGGCAAATGCTCCAGAAAACTTCAGCAGCTGCTCATCTCCTGATTCAGCACCCAGTGCTGGCACTGAGGAAAACACAGGAATTCCCTGAACTGTCAGGGAATGATCTGGAAGTGGGTGGGAGGAAGGTGGGAGAGGAACACAGCCAGTGTTCCAGTGCTGGAGATACTCCTTAAAAACTCCAGCTGCCCTCAGAAATCCCACCCTGCCTCCTGCCCCACAGGGCCATTCCCACTGGCATTTGGCCAGTCACTGGGAGGAAGGCTAAGCCAAGCCCCAAAAGAGGAGGGTTAGTTCTCCTGGGATGGCTGCTGGTTCTTTCCCTCAACACAGCTCCATGATCCATGCAGCACTTCCAGAATCCAGGCTGAGTCTTTTCCCCCATCACAACCTCCCTTTTTCCTTATAAAATCAGCCAGCACTTGTCTTAGCTTCCTGATCCCAACTTTTTTGTGGATCCATCTCTTCTCCAAAGGTTCCCACACCATGGGCACTTGAGGCATCTCCCTGGGCCAGTGTGTCCTGGGCAGTGCAAGCACACCTGGATACCTCCAGGTAAGAACCCCACTGTTTGCTGCCAGCTGATTTTTGGGTTCACCTGGGTCACAACCTTCCAAGAGCCCCAGCTGCCAGGCTCCAGTTTTAACCCACAGAGCCAATTACCAGCAGCACTAATTAGAGGGACACTAAGCTAAACACTGCAGCATTTCTGCCTTGTCTCAGGCAGCTGGCTCTGAGCATCACACTGTGGGTGCTGCCCCTCTCTCTGCCTCCCAAAGCTCCCCCAGGCACATCCACATGGTCTGCAGCCACCCTCTGATTGCAGCATGCATGTTTTTATTATGATCCAAGCCTCAGAGACACATTCCAAACCTCTGGCTCTTCCTCCTGCCCAGCTTCCATGTGGCAGGAGAAGGTCAGCCTGAAAACACTTTGTAATTGCTGAGGATTAATGTTGTTTTGCAATGCCAAATCCACATCCGAGTTGCCAAAGGTCTTCTTTGCACAGAGGATTTTCAAGCAGAGACAATGGGGAATTTGCTCCTTGCAGCACAGCAGAACAATTCCCAGCAGAACATTATTCCATGCCTGGGTTTCATTCTGTTATAATCTCACCTGTCTGTACTTTGATATTTAACTCCAAGCTGTCCCCTCTCATTCCTCATCACCCCACAGTGGCACTTTCCAAATCAGGGCTTTCTGCATCCCTCATTCTCAGCCTGAATTGTCTCCCTTTTTCTTTGATAGCCCCATGAGTTTGGAACACTTGAATTTTACCTGGCTTAATGCCAGATCTCAATTTTTTTTCTTTTTTTATTTATTTTTTTTTAATTTGTTTCTGCTCATTTTCACACTTTGGGTGGGTTTTCCAATTTGAAGAACTTCAGCCTGGAACTGAAGGAGCCTTATTGCAGTGTGGGGTTGTGTGGTTTCCCAGAGGGGAAGGGAGAGAAGAACTGCTCAAGGTTGGATGAGTGTTCAAATCCTTGTGCTACCACCACAGGAGCCACTCCTTCCTGTGACAGGGCTCCTGTGTTCATCTCAGTGTGCATTGCATGGGGAAAGGGTGACAAATTTTTAAAGTGGGAGACAGGACTTGCCTCATTCTGGCTGAGAACAAGGGCAGTGAGCAGCTCTGCTGGGGTATGGAGGAGTCTGAGCTGCAGAATGAAAATTTCTGCATCAGGGGATGGTGACTGGGGAAAATGTTGGCACTTAGAGAGCCTGCAGGGATTTCCAAAAGAGAATTTTGCTGCATTCCATGCCTGAATCTCACAATGACACCTTCCAGAGGATCTGGAAGAGCTGGACCCAGAGGTTTCAGGTGTGTGCCAGCCCAGCTCTGTTTGCTGTGGTCCTTGGTGGCTCCAGGCTCCTCTCTGTGTTCCTGCTCTTTTCCCAGCTCTGGGAGAGCTGAGCATGTGAGGACACTGTGGAAAGAAGGAACCCAAACAAGGGGGAAAAAAAAAAATCTCAGGATTTAGTTTTCCTTCTGCAGAGTGATGGTTTAGATTTCCAGCTGTGGTGGGAGTAAAGTTCTCATAGATATTCCAGCTCCTTATTATTCCATGGAAGCAGAGGAGCATGAACTTTGTAAGAAATGCACTGAGGAATATCTCTACCCCCATGGCTTTTCCTGCCATCACATCCCAGCAACTTCTGAACTAAACCCACTTCAGACAAAGTGCCTCTTGCAGAAGAGGCTGCAGCATTTTGCAAAGGCTCCACAATTCACTGAACTCATAATGACCACAGCCAGCTGCCGAGACTGCAACAGAGAGACCAAGAGGTTCATAACCCAAGGCTACAAATTTATTGCTTCTTCCCTTGGAAAAATGAGAGTGGGGCTGTGTTTATCTCCTCTGGCTCCTGTCTGGTGTGAGAAGCACACAGCAAAGGCTGTTCAGTGTCCTGCACTTTTCAACTCTCCTTGTCTGCCCAAATCCGTGGTATGAGCAGGGCTGGGTGGGGCCACCCTGCTCCATCCCCGAGGGAATCTTGCTGCCAATAAAGGGAATTCCAGGAGAGCACAAACCTAGCATGGGTATTTGTTGTTATCACACAGAGCACAAGAAAGATGTTGGGCTCAGTTTCATGAGGGTGTCACAAGCACAGGGACAGAAGAAGGTGGAGAGGTCTGGAGTTCTTCTGCCATAGTGACATCAAATCACAGAATCATGGAATGGTTTGGGTTGGAAGGGACATTAAAAACCATCCAGTGCCACCCCTGCCATGGCAGGGACACCTTCCACCATCCCAGGGTGCTCCAAGCCCCATCCAACCTGGCCTTGGGCACTTCCAGGGATCCAGGGTGAGAGGAATGTCGAATTTGTCTTTACAAACAAGCTGTGGATCTGCTGGTAGATGAGGTTAGCATTGAGAGATAAAAGAAACAATGGGAGGGATTCCACTGATTGATGAATGGAAAAAGATATTTGCCTTTACAAACAAAGTGTAGGTTTGGTGATAAATGAAATTGGGTATTGGAAGGTGAAAGAAGCAATGGGGAAAAACCATGGATTCTATAGGAATTAAAAATTAAAAGAGGGTTATACATTAGAGGGGAATCTCAGGTATCAGGTGTTTGGGAAGTCTGTGCCTCTCAAGTACCTCAGCCAGTGGGGAAAGAGAGAGGGAAAAGGGCCAGGAAATTAGGGATAAAAGGAGGCTGCAGTCCTCCAAAAATCTGAGAGACCCCAGGGGAATGCTCCCATGGCCTCTCCCTTTATTTGGATAAAAGCAAAAAGGACTCCTCTGTCTCCTTTTTGGACATACACCTCTGGTGTTTGTGGATTAATTTTCCTGACAAGGGGCAGCCACAGCTGCTCTGGCAATTCCAGCCCAGCCAGGAATTCCTTCCCAAATCCCATCTATCCAACTCTGGCAGTTTAAATCCATTCCCCTTTGTTCCAACACTCCACACCCCTGCCCAAACTCCCTCTCCAGTTTTCTTGCAGGCCCAGGAAATGACTGAAGGTGTGGGGAAGGTAAACCATGGACACAATTTCAGTAGGAAGAACAATTTCTGTTGGGAACAGAACAATTTCTGATGGGCCTGGCTGAGCAGCCCCTCAGCACATCTTTCTCAGTGACAATTTCCTGCAGGACTCACTGCATCAAGCCTCCTCATTTAAATTATGAAAGAAGTAAGAAAAAGTCATCACATGTTCACTTTAAGAGCAATGAAACCAACGTGGGTTCCACAATTTACATTTCAGCCTTCACTGAGGTGTATTTTATTATCCTGCTTAATTATGCTACATAAATCTCCACTATGCTACAGTTAAAATGTGGCCTCTGCCCCGATGAGTTTCTAATTCAAATAGATGAGGTACATGAGTTAAGGAGAAAGATCAAACACAGGAAGCAGCAGCACAATGATTTGTAAATTTAGCTTGTGCCACTACAATTTAAAAAAATATCAGTGGTGCTTAGTGGAAAATATTGGGAAAATGTGAAGATGAAGGAAGAGGGGACACAATGGGAAACAGGAGATGATTTGGGAAGGGATGGGAAATGGAGGGTGGCAGTGAGGGGCACAATGATTTGTAAATTTAGCTTGTGTCACTACAATTTAAAAAATATCAGCAGTGTTTAGTGGAAAATATTGGGAAAATGTGAAGATGAAGGAAGAAGGGACACAATGGGAAACAGGAGATGATTTGGGGAGGGTGGGAAATGGAGGGTGGCAGTGAAGGGGGGATGAAAGAGCAAAAGGAGCAGCTGAATGGCCTCCAGTGCCTGGTCATGTCCAGCACAGCACTGACAGACACCTCTTGCTTTGTGGCAAATACCTGCTACTTGTGCTGATCTAATTTTTCACCAGACCCCTGGAGCTGGGTACTCCTTGAAATGTTTTTCTTCCCCAAACCCATAAAGATCATGAGAAAAAAACTGATATTACATTGTAGGACTTGCCTTTGCTGAAGGGGAATTGCTACATACAACAGCAGTCACACCAATGCAGTTTTTAACACAGAGATGAGGAGACCTTTTAGCTCATTTTATCACATTACATTTCATTTTATAGATGTACAGCAGGTACCACTTCATTTTCTTGCTGAGCATTTGCTATTGCCTGACCAGACTCTCAATGGGAATCACAAAACCTCTGCTGAATCATTTGGATACACCACCACCTCTAGGAACTTTTCAGGTGCACTGACAGCTTCAATTCCTGCAATTCCAAGTGAATCTCACAAGAGACTCATCTTTCTTGTGTTCCAAAGGTCATGTGGCCCTCAAAGGTCACCTCTGCTCCACTGACACCTTTTCTGTCAGATCTTTTGGTGACTGAAAGATTATGGATGAAACAGCCCAAAATCTCCCACCCTGCTGTGTCTCCAACCCTGCAGCAGTGGTGGAGTCGTGGGATTCATCTGCAAGGATCTGTCTTGCTGATTTTGTCCTTCTTGCTGACAACAACAGAAAAAATTGAAGACATCAGTCTTCAGCCTTATTCAGTGCCCACAGAGCACTGCTGTGCAATAAAGTTGATGTAAGTCTGTTCCTGTAGATTTGGTGTTTTCCTTCCTCCCTTTATCACAAGGCTTTCAAAGCCTCTGAGCATCCTCACTCTGCCCACAAACCCTTCACACCCCAAATATTTGGGATCTACCATCACTGACCCCTTGCAGATTGGCTGCTGCTCAACAGATTCCAGCTGGAACTCTGAGGCTGCCTGGTGGGTTTGCCCAGGAATTTTAGATTTGCCCAGCCTGAGAGTCAGGGCAGTGACCTCAGGGTTCATCTTCCCCTCCAAACTGGAGTAATCCCAATGTGATGCATTGTAAAGTTTTTGGGCAAGAGGAAAGTCAAACCCTTCTCCATCACCTAAGCTGCAGAGCTGAGTTTAGGCACAAAAAAAAATGGAATTTTTAAGGTTGGAAAAGACCTTCAGGGCCATCAAGTCCAACTGTCAACCCAGCACCACCATGTTCCCCATTAAACCATTCCCTCAATGCCTCATCCTCACATTATTTGGACAGTTCCAGGGATGGTCACTCCATCACTGCCCTGGGCAGCTTGCTCTAATTCCTTAAAACATTTTCCATTTAAAAAAAAATCCTAATATCCAATATAAACCTTCCCTGGCACAACTTGAGGCTGTTTCCTCCTATCCTGTCCCAGGCATGGGCAGGGGGATGGATCACAGTGTTGGTCAGGGTGATTTTGATTGGCACCATCAAAGGCAACACAGCCAAAAACCATCAGCCACATGTGACAGACACAGGATCATCAAAACTCAGAGTGGGATGTAACAGTACAGAAGCTCTGAAGGGCTTTTTCTTAAATTCCCCAAGAGAAACCCTTTTCCCCCCGATTTTTAATTTTTTAGTGAAAATTAAGGACAAGAAAGTGTTGGTCAAACAGTGGGAGGCTCAGATTTCTAACAGCAGTGTGGAAAGCCCTTTCAAAGGCACCTCTAATTATTATTATTTGCCAATTTCAATATACTCATTTTTTGCTGTGAGATGGGATTAGAAGTAAAATAAGACAGGCTTAAAACTTAAAGGATGTAAAGAAAACTTTTATTAACAATATGGAGGAATCATAAATTCAGAATAAAACTTTTAGACCACTTCTTCTCTCTTTTCCCACACCCTCTTCTCTTTCTTAACACCAACATACAGAAACACTTTAGTCAGTTCCTAACTTCAGAATATTCTTTTTCAGTTCACTCTAGAGAGAGGACTATTGTCTTGTTAGGCTATAGGGAGTTTTTCACAAGAGGAAAAAACCAGTTCTGTTGTGGCTTTACAAATAAGTCCCATCAAGTCACAGAAAAAGTTCTCAAAAAAACCCCAAACCTTCCACAAATATCCTTTTCTAAGTACTAATTAATACAAAGCCAACACACCAGGCAATCTGAATATCCTTCAAAGTCCCTGTGCACAGATCATTCCAGTTCCTGCTCCTCTTGGCAGCAAATCCTTGGGATTGTCAGGTGAGTGGGGATTGTTGTTGTGAGCTTGGTTTTAGCATGGTGGTTTGTTGGGGGGGAATATAAAAATCTTATGAGTGCCTAGCAAGTTGTTCTGAAACAATAGATGAAATAGAGATGTTGGCAATCTTTGACACAGATGCTGAAAACAGTCATGTGAAGGTTTGAGGCCTCTTCCTTTGTTTAGATGATACCAAATGCCACAAATACCAAAGAACCAACAGACATCCTGTCCCAAGCCTGGCAGGAAAGGTCTGAAGAGAAGGGTTACAGATAAGAAAGCCATAAAACATGGTATTTTAGGGATTCCTATAGGTTGCATGCAAATATTAGGAAATTAGTATATTGTATTAGATTGGTTATTGGAAATTAGAATATTCATCATAGAGGAATACTTATTGCATTGTAAATGGGAAATCTCTCTCTAAGCTCTCTCTTACCCCCTTGCTCTTGTCTCTTATTTCTTACTCTCCATGCTCTACACTCTCTCTTACACCCATGCCCTTATAATAAAATACAAACCTGAAGGACGAGAAAATAGTTAGCTCTGAGTCTGTCCAGCAACCATCCAACAACCAAATCCCCACAGTGGGCCCCAGTTCCTGCTGTGAAACAGGGGCTGTGGTGCCTGTCAGTGACAGATTTACTTTGTCAAGAGCGCTCAAGGGGGACAACAACCATCGTATCATCCTGCTGTGATATCACCTCGCAGCAAATTAAATCTGAGGCCAGCAGGACTGTTCAGCTGCTGAATCTTGTGGGCCATTTTCTGCAAGACAAGCCTTGAAATTGGCTGGCTGATGTCTCATTTCAGGAGGATTGATACTGGTGCTGCTTCCCTTGGAAATACAAGAGTGCGTTGTTGCTACCTCGAGTTTTACTCACTTCAACTTCTTGTTGTTTCTCTTGCCTGGAGCTTCTGTTTGCACAAACCAGAAAATTTCCAAAGCTGCATTCAGCAGGATGAAATATTTCTGTGAGCACTGAAATTTCTGAATTATCTCCAGCATTTGTCATGCTCAGCTGCCTGTGGTTTAATAAGGTGCAGCTCTGATCTGAGGGTTTTTCCTAGGGTTCAGGCACCCATGAACTCTTCCTCCCAAATGGATTTGCTGGGATAGATGAACCAAGTGGTTCCAACTCCCCCTCAGTGTCAGCAGGACTTCTGGGATTTTCTTTTCTATCCAGCCACCTCTTTTCCCCCAAACTATGGGGATTTAGGCTTGGATATCACCTGAGGCAAGAGCTGATGCCCAACAAATCCACAAGATTTGGGTTAAAATAAGGAGTTTGTGGGTGGGATCAAAAAACTTCTCTACAGAAGGGGGGAAAAAACCCATAATTACACGTGAGAGTTGGAATGGGAGTGTTGTGTTTTATGTCTCTCATATACCTGAGGTTTTTCCATGGTCTAAAGGAAGATTAAGACTTAAGGATTTTAATTTCAAGAAGCCAACAAGCAGCCTGCACTCGTTCGCCTGAGGACTTGGAAAATGCCTGTGGGATAAGTAAAATAAAGGGGGGAAAATAAACCAAACAACTGGATTTTTTTTTAAATGGTTAAGAGAATGAGAACATCCTCACAGCATTTTACCTGTCTTTGAAGAGCAACGCTTCACACCTGCTCTGCTTTCCTTCAGGGACTGCATTACCAGAGGTTCTGTGGCTTTGACATTGGAAAAGCAGCAGTGTTTTTCCACTTAACTTAATCTTAGCTATTATTTTTCTGCAGCAGCAGAACACAGAGCAACGTGGGAAATGTCAGGAGGCAAAAAACAATAAGGAGACATTTGAATCATATCTCTGCCTTGATTCCCAGCATTGAGCCAGGCAACTTCTTCTCCTGCCCCAGGAGTTTCTTCTTATTCAAAGAGACAAAAAGAATTGATGGCAGCTACGTGCTGGGAAGAGAAACTGATTGTTGCTGTGCAGAAAATCCAAAAAACAACATAAACCAGCTTTAGTTCACACTTATTTAAGGGTAAATAAGAATAATGAGGTCATCCAGATGTGTGACTAAAACTAGAACCAAATCCTGATGTTTCAGCACACTTTTACTCAATTCTTTACTCAGGCAGTTTGGCAAAGTTTGGTAAAGCTACATAAGAAAACCAGAATTATTTGTAAGAGGGTGGCTGGAACCTGATTCTTTACCCATGCACCAATTTCAGCTTCATGCTGTTGATGTGGGGGTGACCAGCTCTGTAAGAAGGGAAAAATAGATTTTATTAAGCTGACTGAGAGATGCCAACAGGCTTAGGCTCACTTTCTACATGCAGAACTGCTCCTGCAGCTTAGGTGGAAATTCTGCTCCCATCTACACTGCTGCAAGTCAAAGGGGATTTCATTATAACCAATATAAAGGCTTTACACACAGGGCAATTACACCTGGAAGAAGTTGGTGTGAGCCAAACCCTTTGCTATGACATTTTCAATAGTGTTTGAAACGAAAAAATGAAGTACTTGTGATTTTTTTTTTCAAATGTTAAAGCTGTGGTTGAGAGTCCCTGTGTGTACACCAGCCCTAAATCTCTTAGGTTTAGGAATTCCCATGAATTCCCAGGAAACACTTAGAAAATATCAGGGGATAAACTGTGGAAAGGGATTGCAGGTAAAATTATCTCAGGAAAAGAGAGAAGCAATCCTTTAGTTACACAAGTTATATAGGGAATGGAACCATGGCCAGTGGAGTTTGTAAAACACTCCAAGGGAATAAACCAGAATTCCCAAAGAGCTGCTCTGCCTGTGCCTCTTCAGAATTCTCTTTGGCAGAACTCTGCACTAGGTGGTGTTTCCCTCGGGAAACTGGCCCAGCTGATGAGGAATAGCTCAAACTCCTTTCTTTTATTGGAAGGAGGATGGATGGAGTAGAGGAGTGAAGCCATCTGTGATTCCCAGTCCTTTCTGAATGGGGGGACCCTCTACTGAGCCAACCTGATCTCTATTGACAAGTTGTGACAGGGATTCATCCATCATCACAAACATTTTGTTTGTCAGTTTGGACTTTTGTTGGTTTGAATAATCCAGGAAGCACCCATTTTACCTGGTACGTCTCAGAGTACTAAAAAACTGTGTGAAAGGAATGGGAAAAAGAAAAAAAATTATTTCCCCTGTTTTCCCTTCCATCAATTTTCAGATTGAGACCCTTTTTTGGTAAATTGAGTGAGGAAAAATGATGTTCTCATGACCCTTCAGCCTCACTGTATCATATATTAATAATCAAGAGAGATCTCAGCGCTCATGTGCTGCTGTTGAATTCTCCCTTTTCATTTAAAGAAAACACAAATTCCCACCTGTGGCTTTGCTTGGGTGAGGAGTGAAGGGAAAGGCTGGTCAGTGAAACCAGGCAGTGATTTAGCAATTAGAGCCCGGGACTGAAAGCCAGCCGGGTCACAGTTCTGAGGGAGATTTGCTGTTGCTCGTCCTGATGAAGTTCCTCCTAAATGAGGTGATTATTGCAGCTGTCAGGAATGAAAAGGTGAGGCACATCGATTTCAGCCCCACTGCAGGCTCCAGGCAGCGCTGGTCCGGAGCAGTCGATGGGAATTGCCAATTAACAAAAACAATATTGGCAAGTTCTGAGGAAAAACTCCCTCCAGCCAGTGCACAAACCTCCTGCCATTCAAATCACCGTCCTTGGGCAAAGGCATTGGCAAACCTGCTCAGAAAAACAAGGAAAACGAGGTTTTTATTTTGGCATAGCTGGATAGGAAATTGTGGAGAAATGTAGCAGAACAGCTACACTGAAGTGCACACCCTACCTGGAGATAAAAACCACTTTACTTTGGAGGAATTATTCTGTTCTGAAAACACATTGCTTATTCAGGAATAAAGCACCTTTTATTTCAGAATTAAAGTGCCCATGCTCTTACTCTGCCCTTCTGCTAATGATCATAGATACAGCTGTTGATTATAATAAATAGAGGCTCTTCCACAACAGCTACGGTGGAATTCTTCCCCTTGTAAATAAGGAATTATCAAGCTTCCAATTACCTGGTGTTTCAAATGCAGCTCGTATAAATGGGTACTCTTGACTCACCTACAGATTTCAGCGATTTCCATGCAATTAAGTCGTTAAGATGCAGCTTTGGGCAGAAAAAACTCCTCTGGAAGAGCAGTGTGTTTGACATGATGGAGTGAACCTGCTTTAAAAAAACACCCAGAAGCTCCCAGTGATGCAAATGATGGTTGCTCCTGCCTTTCCTAAGGAATTCTGTCCAGGCAACAACAATCCTGGGCTTTGCGTGGTGTTTTTAACACAAGCTCTCAAAAAATATGACTGAAAGAGTGTCCTTATCCCTCACTTAGTGATGCCTTGGGTTTTAGCTTTTCTATTTTTCAGAGTCTCTGCTGCTTGGTATGTAACTCTGGAATTTCGTGTTAGGTGTTAGTAAGTTCTCTTCACAGGGTAGTGACAAAACAATTCCTTTCTAGCTAGAGAAATTTTCGGTCCCCAAAAAGCAAAAACAACAGCGAGGGAAAGGGGAATGATACTTCATAGCCTGGGGCTGTGGTTGGATAATTAACCCCGAGATGTAATGAGCCAAAACTTATAAAAGTGTTACACTCATGACCAGGGTCCATCTTGGATTTAATTTGGGTGCAGCCCCTCTTGCACTGCCCAAGGTGAATCCTGCCAATAAATCCCTATTTTATTCCTTTTGCTCTGTCTAGTCTCTGTTCCAGGCAACACTAGAAAAGGGGAAAGTCAGGCAGCTCTTGGGAGAGGTTTGTTTGATGTTTGGATTTCCAGCCCTGGACAGGGTGACATCCACCTTTCATTTTTCCAAATGTGATCTTTGAAGGGAGGGAGTGTGTCCCGTGGTGTTACAAATGAGAAACAAAAGTCTCCATATTCAGCAAAATTTAGATTGCTTTATTTTATATAGACAGAGCAAGCAGTGCTGGGGAGGCAGAGGGGTCACAGCCCACTCCATGCTCCACCCAACTTTGGTTTGTAGCTCCCTTTTTATATGATGGTTTTCCTTGTAGTCATCAATAATTGTTATTGTTTTTGTTGTAGTAATTCTGCAAGGTGAGCAGTGGTGGTCAAAGAAACTTCCAAACTTCCGTGGGACAGCTCTTGGGACAATCGGTCATGTAACCATCTGGGCTTGGGAGATAAAAACAGAAGTGGGAAGTCTGATCTTTAGCAGATAGTTTGTGATTGATTGCACAAAGGCAGGAAATCTGATTCTGCAAACTCTTTCAGACTATGGAAAACCCCTTTTTTTTTATTTTTTTTACAAAGTGGTATACACAATATTCATAACATGGTGATTTAAACAGAATGGGTTTAATAATATATTTCCCTTTATCTAGGTCCATGTTCTTTTCTTATTTTAAGTATTCTAGTTTATACAAACTCCAAAACTTCTATGATTAACACGAATCATCTGTCAATTATCACACTCTGCTCCCTCATACCCCCACCCCGTTTCCTGCCGCTCCCAGAGTGAATGATGGCTTTTGGGCACAGGTGTACTTTGTCAGGTCGATAATGATTTAACCTTTAATTGATTTTTAACCACCTGTCGAAGGTTTGCGGGGGAACCTGCCATAAAAACTACAACTCCCAGAATGCTCCGCGGCGCCGCACCCCACCTTGATGCCGCGCGCCCCGCCCTCCTCGTTTTCTATTGGCTGCCGTCCCGCCGTCCTCGCTTCTGATTGGCTGCGGCGCGCCGGCAGGCGTGGCTGCGCCGTGTGTGAGGGGGCGCAAGATGGCGGCGGGCGATGCGGTTGGGAGGTACCGCGGCACGGTGGGCAGGAGCAAGGACCCCTCGGGGCTGCTCATCTCGGTTATCAGGTAGGGGCGGCCCCGCTGCGCATCCTCCGCGCCTCTGAGGGTCACCCAGGGCTGGGGGCGAGCACTGCTGTGCTGGGGAGGCCTGCCCGGCTCGGGCCTCCGGGATGTGAGGCATTGAGTGATCCTGGGTTTGGGTCCCTGCTGTTCCTGAGGCTGCAGCGCTGGAGAAAACCTGGGGGTGCTGCTGGACACGAGCCCCGCTGGGCAAGAAGGACAGTGGGACATGGTCTGTGGCACGTTAGTGTGGAAGTTGTTTCCGCCGTGCTGGGCAGCGGTGAGGCCGCACCCCGAGTGCTGTGTCCAGCTCTGGGCTCCTCAGCTGAGGAAGGAATTGAGGAGCCAGGGATGGAGCTGGGAAGGGTTTGGAGAACCAGGAAAAGCTGGGGGACTGGGAAGGGGCTCAGCCTGCAGAAGAGGGATCCGGGGGACCTTGGCAAGGCCCTGCCAGGAGGGGACAGCCCCAGGGAACAGGGACAGGAGAGGGAACGGCTCAGGCTGGGCCAGGGCAGGGTGGGTTTTAGCAGGAATTTCTACTCAAGAAGGGCCCTCAAACACTCCAGGGGCAGTGCTGGAGTCCCTATCCCTGGAGGATCTTAAGAAAAACTGGACGTGGCACTCGGTGCTCTGCTGTGGGTGACAAGGTGGGGATCTGTCACAGGTTGAAAATCTTTTCCAAACTCACTGATGCTGTGAATAAACCCTGCAGGTAGTTCCAGCTTAATGCCATTGATGAAGGCCAAGGCACTGTCACATTATTGCTGTGGAGTCCATAAGTGCCCTCACTGTCAAACACAGCAGCACTGGGTAAAATTCATCTGCTGGAAATCTGGAGGACCAGGAAGTCCAGAAAGTGCTGCTGCTTCCAAGTCTGTATTTTTGGGATTGAAAATAAATGCTCAGTCATGTTTAGACACTGAATTTTGTCTCCCTGTGTTCCTGAACATGGTTCTGTGATAGATTTGGACATGAATTCACTGTTTCCCCTCCCAGTACTTTATTTAACTGCTTGTAAATCTTTTCTGTGCTGCTTAAACCCAGTGGATTAGCAGCTGGTTGCCCACACTGAAGGTTTTGAATGTTCTTACATGTTTTGAATGTTCTTACACAATGGCTGTGGGCAGCTGCAGTCACACCAGGAGGATGCTGTCAGGTGTAATGAGCTCCCAAATTTTGCATCCTACTCCAATGTCTTGGAGAGAAACTGTAGTCATCCTATTTGGAGAAGTTATTGCAGCACTAGTTCTGTATCTAGGACATGTTCTGATTTAAATATCCTCTGTGAATGATAATGTTTAGGACAAAAATCATACTTTTTCATCACTCTGACCTTTAAAATCCTGCAGATCTTGAGGGAGATGTTGGTTCTCTTAAAAAAAAAATAAAAGGCAGCTGGTGCCACTCTCTGTGGAGGAAAAATAAATATGCACTGGTTGTGCAGCATTTCCTGTTGTAATCATCTTTTTTCCATGTTTCCTGTAATTTCCAAGAGTATTTTAAGGTCTTCCTTTTGTGCCTCTATTTTAATAAATCCAGGCTTATTAAATTTATTTAAAAACAGAAGAGTGAGCTCACAGTGCTCTGTTCTCCAAATAAAAAGAAATGTTTGTCTCATCATCTTTGGCTTCCAGGCCCTGATGCCTTGGCTAGTTTAGGCCCAGTGTTTAGACACAACACTGAGTTATTGACTTTATGAAATTAAAGTTATTCAATAGAACAGCCTGATAACTAAACTTCCAGAATTTAATTAGAACTTGGTTTGGATGATTCTCTGCAAAGCTTGACATGTCAGGTTGAGCCAGACCATGAAAACCTGAGGGTAGAACTGATTGCAGGGGAAGGAAAAAGTGTTGTGGTAATAATATTGATGTTTTTAGGCTTAGCCAAGTGCAAAAAAGAAATGGTGTGAAAAGGAATTTAAATCACTTTTCTCTGTATATTGGTTTTGTGAGGAGCTCAGGTGAGGATGAACTTACCAAGCAACAGGTGAATTTTTTAGTGGTTTGTATGGTCAGAAAACACCACTGCAGACAAGTTTAAACATGGGTGGCTTAAATGTAATTTTTACTCAGCTTCAGAAGAATATTACAAATCTTAACAGCAGGCTGCTGGTTTGAAATGTGACTGAGTTTCCTTTTGTTGATGGATTTATTTCCAAAACATTTATACATAATAGAGGCTTCTGCCAATCCTTGTGGTTTTATACTTGTCCCTGTTTTATTTAGGCTGTTTATTTCTCCCTTGTTGCAGTGTGAAAGGTCCATAAAAGAACAGTGGATGAAAAACAGCAAAACTTTGTATTTTTCCTCTGCAAACAAACAAAACCAGAGGAGCTTCTTCAAGTATTGATGTTTTACTTGGTTATAACAAAGACAGGGATGTTTTCCAAAAAACAAACATTGTTTAGGTCTGCAAAATCTCTTCATGTGGTCTATGAAATGCTTTGAAGTGTGAAGCTGAAAGGCCTTCTGTAAACAGAAATTATTTTATTAATGAAGGGGTAATTTCTGGTATTTACTTGAGCTTAGCAGCTCTCACTCACAAGAGACTGAACAATTGACTTTTCTGAGATCCCAGATTTAGAGAATCTTGTAGTTTTGTGACTGGACTTCCCAGGAGAAAGTGTCTCACTTCCAGGGAGAGTGTTTGGGGCAAGATCTATGACAAATTTTTAACTGCATAGCAGCACTGAAATCCAGTCAGAAATGGAATTTGATGGGGTCTGGGGCTCTGCTTTGGGAGTTTGAAGTTACCCCTGCTCTCTGTGGTGCTGTGAGATAAAGGAAAACCCAACAGGAACGAGTGTCCCCTTTGTGTCCCTGTGAAGTGTCACTGTTTCCTGTTGTGTCAGGAACACACTTGTTCTTTGGGAGTTGTTTCCTGTAGGAGGATCCATGCACTCCTGGAATTCACCTTGGTTTCCTGGTTGTTGCCAAGAATAGAGACTAAAGGCAGCCTCGAGGGTGGGTTAATTTGGAGGAATGTTCCATGAGCACTGTGAGGAGTGAGGGATGTGCAGCTGTCCCAGGATGGGACTGATCCATCCCAGAACAGCCCTGAGCTCCCAGGGAATTCCCACATTTTGCAAGGTGTAGTTCCACCCCCAGCACTGAGTTCTTGGCCACTTTCTCTTGTTTCTCCCAAAGGAGAAATAAAGAGATTGTCCACAGCAAGAAATCTTTTGGAAGTAAAGAGTGTCTGGAAAGTTTGCAAAGTCTGCCCTTAAATTCCCACTTTTTGCTGTAGCTCCAGCTTCCCTCCTTTTCCCTGTGCCTTTACAGTTATTTGGAATATCTTCAATTTGTTCTTGTCCTCAGAGTGCTGAGAAGAAATGGGCATTATTTGCTACAAAAAACAGCTCCTGGGATTGTGACTTTTGGAGTGGATATTGGATATTGGAGCAGCTTCTGTCCCTGTGCTGCTGCTCATTCCTCAGCACACCCACCTCCAAACCCTGCTCATTCCTTCGGGCTGAGAAAGATCCCTCAAGTTCCTTAAATAAAAGGTACTATGTAAAGTCAAGATGCTGTCACAGGAGAGCAGAGGCTTTTGTTGGAGGAATCTCCTGCTGATCCCAGGGGCTTTGGCAATGTCTTTTTAAAAGCCATGCAGATAACAGAGCAAATTTGGCTGACCTGCTGGAGGACAACTTGGGGAATATTTTCTTTTATCACTCAGAGGACAAACACGTGTTTGTATATTGATTTTTCTTAACCTTTTGTTTTGTTGCTAGCTGGTTGAAGCAGCTTTTGTATTCTGAAACAAGCAACCTGGCATTTAGCAAATCCTTTTTTGTTTAAGTGAGAGAGATCTTGTCAGATTTTTAATTGGTGAATGTGTCTGCCTTTTATTTATTGCTGGGTGTTTTGCTTCCCAATTACAGGTTGCTATTTTTTAAAACTGGCCTTTAATAGCTTCTGTAATTGGGGGAAAACAAACTTCAGCAGTGACTCCATAAGACCTCAGTGAAATTTTTGTGCTGAGCTTTCACAGAAGCAAACACACCCAGCAGATCTCTGCAGAAGTTGAGATGGCAGGCAAAAAAACCTTGAACAGACTTTATTTTTCACAAGTGGAATTCTTTTTCTTTAATGCTTGTGGCCATTATTTTCATTGTAAGTGAACTTGCTGAATGGATTTTTTTGCTAATGACCTGGCATTTGGTCTTCTCTTTGTGTCTAAAACAGCAGAGCTGAGATCCCCGTGTGTGATGGAGAGTGAGGGGCAGGGATGTGGAGCTGTTGCCCTCATCATTGCATTTGAGAAATAGCTGCTACAAGGAATAAACTCGAGTTATTCTGATCTGTAATGGTCTCTTAAAACCACTTTTATTGCAAATAGTGTTTTCCAGTGTTATAAAGGTAGCAGTTCTTCTACGAGAAAAGTACTTTAGAAATTCCCTGAAAATAAATTGTATATGGCAGAGTGTAGTTGTAAACGATAAATTTCCTTGAAATGATCTCCAGGCACTTGTATAAAATGTTTAGGTATTTGGCAACTGTTGAGTTGTAGCTCGATTCAGACCCTTGGTTGCATTTAAAAATGTATAAAGTAGCACATGTGAATGAATACACAACCACATAAAAAAGGACAAGAGGTGTGACTGTGCCAAGCTAAAAGCTCAAAGTACTTTATTTTTCAGCTCTTATTTTAGCTTTAGCCAGTGCAGAGCTGGGGTTGAACCTACCCTGGCAAAACTAGGAAGTGGAAATACTGCCTTTTGTTAGGAAATGATTGTGCTTTTAACTCTTTCAAATGTGTTGCCTTCAACAGCTCTTGGGGCAGTTTTGAAACCTTCAGGTAAATGATGAAATTCCCCAGTTCTCCTCTGGTTCCTGCAGGGCTGCAAGTGTGACACCAAGGCTGGGTTCATGGTGCAGCATGGGGAGTAACTCCCAAAATATTCTTTATGCTTTAATTATCCAGGTGCCAAGTCTGAGTAGCACTGTGCAGCCTCTGCTTCTGCAGATCTGGAAATACTGATCCTTAGAGCTTTGACTTTCTCTTGGCAATGTGGTAATACATGGAATGGTTGATTTAATTTCTGGATCTAAAATTAATTGCCAAAAGAAGAGTTGGTCCCTGTGGTTTCCTGGACAGGGTCTCACACAGCTGGGTGGGAGCTGAGTCCTGTTTGTGCCTGGAGGTATCACTGGCATCTCCTGGGGCTGTCTGCTCCTGCATCCCTGTTCCTACATGGCAAATGTGCAGCTGCTTGGTGTCCCTGGGGTTTTCCTGTGTGTGGGATTCAAACTCTTCCTGTGCTGCTGGTGGAGCCATCTGAAGGAGGGGAATTCTGCTGAAGCCACTGCAGTCCAGTCTTTGTTTCAGAAATCAGCTGATCACTCACTCCCCTGCCATCATTTGTATTGGTGTGAGGAAATTTGATTAAAGATTGGTTAATTTAGCAAAATAAAGATTTCCCTGCTGGTATTTATTTAGATGGCTGGAGGCTGCTCAGCCTTTTTGCTGCATCTCTCCTGTACCCATCTGCAAGTCCTCAATGATAAAAAGATCACCAGCTTCTGTTGAAATGCTCTAACCAACTGTGTAAACAGCATGAAAGATTAATGGAATGTAAGTAGGGGAGGAAAATGTTTTAAAATGCTCTGTTTGCTCTGGGTGCTTAACTGGATTGTGAACAGACTTGGTGCTGCTGTTCTTATAGTGAGTTATTTCTTTGCACAAGGGGGAGGGAGTTCTCTGCAGGCTGAGTACCCTGTGTTCCCCTTGGTGAAGGTTTCACTTCTTTTAAAATTATTATTTATAATTGTTCAGTTAGTTCTCAGAATACCTCATTTCCCATCCCATTGACTTGGATACTACAATTTTTGACTACCTGCTTTCCAGCACCTCGTGGTCTCTGTGAAGAAATATCTTTCCTGAATGCTTTAATTCATTTCCTCAAATCCAGAATTTCACAGGAATAATCCATTAACCTATGAAAATAATAAGAAAACATTCAACATGTTGCTGCCAGGTTAAATTGTTAAATACCTTTTGGAGTTTTATTTTTTTTCCTCCTGTCTGGCTTTGTTTTATGAGGACCCAACTTTTACAGTGGTTTCCATGAGCCTCTGGAGAGGTTTCAAACATGAATTATCAGATTATACACTTTGAGGTTAAATAGTGCTGGAAGCTGTAGATCACCCCATCTGGGACTTGTCTTTAAGACAACAGTTTTCAATTATAAAATTCAAATAAATCCATTTAGTTTAATGAACTTGTGGAAATTTGTAGCTCAGTGGAGACACAGTGGGTTGAAGTTCTTGTTCCAGGGAGCTTTATAAAACATTTTTGATGTGATCTCTTGAAATGGAGCTGCTTGTGATGTCTCACAGGGTGTAAGAGCAGTCAGGAGGAAAGAATTTTTGCTGAACTGCTCTGGACAGGCTCTTTTCCTCAGAGAGGATGTTTTTACTGCCATAAAAATAAAGTTGGAAGCAGAGGGGAAATGAACAAATTCAGAACAAATTTCAGAAATGAGTAGATTTTGTTGTTTCCTCACTTATGCATTTTATTCTGATTAACTCAGGGGCTTAAATACTGGTAAGGTAAACATGTTCAAAATGTTTTTTTCACTCCAAGGCCCAGCCCTTGAAATGCTCAGTGTCACAGCCATGGTGTGTTTCCAGCTGTGAGGGGGGGAAGGCAGTAACAAATGGGCACATTTGTCATGGGTTATTGCTTGCAGAGCACTTAAATGCATCTTCCACGCCCCTCTGGGAAGTCAACACTTGATCCTCCCAACACCTTGCACTTCAAACCTCCTCGCTGCAGCAGTTCCTGGGATCATTTTCAGCCTGACAGTGTCAGGGCAGTGTGTGCTGGGCAGTGAGATGTGGGAGATGATCACTCTGATCTCGGGTATTTTGTTCTCTCCCTCCCACACTGAGCTCTCCTCTCTTCCCTCTGTTGTTCCCTGGCTCTGGGTTCTGCTGCCCTCATGTTGCAGTGGAGGGTGTTTTTGCACCACTTCATCAGTGGTTTGTTTTAAGTCTATTTTGTCTTCACTCAGAGCCAGGATTAAAAAATACACAAAACTGATTTTCTGGTGTTAGGGCTTGGTTGTTTATTAAATCTTATCAAAAGTACAGAAAGTTCAGCAACCCTTCTAGCCACCAGCTAGAAGTGAGCAAAATGGAGACAGATCCAGCTGCTGCAAGGTCTCTTAAAGCTAAACAGTCCAATAGAGAAATAACACCTATATTATTTATATTTTTAACCCAATAACTAAATTCTCATGACCCTCAGTATGGTACTGACTGTCCAACCAGAAACTGCCAGAAACCAGGAAGAAGAAGGAAGATGAGCACCCAAAGAGACACCACCCAAAATCCTCTATCTTATCCTACACCTATTACTGTATTATAAAAACCTCAAATTCCAAACCCTTCACCATGTGAAATCACACACTTGTATTTAACTACACACCTGTGATTTTAACTCCAGCACTCAAATTTGGAAGCTTTCTCCAAGGCCTCAGGTCCAAAGCAGTGTTCCCAGCTGGGGAAGCAAATGCTGGAATTTCTGTGTAGCCACAGCCATCAGCAGGAGTGGCCTGATGAGAATAACTGCATTTAATAGTTTGTTTGGTTTTTTTTTACTCTGTTTTTTTTTTTCTCCTACTTTTTAACTGAAGTTTCCTTGGCACATCACAGCTGTTTCCTGCAGAGAGGAGACTGAGCTTTCTAGACATCCACAATTCTCTGTTTAAATTATTATTTGTTGCTTCCAGCAACTGCTTTCTTTGTTTAACTCCACAAATCCTTTGTTGTTCACAATTGTCTTCTGGCTAAGACTGTACTTTTCTTCCCTGTGTACCTTGTACTCTGGTTTGTGTTTTAGGTGCTTGCTGTGGTGTAACATGGAGAATAACAGGACAAAAAAAATCCCATTAATTTTCTTTCCTGAGGGGTGATTTTGATAGTTTTAATGCTGTACTGTTTATTTTATTATCTGGACTGGTGCTGAGGTGTTGCCTGTCATCCAAACCATAAAACAGTAAAAACCTCACCCTATTTCTTTATGAGGAATGGATCTTGTGTATCCCAGAAATTCTGGATTTTGCCCAGGGCCACTGCTGTTAAACAGATTTTTGGTGTTTTTGCTGGAGGAACAGGTCAGTACATCAGTGAGTCCTGCCTTGGCCACACATGAAATGCAGCAGGAGCTTTGAGCAGGATGAGCTTTCAGCCCCAAACTGTGTGTTTGGAGCTTCAAAGGTGTTTTAAAGTGAGGAGCTGGGAGCCTCAACAAGGTGTGTGATCCAGCTCAGAGCACTGGAACAGGTGCTGGGAAGTTTACTGTGGATTCTTGTGAAAATTGGAGCTTTGTTTGATTCCCCCCCAGTGATTCAACACTCAGTTCAATTGCACTTCACTAAAATGTTCTTTCTCCTGATCAGATGAGAAATATTTAAATTTTATCAGCTTGCTTTTTTTTTCTTTTTTTGGATGATGTTTCCCACTGTCTTTAATGAGTATTTTTGTTTGCATGAGTGATGCTGAGTGAAGAAAAGTGAATTGCACGCTCAAAGAAACCTGATCCAGAAGGAAAAGAGGATTATTCCTGGATTTCCAAGCTGCACCTGTGCATCCTTTAATACTCTTTTCTGCTTTTAACCACAGATATTTACATAAGTCTGCTCTGATATTGGGGAGCAGAAGAAAAAGGACTTTTAGAGGGATACAAAGGTGCTGAACACCCACAGTTGTGGTAAAAACCAGCAGGGTCTTCAACCTTCCTTTCCTGTAAGAATTATCTGCTGCTAACTGAGCATTAATTTCCTAAAACTGCATTATCTGTTCCTTCAGTTTTGCTTCATAAAAGGAATCTGCAGAAACATAATGCCCACATACTGTTACTGCAATGTTCTTCCTGTGAAACAAATTTTCTAGTCAAGAAATGGATAATTAAGCCTCAGTTTGCCATCCATAGCTTAGCAGTAATCACACTTAACAGGGCTGGCCCTAGGGCAGGTAAAATAGGCAGGCAGTTATCCACCCAGCCTGGCTGGAGGCATCAGAAAAAGCAAATTTACAGAAATGAAACATTTATTATTCATTAATGTTAACAGTTTTCTCTTGAAAATTGACATAATCTAATTTTCTTAGTGTTTTATTGGGCAGGTATGAAGCTGACAGCAGGCTGGCAAAAGGAATTGCTCATCTGCACTAGAAAACAAAGAAAAAATATAAATGTGTGGGGAAAAATGAGTCCTCAGTGTAAAAAGAAATTCTTGCTGAATCTCAAATCTGATTCCTGTTCAAGGTGTAATTAAGAGGTTGGTGCCTGTAAATGGATCATCTTAAAGGCTGTAGCTGAATTTTTTGCCACAGTGCAAAATATAAGGGGGTGGGGGGCAGCAAAATGCAGGATTTGGTGGAAAAAATACTCCTGTGAAGGGAATGAAGTGACAGGGGATGAGATGAAGTAGGGGAGGTGTGGATGGCACCACAAATTCAGGTTCACAGCACTGAGTTTGTGTGTGTTCCAGAGGTATTCAGCACCTTCTAGACCTAAATGGGCATGGATGTGGGCATTTGGAGCTTGAAATTTCATGGATTTGTCTCTGCCTGAGCAATTTTTGTTGTTGGGCTTGGTAGAAAAAAGAGAGGGGAAATAAGACAAAGGGGAATGGCTTTAAGGTGAAAAGGTTAGATTTAGATGAGGTTTGAAGGAGAAATTCTTGGCTAGGTGGGGAGGGGCTGGAATAGAATTCCCAGAGAAGCTGTGGCTGTCCTTGGATCCCTGGAAGTGTCCAAGGCCGGGCTGGACAGAGTTTGGAGCACCTGGGACAGTGGAAGGTGTCCAGGGTTTGCACTGGGTGGGCTTTCAGTTCCCACCCAAGCCATTCCATGGAAATGGAGCTGCTTCTCCAGTGCTTCAGTCTGAGCTGCATTCACAGGGTGCTAAAACTGAATCTTCCCCATAGACTTGAAAATAGAGGTGGAGGAGACTCCAGATTTGTTTAGAAAACCATTTTTTCCACATTTGCTGTGGGCATGTGTCTTGGTTTGAAAGACAGGTGTTGGCTAAGAAAGGCAGAAGCCTCTTTTTGAAATGGAGAATGTAAACCCCCTCCCTCCACATTACTGTAATTTTGAAATTGAGGGGCTCTCAGGCAAAGAGATGGGAATTAGGAATAACAGTTCTTTACTAGGAAAATTAAAATAGAAATGCAGTATTGCAAAGAACAATCCCAAACACTGCCAGAGTCAGAATCCAAGCTGACACCCGTCAGTCAGGCAGGGTGTTGGCAGCAGTCCCATTCAATGGTGGCTGCATCCTCCTGCAGTGGCAGATGTGGTTCAGCTGGAGCAGTGCTCCTGGAGAAGGTGCAGTTTCCTCTGAAGCTGCAGGGATGATGTGGAAGGGTCTGGTTTTCCTCTGGAATGCAGTGGAAAGAAGGTGCCTTGGTGTCCCAAATGTCAGTTTTTCTCTGGGTAGGAAAGGCTTGGCTCCTGCCCTGGCTGGAGCATCTCCCAGTGGGATGATGGAATTTGATCAGCCATGCCCTGGGACTCCATGGCCATGAACAGGAGATATCTTCTGGAGGGAGGATGGGCTGTGGGAAAGATAAAGATGATTGCCCAGCTGGTTTAAAGATGGCCCATTAACAGGGGATATCTCCCACAGAGATGAGGATCCCTGCCCCACCTGGTTTAACAGATGGTGATAGAACACACACTGTGGTTTCATCCTGTACTGCAACCTAAAGCAACATATATGTGAACAAAATCCCCTGGAAGCTTTGTGGTTTGACAAAACCAGCTGAGCTCTTTGACGCTGTGACTGCCTGTAGGACCTACCATGATGCCAGGAAAAGCATTTCCTGTGGTCATTCTCAGTTTGTGCTGAGCTTCTTGGTCTGGGGGCTGAGCAGACAAATCTAGTGTGCATTCCATCCACATCAAAGCTCTTGTGGTAGGAGTTTGGTGCAGATAAACTGCCCACATTTGAGGGAGCAGGAGTGATGCACAGAAGAAATAATAACCTCTGTGTGAAGTGTGTTCTCTGGTGGGATCCACAGTGTTAAACCCTGGTTTGAGGCTGGAAAATGGCATTTTTACAGAGGGAGGTGAGTGGTTTCATAGTTCTGAAGCTGATCCCTATAGCATTGTTGTGCTCCTGGAGTTCTCTGTTGTGCCACATGAGAAGTGGTACAATGGTGTTTGTTTTCTTTTGTTGCTGACTTGCTCAGTAAACATCCTGTTCTCTCAGCTCCCAATAATTACAGAAGTGTATTAGCTTGTAAAGAAATGATAACTTATTTTCTGTCCTTTTACAGCCTCTGCCTGTTGTTCTCTTGTGTTATTTGAATGCTGGAGAGTTTCCTTTTTCTAATTTCGCTCCCCAAATTAATGCATCACAGTGTGGGAGTAATTTTATACACAAGATGAGACTGGGTGGAAGTTGTTCATTGGGCTCATGCACATCTGGGCCAGATCTATGGAAAGCATTGATTTGTCAAAGCACAAAGAGATATCCAGCACTGTCTGTAGTGTGAAATAACTTCCTACAGAGCTGGAGAATGGAGTGTGCTGGTGTTGGATGTTGCTGGGAGCAGATAAATTACATTGGTTTGTAAAGAAAAAATTCTTTTATCCCTGCAGAATGCATGGCATTTTTGAAGCTCTGTCTGTATTTCTGTGGTAAATGCACACCACAATTTAATACCTTATGAAAATGACACATGGTGACTTCCTTGAAGAGTCACAGAACAGCTGGGATTAAAGGAACCTTAAAACTCATCCAGTTCAATGGGCAAGGGCACCTCCCACTATCCCAGGTTGCTCCAGGCCCCATCCAGCCTGGCCTTGGACACTTCCAGGGATCCAGGGGCAGCCTCAGCTTCTCTGGGAATTCCAGCCCAGCCAAGAATTCTTCCCAAGATCCCACCTTAATTCCCCATTTCCACTCTGAAACCATTCCCTATCCCTTCATCCCTTGTCCCCAGTCCCTCTCCAGCTTTCCTGGAGCCCCTTCAGGCCCTGCAAAGGGCTCTGAGCTCTCCCTGGAGTTTTCTCTCCAGGTGAGCACCCCCACCTCTCCCAGCCTGTCTTCTCAAAACTGAGCATTTTACTGAGAGTTCCATTTTATTTTGCTCCTCAGAGGAAAATTCTGAGACTCTGATGTCTGTGTGGAAAAAAAATACCACAAGTGGATTTTTCAGCTTCTTCTGAGTACTTAGTTGAGCATTTATAATAAGTACCTAAATCAAAAATCTGGCTTTTCTCTTCACTAAAAAGTGAATTACCCTTTACCTTTTGATGGCTACAGTGTGTGCAGCTGCTTTAAGAGGACAAGTGAGAGTAATTTCAAACTTTCTGGGTTGTGGCACTTTATCCCTTCCTCTGAGGTGCTGAGGCAAGAGGACTTTTGGAGAGCTTGGAGCTCCTTTGGTTTTTTAGGGAGGTGTAGCCTTGTGCAGAAGTGGTAGAGCTGGCAGTTATATATATAAATATATATGGATGTGAATGCTATAAATATATATAAATGGGAATACTTTTTCCTGTGTATTTACCTTTGGAAATGAGCTATTCCTGGCTTTAATGTGAGCTCTTGGAGGAAGCAGTTGAAGGCTTTGGGTATTTGCACTATGACAAGGCTTCAGGACTCCTGAAAAAGTCTTTCCATCTCCTCCTTCTGCTCATTGGGTTGGCTGCTGGAAATAGGAGATGAAAAATGCTTGTGACCTACAGATCAACTTCTACTAAAATGAATAGTCCCAAAAGGACTTCTTTTATTAATCTAATTCCAGTGTAAATTCAGTGACCTCAGGGAAATAACAAGGTTCATTTATTTTCTCCTGAGAAAAGTGCTGTGTATCCCATGATAAAAACATTTCAGGATTGTGTCTGATCATCTTCTCCTCTATCTCATCTTCCATCCGTGGGAGTGACTCCAATGAATGAAGCATTTAGCATTTGTGTAATCTGTATTTTTAATATGTAAAATCAGAAGTCAATGAGATTTGGCTCAATGAATTTCTGTTTCACCGTAGCATAAAAATGTCTCTCAGCAAACCCACAGCCTGTTGGAATTATTGTAATCCTGGTGAGCTCTTGCTAATGAGACAGCATCTGCAGCCATCCAGCTGCCAAGTACAAATTCCACATATCTTACAGAGGAGGAGGATTCTCATTTGGAAAAAATCAAAATGAAAAAAAAAAAGTGAACTGCTCAGGAATCCCTCCTGGAAACCCCCACTGAGTTCATCATCTGCTACTTGGGATCTAAACTGAATTTCCTTCTGCTTGTCCTCTGTTTGGAATATTTTTCAGGGAGTTCTGAAATGTTGGTATATATTTATTATTGTTTCAAAATCCTGTCCTTTTTTGTGATTCCCCCCTCAAAGTTCTTCCTGCGAAGTTCCTTTCCCAAACAATTTGGATCCTTTCTATTTGACAAACAGTGTGTTGACTTTTCTTCTTCCTTGCAACACATTTTAATAGGACTAAAATAAGCAGAGATGCCCTTGGCTTACTTTTCTGCAGTGTTAGCAGGAGCATGTATAATCTCAAGAATATTAAGTATTCCTTGCTTTTCTCTTCTTTTTTTTTTTTTTTTTTTGTGCAGAGCAAGAAAAAGAAATGGCTCCTGTACCATGAGACTTAGATGGGAAAGTCAGGTGTACAAAGTTTCAAATTCCAAGTGATTAATCCAGACTCGTTATCACCGGAAATAATTAGATCCTAAACCCAAAACCTTACATTACTAAACTTACTGGGTTTTTCAGTAAAATGGAAAAAAAAAAAAATCTCTGTTGCTTTTTTTCCATTTGGATCTTGGGTTTTGATTTCAACTCTTACCCTGTCTGTAAGGTAATTATCTATAGGTGTTTATGGCAAATTCAAGTGAGTGGAGGGCTCAGGAAAAAAACTGTTGGGGAAAATTTGTTGTTGTGTGGAATTTTTTAATCCTTTTTAGTGTAGGATGTGGTGCCTGGAAACAAGATTTAGTGGTGGCCCTGGCAGTGCTGGGTTAATGGTTGGACTCCATGATCTTAGAGGTCTTTTCCAACCTTAATAATTCTGTGATGTTTTGAACCAGAACTGATTAAAGGACTGTAAATAAATACAAGCTTTCTGGTCAAAATATGAGTGTGGTATTTTTAGTGGTGATTGTTCCCTCAGTATTTTCCTAAACCAGGTAATTAAGAAAACCAGGATGTTCCCAATACAGGTGTTTATTCTGCATCCAAACAGACACTGGAAATTCTGGAATGTGGCAATTGGCTGAGCCTGAAAGTTGTGTTCATCTTGGTTTAGTTGCCCTTTCCAGGGTGAGAGGAGAGCAGAACTGTGCATGGCCATTGTGTGATCTCAGTAGGAATAATTTGGTGGGATCTCCAAGGTTTCTGATTTCGAGTGTCCTGGCTTTGTCCTTCTGCCACTGTTGGGGTTTCTGAGATCAGGAACTGTTGAGACCTCTCAGCTTTATGAACAGCTCTGCTGTCAGGTTTTTTTAGCAAAATGTATTTTTCCTGTAGACAGGACAAGCCAAATTCAAATGCAAGGACAAAAAGACTGAGCAACACAATATAAACCTGCTTTAAAATATGGCTGGGATTTGTTAGGAAGCCTGAGTTGGATGGGAATTTGCTGGAGCAGTGGAATCCTCATGGCATCCTCTGACATGAGCAATGTAATCTCAGCTTTGGAGAGAGATCTTCAGCTTTTGCAACCAACTGCTGGCACTGCAGATGGATTCTTTGGCAGATCCAGAATTGTGAAATGGAATTTTGATTAAAATGATGAACTTTCCTAGTCTGTGCTCTGGGCCAATTTGGTTCTGCTGCTCCCTTGTCTGTCTCCGTGCAGGCTTCTCCTGCTCCTGTGCCGAAGGTCAGACAGGATGGATGTTTTCATTAACTGCTGGGACAGGCAATCCTGTGCAGCTCCAAACACAAACACAGTGTCAGTTGCTGAGGAGGATATTCCTTGTGTCCAGTGTAGCCATGCTGAAGAACATTCTGCCAGCAGAAACAAGCAGTTCTTCACAAAGAAAATGGATTTATCTGCAAGAGCTCTTAACAGAGGATGACTTTCTGCCAGCCTTGCACGTGATTTTCATTTCAGAGTCATGGAATGGTTTGAATTGGAAGGGACTCAAAGATGGTCTGGTTCAACCCTCTTGCCATGGGCAGGGAGCCTTTCACTAAAATTTATATTTTCTGGGCCCTGAGCAACCTTGTCTAGTATTCTTACTTTTCAGATCCTTTTAAAAGAGCTTTGACTAAAATAAAAGTGAAAAAAAAAATCTTTGTTTGTGAAAAGCTGATTTAAGACACAACTAAAAAGTTTTGGGAGTAGAATATTAATGTAATAACATGAGAAAGGATTCCTGTTTCTGTAGCTGCCATGCAGCATGGAACTTGAAATGATGCAATGAATTTTGTACTTTGGAAGAAGCTGCTTTGAGGGGAGCCTCGTGGGGGACTGCAGCTTTTTCAGGAGAGGCAGCTCTGATCTCTGCTCTCTGTGACAGGGACAGGTCCTGAAGGACCTTATTTCAGTTTGTGCAGGTACTTTAAAGGTACCTGGGGCTGTGTGTCAGGAGGTTGAGGTTGGATATCAGGAAAAGGTTCTTGCTGCTCTTTCTGGGACTGTTACCCTCTAAAAGGGAGGAGAAGATTGGAAATTTTGAGTGACATCAAGAAGCTTTGAGCTACGTCCAGTTTCACAAAGTTTTCGGCAGTTTTGTTGTAATCTCAAACTTAATTGATTTTGATAAAAAAATAAAGAATCTTACTAAATGATGTCAGAAGTTAAAATAATTGAGGGGATGGAAATAGGGTCATGGGGCCTTTTCTTTGAAAACTGACTGTTGGGAGACCTGGATGGATTTGGGATGGATTTCTCTGTGTCCCTGTGAAATCCTTTACCTTTGGCAGGTAAGTTGCAGGAATTATAATACTGCACAAGTTGCACTGATTCCCAAGACTAAAGTTAGGATATTTTTCCTTATAGCTCTTAATAAATAATAAATCAAGAAATATTTCAGATTGTGTATTGTGCCTGTATTAATGACTGCCTGGCAGTGTGATACCCAATAGAGAACTTCCCCTGAAAAGAGGGGGGAAAAAAAGTTCTGGAAGGTTTTTGTGATGGTTTTGAGAGCAAAACCAGTGAGACACTCCAAGTCAGAAATACAATTTAATAGGAAAAAAAGAAAAATAAAATACATGCAGTAGTACAAAAGAAAAATCACTGACAGAGTCAGAATACAACCTGACACCCTCCTAGTTAGGGTGGTGGTAGCAGTCCAGGTGAAGTGGTTCAGTTGAAGCAGTGATCCTGTAGAAAGGTCTGGTAGCTCTTGTCCTCTGAAAACCAGTGGGTAAGGACTGCTTGAGTGTTCCAAATCTCAGTCTTTATCTGGGTAGGAAAGGCTTGGCTCCTCCCCCTGGGTGGAGCATCTCCCAGTGGGATGATGTAATTTTATCAGTCATGCGCCGGGACTCCATGGCCATTAACAGGAGATATCTCCTGGAGGGAGGATGGGCTGTGGGAAAGATAAAGAACATTGCCCCAGCTGGTTTTTAACAGCTGGCCCATTAACAGAGGATATCTCCCACAGAAACAAGGATCACTGCCCCACTGGGGCTGGCCCATTAACAGAGGATATCTCCCACAGAAACAAGGATCACTGCCCCACCAGGTCTGGCCCCTTAACAGAGGATATCTCCCACAGAAACAAGGATCACTGCCCCACCAGGTCTGGCCCCTTAACAGAGGATATCTCCCACAGAAACAAGGATCACTGCCCCACCAGGTTTCAGCAGATGGTGACAGAATACAGACTTTTGAGCACATCCTTACAATGTAACCTAGGACAGTTTGAAAACTGCCAGAGTAATCAACCACAATATTGATGGGTTTTATTTTCTCACAGTGCATTTGATCTCTACCAGGCACTGGGATAAACTCCAACTAACTTTTGGCATCCTGGTGTCCCCAGGACTTTATCCAGCAGCGATGACGTGGAGGACAGGGAGAACGAGAAGGGGCGGCTGGAGGAGGCGTACGAGAAGTGCGACCGCGAGCTGGACGAGCTGATCGTGCAGCACTACACGGAGCTGACCACGGCCATCCGCACCTACCAGAGCATCACCGAGCGCATCACCAACTCCCGCAACAAGATCCGGCAGGTGAGAGCCGGCCCTCGGCTTTCTGTGTCCCTGGCAGCTCCCCAGGCTGGGAGCCAGCTGCACATCTCTTTGTGGGCACTGCTCAAGGCCTGGGCAAAAGCTGTCAGGCTTTTTTCTCAAGTTCTCAGTATTTTTCTCAGGCCGTGAAACTTTCTCAGCCTCAGCTAGGATTTTTCCCAAGCTAGAGGTTCCTTCTTTATTGTAAACACAAGAGAAAGGATCATAACAGAGATAAACCCCTGCAAGGTCCCTGAGAAAGCCAGGGAGAAGAGGTGTATCTTTCTCTGACCAATGATCTGTTTGTATTTTGTTTTGCACTAACTGCCTTATTTAAGGCAATGGTTTCTTTCACTAATTTGCTTTTTCTTGCTCTTTCCTGCACCAAGCAAGAGAGTGTCTTGTGTAATCCTTCCACAGCATCACCTCTTTGCCTGGCTGCTTGTTGTTGTTTTGGTGGTTTTGTTACTGGTAACCACCAGTGATGGAAGCTCTGAGCTCCTGTTTCAAGCTCTTGTTTCTCCCTTTGTTTTTCCAGCTTCTCGTCTTCATTCTGAATGGAATGAGAATTGAGTTGAGAAGGTGCTGTTACCACTAAATTCCTGCTAAATTCCCACCTGGAGTACTGTGTCCAACCCTGTTGGACTAGGTCCAGAGGAATCCATGGAGATATTCCAAGGCTGGAGCTCCTCAGCTCTGGTATCAGGCTGAGAGAGCTGGGAGTGCTCACCTGGAGAAAAGAAGGCTCCAGGGAGAGCTTCCAGCACATTCCAGGGCCTGGAGGGGCTCCAGGAGAGCTGGAGAGGGACTGGGGACAAGGGATGGAGGGACAGGACACAGGGAATGGCTTCCACTGCCAGAGGGAAGGGCTGGATGGGATCTTGGGAAGGAATTCCTGGTGGGCTGGAATTGCCAGAGCAGCTGTGGCTGCCCCTGGATCCCTGAAGTGTCCAAAGCCAAGCATGGGGCTTGGAGCACCTGGGATAGTGGGAGGTGTTCTGCCATGGCAGGGATTGGAAGAAGAGGATTTTTAAGTTCCCTTCAACCCCACATTTTGGCATAATTCTAGTTTTAAGCTAGACCTGAGTACCAGGGGCTCTGTCACTACAGGACCATCCAGTCCTACCAGTCTTGTACTGGCAACGTTTTCTGTAGGCTCTCACTGAGAACAGAAGTTGTTAAAAGTCAAACTGCAAGGTGGATGTGAAGCACAAAGCTTTGCAGTGCCCCTGTTCATTTATTGTCTGGGCATGTTGCTCTCAGGTTTTTGAAGTCCCCAGGGCTGCTGAGCTCACACCTTTCCATCTCATCTTTTCATGTTTTGCTATCTTGGCCTCCAGCCACCTCCTGAATAGTCTGGGTGATTCATCAGCTTGCTTTTTGCTCACAGAATATGAATTTTGATGCTATTTCCAAGCTCAGCTGTGTTGTGTGAATGCCCATGAACTCTGTGCCCCTGAATCTTTCTGCATTTTGAGTGCTCACACTTGGGTATGGTGCCAGTAAATAACTCTGCCACTTGTGACTGGGGACTTGTTTGAGCTGCTCTGTCCCTGCAGCAGCAGGTGAGTTCTTTGGGCTCCTTATCTTGCACTTGCTGTGCAATTTGCTGTACCTAAACTTTGCAAACCAGACACCAATTTTTTCTCACTTTATTTTTTTTTCCTGGCTCTGTGGAAGTCTCAGCTTAAAACTTTTCCCAGCAGTGCTTTAGGAGCAGCAGATTTTTACCCTTGTGGGGTTACATACTGACCCTTTTGGCTTTGAAAATTCATTTAACATTTTCAGAGAAAATGAGAGCATTCTGCTGCTTTCTAAGGGTAAGAGTTCATTCCAGGATTTATGGACAAAGCTCAGCACTCTGAAAGCAGAGATCAATTCCACTAAATTTGAAATCAACTATAGGCAGGGCCTGGTTTCACAGAGTGTGCAAAGCTTTGCAGAGGTCAACACAAGCAGAGAGTGGTGTGACCTTTGGGTCCCACCTAGAAGAATGACTCTGAGGGTGAGGGACCTTTTGGTATTTAAGTTTGCTTTATTAGTTTTGGTCAATATGCATTGAAGTGGTTTTGACCTAATCTTACAGGAGGCCCCAGATCTGGTTTGTCATCAATCTGTGTTACACTCCCAGCCTTGCTCTGTGCAAGGTGGCAGTTGTACAAGTGACAAATATTCCAGGTCCTTCTGAGCATCTGCCTTTTGTAGGCAGTTGTTGTGGGAATTCCTGGTGTAGTTTTGTGTTTAGCTACAGAGGTGTTGCCTCTCTAAAACTAAATTACAAAGCAGAACCAATTTGGGCTCCCAAGGGGAGGGTTTTTTTAAATATCTGCTGTTCATTCCTTGCCCTGCTCCCAGATGAGGATGGAGTTGATAATCTTGCTTGCAAGGACAGGAGCAGGAATGTCTGGTGAGATTCCTTCTGGCCCCATGATTGTTTTGCTGACCTAGTTTGGCTCTCTGTAGCTGCAGTCCACTGATGAAGCTGTGCCAGGTCAGTGAAACATTTCCAATTAATGTATTGAACAGGGATTAGATGTGAAATTATCTCAGTGTGTGTTTTAGTTTGCTTCTGCTTTTTAGGACACTCTTAGATGAGGGGGTTTTTTTGTTGGCTGAGGGTTTTTTCCATGCTTCTCTTTTCAGAAGGACATTTTGGAGTGCAGTATTGAAATCTCAAACTCTCCTGCCTCTGGACAGAGGCTGTTTTATGGAGCTGTTGTTGTTTACCAGTGTCCAGTTTTGGTCCACTGATGTATTTTCCACATATATATATATTTTTAACTGCCTTCAGGTGAACAAGGCAGAAGAAAGTGCAGCTGAAGTGGGATTTGTGGAGTGCTTGAAAGGCTCATTATTTAAAAATAAATTGAAGGGCTCCATCTGAGTGTCTCTTTTCATGTGTAATTCAGTGAGAGTTCAGCCTGAGATAAGGTTGGGCCCCAAGTATTCATAACTTATCACAAAACAAGAGTGGTGTGAAGGCAATGTGTGAAGCTGTGCTGCTAATTGCTTCCACATTTTAGTATGGATTGTTGATTTGCATTATGCAGGAAGAGCTAGGTTACACTGACCTTACCAGGGAGAATCTGAAAGCAGGGAATGCTGTGAGTTGAGAGAATGGAGAAGGAAAACTCCTGGTGTTGCCTGAATGGAGAAAAATTAGAGATTTTGCCACTTGGAAGATGGCATGGGGCTCAGAACCGAACTGCATGGCAGCACTAAAGGGTTTGTAATGGTTTCATAAATAATGGAAATGCTGATTTGAACTCATAAATGTTCTGATTAAATCTTCTCTTCCAAAAAAAATTGGTATTGCTTAAGTTATTGGGAAAATGGTTTTATTTTTAGCTGGTCTTGTTTCAAGGAAAGGAACCAAATTTGAAGAAAGGAGGAGATGTGCCAAAAGCTTTAATAGGCAGATGGAAAATGTTTGCAGCAGGAAAATTAGTGGTGGCTGATTTCTTCCACAGAAAATTGGATTCTTGCTGCTTGCCAAAATCCTGAATTGGTTTTTGGGAAATGGCCTTGGTTGTGGTTAACAAGATCTGGTATTTAATTGCATTGTGGCACTTCAGTTAAATTTTCACTAGTGGTATAAAACCTGTATTGAAGAATATTTCACTATGAGAGAAGTTCAGTTTTTATGGCCTGTACATTCCCCTTCAGCTAAAGCTATGAAGGAAATCAGATTTACTTTTAGCCTGGTGATACTTTCCCTAATAAAGCAAAGGTGGGGAGGGGCTGCTGCCAGTGGCAGGGACAGGTGCCATTAACCCTTGCTGTGCTGCTGCAGGTGAAGGAGAACCTGCTGTCCTGCAAGATGCTGCTGCACTGCAAGCGGGACGAGCTGCGCAAGCTGTGGATCGAGGGCATCGAGCACAAGCACGTGCTGAACCTGCTGGATGAGATTGAGAACATCAAACAGGTCCCTCAGAAGCTGGAGCAGTGCATGGCCAGCAAGCACTACCTCAATGCCACCGACATGCTGGTATTCCTTCTTTGTCCTCCCTTTCCTCATCCTCCCTTTCCTCATCCTCCCTTTCCTCATCCTCCCTTTCCTCATCCTCCCTTTCCTCGTCCTTCCTTGTTTGTCCTTCCTTTCCTTGTCCTTCCTTTCCTTGCTCTTCCTTTCCTTGCTCTTCCTTCTTTGCCCTCCTTTCCTTTCCCTTTCCCTTCTTTCCCTTTCCCTTTCCCTTTCCCTTTCCCTTTCCCTTTCCCTTTCCCTTTCCCTTTCCTTTCCCTTTCCTTTCCCTTTCCTTCCTTTCCCTCTTCCCTTTCCCTTTCCCTTTCCCTTTCCCTTTCCCTTTCCTTCCCTCCCTCCTTTTCCCTTTTCTCCCTTCCCCCCTTCCTTCCTTCCTTTTCCCCCTCCTTTCCCTCCCCCATTTTAAAATTAATTTTCCAGACATCTGCCTGGATCATCTTTCTTAAATCCTCCCAATTATTTCAAAGCCATTTTTATTATAGAAGGAACTGTCTCCCTTCTCTTTCATCCCCAACACAACTTTGGTCATTATTCAGAGGGGAGATTCTTGCACAGCTTAGGTGGCTTTACCTCATTGTCTGGGTGAGAGGACAATCAAGGTTTAGGTTGGGCATTAGGAGGAATTTTTTCACAGAAAGGGTGCTGGAGGTGGGAATGAACTGCCCAGGGAGGTTTGGAGTCCCCATCCCTGAGGTGTCCAAGGAATTCCTGGATGTGGCATTCAGTGGTGGGGATTTGCCATAGGTTGGACTTGATGATCTCAGACAGCTTTTCCAACTTAATTGGTTTTATGACTCTGTGATTCTTTTTCCAGGGCTCTTGTTCCTTTCTGCTTAGTTCCAGCTCTTGTTTAATCTCTTTTCCTCCCTTCCTTCAAGTGTTTTTTTCTCTTCAGTTCCATCTCTTTTATAAGCTTGCCTTTCACTTCCAGTCTTGTGCAGGAGTTAGAAGGTTCCTGGACTTCTCTAATAACAGTCTTTCTAAATTTAACAAGCACATTTCCTCACCAGGCTCCAGTCCTTCCTTTCCTGGAACTGTTTTCTAGGAATTAAAAACAAGAGAGGTGATTTTTCTCTTCTCAATCCTGACATGTAGAGTGCTCAGTCCAGTTCTGGGCTCTCCAGTAAAGACAGATGGTTAAGGAGCATCTCACACATGGAGAGAGGCTGGGAGAATCCTCAGGGGGATGTTTTTGATGGTTATTACTGTTTTCTGGGGTGCTGCATGGAAAACAGAGCCAGACTCTCCTTAATGGTGCCCAGGAATGGGCACAGTCTGAAACACAGGGAATAGTTTGACCCTACACCAGCCCTTTTTTACTGTAGGGATGGTTGAACACTTGAACAAGTGTTCAAACCAGAAAGGTTTTGGAGTCTCCCTCTGTGGAACATTTCCAAATGCAGACTGGACATGGCTCTAGGTGCCCATGCTTGGGCAGGGAAGTGGATTTGATTTCCTCAAGAGGTCCTTTCACTCTGTGGTTAAAAAGTGGAGGCAAAAGTGCTACCTCAGTTTCTTACTCCCTCTTTGTCAGACAAAAGCCATCTTTTCATTACCTTATTTTTGTTGGTTTTTTCCCACTTTACTGCCCTTTGTTGTCTCTCTTAGTTGTGCCTCTTCATTTCTTTTTAATAAGTCATTACCCAACAGGAGAAAGAGCTGGGAATTGTCACCCTGAACTTTAATTTCCTCCTTTTTGCCTTATCTTATTTTACCTGAAATATGACTTTGTAAAACTTACCTTGTTCCCTCTGGTACATTTCCCACAGCTGGATGCCACTCTCATGCCATGGCCTGTGGAACCCCACCTGGTTTTTGTTGTTGCTGTCACATCCTCATATCTGGTTCCACTCTGCCATCACCTTCCTTTTGTTTTGCTGTTCCTCCTCCTGTGCCAGCCCTGCTGCACTCACAGCATCATGGAATGGTTTGGCTTGGAAGGGACCTGAAATCTCACCCAGTGCCACCCCTGCCATGGCAGGGACACCTTCCACTGTCCCAGGCTGCTCCAAGTCCCATCCAGCCTGGCCTTGAACAGCTCCAGAAGTGGGAGAATCCAAGTGTGGTGTTTGCCTGATACTTTAAAATATGAAAAATGAGGTGTAAATTAAGGGTGTTCAGTGTAGGCACCAAAATATGATACTCCCAGTTGCCATCAGTATGAGTTGAAATGTTGGTGCTTTTTTCACCAGTTTGCTTGGTTTGTTTTTTTTTAATGGGTTCTTTTTTGAATTAATAGAACTCCAGACAAGTAATCTATTTCCTATTCAGAATCTGTGTTAGGAAGTGTAAGAAGAAAAATAACCTTGCTTAAGATTTCTCATACATTAGGCTTTAGAAATGGTTTTCAACCTGTGTATTTGATATCTTACTGGTTTGCAATATTTTGTGTACATTTATTTTAAATATAAACACTTATGTGTATATAAATGTGTGCTTAGGTAAAGTTGCCTGTGGCTATGAGGGAGAGACAGCATTAGATCTCTCTGATTTATAGACTTCTGCAGCTTTTCTGTTGCTGCTCTGTGTTTGGTTGTTTTTTGTTTTCAGCATAGCAAATATTTTCTAATAAATCAAATAATAATGATACCAAAAGCAGCTGTTAGTTCATGGGCTTTTTTGAATATAAATCAAGGAATGCAGAGAAACCTCAAGTGGAAATTGAACACTCAATTTCAGCCACTCGTTGACACTTGCAGTTCTCATTTGAAGACAAATGTGCCTGTATAAAGAAGCAGTAATTCACCTGCATTTGGAGCTTTTCCCTGGCCAAAAATCACTGCAGCCTCATTGGCTTTTGCCATCTTGTGTTAACACAGCTCTGTGAGGCTGTGCTGTTGTAATCACTCACTGGCTCTGGGATAATTCCTTTGATATGATGGGAATATTATGGAAAATCATTACTGATGTGTCAGGGAGGCACAGTGTCCATAGATCTGCCTGTCCTTTGGTTTCATTCCTCAAGGTAAACAGCTGCTCATGGCTCAGGAAAAACCCAGAACAAGGAGTTTGTAGCCCTCACCTTGCAATTAATGCAATTCCTGTAGCTCTGTGATCCATCCAGTCAGAATTAGACCTTTCCAGGCTGGCTGCAATCCTTCCAAAGGCATCATTCCAGCCTGCTGCATCCCATCCCTGCAGCCTGCTCTTTGTATTCCACTCACATTAATTGAAGTAATTTTGCCACTGAAGCGTGTTTCAAACCTCTGCATTTAAATTGAAATTTTAATTCCCTTATTGTTTGGAAAAGAGGGCTGAGGATGGCTTGTTACAGGTTTCATTATCACTCAAAACTCTCCAGCTGCTGGTTCTAATGTGCAGTGACTGAGTAATGCAGGCAAGGATTGTTAATAAAAGACTGGCAGCTTTTCCCAGTTGGATAAACACAATGCAGAGGTACTTTGTGACAGCTTACATTTGTATGAAGTTAAATTTTTTTTTAAGTGACAGCTTTTTTTTTTCTTTCTGATTCTGTATCCAGCCAGAGCAGCACACAAATATCAGGTGTTCCTCCAGCATCTTGATAATTCCAGGAGCACAGGCAGTAGGATCAGGTTTGCTGTCCTATAATTGCACATTACAGGGTGTCAAAAAGAACCCATTTCCAGCATCCTTTGAATTGTGAAGCTTTGGAGAATTTGGGAATGTCTGGAACAGATAAAATGCCTGTTTGAGCTGGAATGCATTTTAGTTATTTTCCATTTCTTTATGTGCCTGTTTTATAGAGTGACTTTGTGCATTTGCCTGAAATGGAGCTGTTTTATCACATGCTGAATTACTGACAGCAATATTCACTTTTATGGGGCACTTGAGTGCACATGCAGCCATTTGTGGGTGGTTTTTGTTTAATGTAAAACAAGGAAAGGGTTCAGGGGGGACCTGCTGGCTCTGCACAAGTCCCTGCCAGGAGGGGACAGCCCCAGGTCAGGCTCTGCTCCAGGAACAGGGACAGGAGGAGAGGAAATGCCTCAGGGTGGAGATTGGGGAAAATTCCTTCATGGGAAGGGCAGTGGTGGCAGAGTCCCATCCCTGAGGGATTTCAAAGCCCTGTGGAGGTGGCACTTGGGGCCATGGGTCAGTGGTGGCCTTGGCACTGCTGGGAATGTTTGGGCTTGATTATCTGAGAGCTTTTTCCAACCTAAACCATTCCACAATTCTGTGATCTGTTATTGAGGGGGAATTGTGACCAGGAGGAGCTTCCCAAGACCAGTCTCCAGAGAGGGGAGCAGAGCAGGGGCCAGGGACAGATTTGATGTCACTTCCCTGGAAGCCTGAGCTTGGCTGCTGCAGTGAGGAATCCAAGTTCTTCCAGAGGAGATGTTTTGGGAGTGCTCCACACCACAGAGATCAGCAGCAGGACAGGCAGCAGTGACCAGGACAGGAGAGTCACCCTTGGAGGAAACAGTTCCATGTCCAGTCTCCCCAGCACTGGGCTGTGCATTGATTATGCTCTGCATAGTAATTAATAAATTAATTAGCTCAAGATTGTGGAGATCTGTGCTGTCACTTTAATTCTGCTGATTCTGCTGTTGACACATGAGGTCCCAGTAGGGAAAACTTAATATTTGCCATTTGTTTCTATAATTGAAGAGCTGAAATGCTGAAAACAGTGAAGAAACATTGTTGAATAAAGTAATTCAAGGTCATGTCATATAATTAAATAAAAACTCTTTAGGCTGCTTTGGTTTATTCTGGATTTGCCTTTGTGGCAGGTAATAAAACACTGAAACTGCAGAAATCTGTCCATGGGATAAGAGGGAGGAACATGGCTATTTCCAGCTGATTTTTTTTATTTTTTATTAGGAAGACAAGAAGCAAGAATGAAGGTTGGGAAGATGAAAGGATGGAGCCCTTTGATTATTCTTTACTTAACTTCCCCCATGCTTGAGTTACATGAGGAATTGGTGTTTTCCTCTTGGGCACATCCTTCTCCTGTGTCTTTTTCCCAGGAAATAAAAAGCTGTCAGTATTTTGTTTCTCCAGAAGCAGGGAATGCTCCAACATCTGCTTTTTTTTTTTTTTAATGTCAGGAAAAGAATAATATATATCTCCTGCTCTGTTTTCTGATGTGAGTAATAGCAGCAAGTTTTTGTGGTTTTTGAGCTGATTACTTTCTCACTGCACATTTGGCATTTTACAAAAAAAAGTGAGGTTTTGGTTTTTTTAAAAGGCAGGAGTTTACAACACCACTGAGTGACTGGGTGCCAACAGAAGGGGTGCTAGAAGTGGAAGGGGTGTGAATAAGTGGAAATGATGTGCAGAAATCGTGGAATCCCAGAATGGTTTGGGTTGGAAGGGACATTAAAGCTCTCCCAGTGCCACCCCTGCCATGGCAGGGACACCTCCCCATCCAAGCTGGCCTTGGACATTGCAGGGATCCAGGGGCAGCCACAGCTTCTCTGGGAAACAAATGAAGATGGCACAGGAAAATGAGGTAGAGGAGAAATTAAGCAGGGCAGGGATATCCTGGAGAGCAGTGAGGACAAGGAGCCCCACTTGCTGTGGGGAGTCAAACTTTAAAATATTGAGATGTTTTCTCAGGAGCTGAGAGTGTTTTTTGTTCTGTGTCCAGAATATTTTCACTCTTCTTCCACATCCCATAATGACCATCTCATTGCAGAAATTCCCTGGAGGTGTCCAAGGCCAGCTTGGAGCAGCCTGGGACAGTGAGATGTCCCTCCCCTGGCAGGGGTGGCACTGCAGGAGCTTTAGGATCCCTTCAACCAAAACCATTCCATGATTCTGTGGCCTCCTCAACAACCTCCAGTGCTCCTCACTTTGCTGTGCACTCCACAATAATCCTCTGGAAAAGCCTTTGGAGTGACAACCCCTCCCTGGAAAACACAGCCTGGGCATGGCTGAGAAATTTCATTTTTATTACTTGACTGCAGCTGCCACCTGTGGCTTTGCTCAGGATGGCACAAGGGAGAGTCTTTCAATCACAAATGCCTTGTAGTGAGCAGAGTTCTTACACCTTAAGTAGCCTGGAATAATGAAATAAATAAAAATAACAATGCAGTTCTCGGGCTGCATTTTATTTACTGCCTGCCTTTCAGCTGGAACAAGGAAAATCAATAAAAACCACTTTCATTTTGTTTCTGCATTCCTTAGTGCAGCCCTGGGATTCAGGTGCTGCTGTGGATGAGTTTTATATTTTGGAATTAAGTAAGTGGAAATAAGAGACCTGGGTTTCTTTGGGATTCTGTAGAATTTTTACAGGTAAATTTAAATTTTGCTTCTGCTTCAAATTCTCTTTTTGAGAAGTGGCATCTCCAGGGTTGTATCTCATTTCATGTGAGGCTTCTATTAATTATTAATAATTGGCCAATCTGCTGATTCTTAGGGTGAGGGACAGGTGAGAAAGAGGCACCTTGGTTTTTGTCAATTTTATTAATTCCATGTATACTTGGAATATGTTCTGGTGAATCACAAAACCATGGAAATGGTGGGCTTTGTGTGCCTGGAAGGTCTGGGGTCACACAAGGAGCATCTGAGGGCATTTGCTTTGTCCAGGCTGAGTTTGGTGGAATATTGGTAAATTCTTTATGCAGAAGGATTGGGGGTGTTTATTCTTAGATCACTTCTCTTCTATAAATTTTCCCTGTTTTCCCCCCTTTAAATACTGCTTTTATTATATTAAATAAACTTTAGGCTAGTTTTAAACACATTAGAGAATGGAATTTCCCTTACAAACATCTTAATTTTTTCCCCTGGGCATAGTTATCAATGACTTGCTCTCATTCTTTTCCTGCTGTAATTTGCTTTATCAGGGCAGTCTGTTGCATGAAGTTTTAGCACTTAAAGCTGCCTCCTTTGACCACAGGCTTGACTCCAGCTCCTCCTCAGCATCATCAGGGGGCTCTTGGCTCTGCTCATAACAACCCCTCATTTCAGATGCTGAAAGTTGATTTAATAAGATATCAGGCTGTGATGAAGGTGGAGCAGAGTTGGAATACAGAGGATGCTTTTCCAGCAATCATTGGTATTTCCAGGAATTCTTTTTTAAATTCTGGGGTGTTAGACAGAATTGTATCCCCAGTAAAACTCTGCAGCAACACCATGAAAAACATTGTTGAAGGGCTATGTGACACTATAAAATAATCCAGATAAATCTGATAGAATTACTTTGAAAATGCAGCTTTAAAGCTGTTGGAAAGGTGTAATAAATGCAGTTTTAGTAAAACATTTGAAACATTTGGGGTGAAAATGGAAATGAGAAGTGAAAGCAGAAAGTCTTGGGTAATTCTGTGATGGCAGTAGATAATTCTGCCATTTCAGGGAAGTCATTTGTCCACACTGGTGGAAAAATTGCAGAATTTGTGTTCAGGTCCAAGTGAGCAGTTGGATAAAACTCTTGTTTTTAGTCCTTCTCTTCCTTTTGGTTCCAGCACTTTGTTGCTAGAAAGACATTGATGAATTACAGCAAGTGGAGGAGGAAGGAGAATGATTGATGGGTGACTGAGGCAAATGCAAAAGAATTAAATTTCTGTAGCTGGAGGAAAGGACAGCAAGTGAGGAACATAATTTTATAAATATTTAAAAGTTTGCAGAGGGAAAACAGTCTTTGGTCATTGCCATTGGAACACTTCAGAAAAATAAAAACTGTTTGTCCTTTGTGGTAAGGTGTTTCAGACCAGGTTTACCCAAAATAACCCTTTTATTTTTGTTTCTGCTTTTTTTCCTCTCCTTGCCCCCTCAGATCAGTTTGCTTGTCCCAGGTTGAGCTGTTTTCCTGCAAACTGAGCACTTTTTTTGGTGTGTATAGCTGAGAATCTTTGAAAATGATTTTCCAAACTTCTCCTCTCAGCTTCAGTCATCTGTGTTAGTCCCTCCCCCCTTTTTGTGCATCTTTTACTCACAAATCCTTTCATGCTATGAAGGGGAGTGAGTTCAGCTCTTCCCAAAATACTGCAAAGGAACCACAATCATCATCTATAGCTCTTTCTTTGCTTTTTGCTTGTTGATTCTTACAAGATTTTTAAAGGTGAGCAAAATTAGGAACAATTTCTTCCCTCACCTGAATATCCATGATGTAAACACCCAGTGCTGTCCATCAGCTCCTCATTAATCCTCATGTCCTGGGTTCCTGTTTTTAGGGGGAAGGAGGCAGTGGCAGTCAGGAATATCATCACTGATCTTTGTGCTTTTCCTGTTTTCCATGATTTTACCTGAAGACTCTCTGCTTTAGGATCACCAGAGTGGTTTTTAAGTTCAGGCTCATCTTAACTAATTCCTATTCACTGATTTATCTTGATGCCACCTCAGGCTGTGCTGGGGCAATTTGGTAGCAGACAATTCCCAACCTTTGGATTTCTTATTTCTTAAGTTTTCCTTGAATCCCATTATTTTGCTGGCCCATCACTTTTCAACTTCATCCTGATTCACCTTGCAACCAAAATACTGCAACAAATCTACAGCTGAAACACAGCCTTGATAAAACTCGTGTCAAGGTTGGAATTAAAAGACATAAATGCTGTGTAAAGCAGGTTTAATCAGGTTAATTAACACTGGTTAAGTGTTGCCAGCAGTGGAGGCTCCAGGTGCTTCATAGGCTTTTGGATTTTGGGTGTTATTCTGTGATTCCAGCCATGATTCCTTGCATTGTCCATCAAAAATGTGGGAATTTTGCAGCCTTAAATTCAGGAGCTCCTTGCTTATTTTATTCCTGATAAACTTAGGAGTGATTTGGAATTTTGAAATGGGTAGAAATAGAGAAGACAAACCAATCCTGCTGAAGTAAACATTTTCTTACTGCTCTCCAGGTACAATTCATGTCCAAGAGCTTTATTTATTCCTCTCCCTTTTCTCAAGTTGTTTTTTTTCCATGGCTTTTGCTCAGTCTGTCACAGCTCCTGTGCTGAGGCAGTGGGTGACACAGAGACTGGGTGACACAGAGACTGGGTGACACAGGAATTGGGTGACACAGAGACTGGGTGACACAGAGACTGGGTGACACAGGAATTGGGTGACACAAAGATTGGGTGACACAAAGATTGGGTGACACAGAGATTGGGTGACACAGGAATTGGGTGACACAGAGACTGGGTGACACAGAGACTGGGTGACACAGGAATTGGGTGACACAAAGATTGGGTGACACAAAGATTGGGTGACACAGAGATTGGGTGACACAGAGACTGGGTGACACAGAGATTGGGTGACACAGGAATTGGGTGCCACACAGACTGGGTGGCACAGGAATTGGGTGACACAGAGACTGGGTGACACAGAGACTGGGTGACACAGGAATTGGGTGACACAAAGATTGGGTGACACAAAGATTGGGTGACACAGAGATTGGGTGACACAGAGACTGGGTGACACAGAGATTGGGTGACACAGGAATTGGGTGCCACACAGACTGGGTGGCACAGGAATTGGGTGACACAGACTGAGTGACACAGAGACTGGGTGACACAGGAATTGGGTGACACAGGAATTGGGTGACACAGGAATTGGGTGACACAGAGATTGGGTGACACAGGAATTGGGTGACACAGGGATTGGGTGGCACAGAAACTGGGTGACACAGACTGGGTGACACAGAGACTGGGTGGCACAAGAATTGGGTGACACAAGAATTGGGTGACACAGACTGGGTGACACAGAGGCTGGGTGGCACAGAGATTGGGTGACACAGAGACTGGGTGACACAGGAATTGGGTGACAGAGAGATTGGGTGACACAGAGACTGGGTGACACAGAGACTAGGTGACACAGGAATTAGGTGACACAGGAATTGGGTGACACAAAGATTAGGGTGACACAGGAATTGGGTGACACAGGAATTGGGTGACACAGAGATTGGGTGACACAGAGACTGGGTGACACAGGAATTGGGTGACACAAAAATTAGGTGGCACCTGGGAGTGTTTCTTGCTGCTGTTCTGCCTCTCCCAGCACTTTGGTTCACAGGTTTGGGTGGGAAGGGACCTTCAGTCCCATGCAGTGCCACCCCTGCCATGGCAGGGACACCTTCACTGCCCCAGGCTGCTCCCAGCCCTGTCCAGCCTGGCCTTGGACATTCCAGGGATCCAGGGGCTGCTCCAGGAATCCTATTCCAGGGCCTGCCAGGGAAGAGGAATCAGCATTTGTGGGTGTTGTGTCTCTGCCCTCTGCCAAATCCCAAAAGCTGCAGTGTGAGGACTTCCCTGTTCCACAGCACTTTCCAGGCTCAGTCCTTATCTCCTTCCAGCTGCAGATGGAATTCAGTGACCTGCTTGTTTAGATCTGCCTACACTTATTTAAACTGGTTTTTAGTAATTTTCCTTTCCTGTACCTTGTGAAAGTGAGTCCCTTGTAAAAGCAGCAGATCAATTCTCCTTTTAAATGTCAGCATTGTTGTATTCACCAGCAAGGCAGCTGGAACCTTCTGGGTAGTTGCTTATTTATTTACTCTTTTATTCCAAGGGCTCAGCTTTTTCCCTTTTGTCAGATTGTGTTTGTGTATGACTTTTTTTTATCTCGAATTATGACCCACCACGTTGTTTTCTTTTAACCTTTCTCAGTTGTGTGTTCGTGTTTTCATATCTGTTGTTCAAATTCAGAACAGACTGGTTTCCCAGACAGAAAAGATTTGGTTTTCTACTAAAATAATTAAAAATTTGAGGAAGGAGTTCTTCCCTTTGAGGGTGGTGAGGCCCTGGCACAACTTGCCCAGAGAAGCTGTGGATTCCTCATCCCTGGAAGTGTCCAAGGCCAGGCTGGATGGGGCTTGGAGCACTCTGGGATGGTGGAAGGTGTCCCTGCCCATCAGAACTTCAATGTCCCTTCCAACCCAAACCATTTCATCATTCCATAGTTCTTTTTGATTCTATCATTATTTTGGGTTTTTTCCCCCTCCCTGAAAAAAAAGCATCTAATTGAAACTTTTCACTTTCTTTCTGCTCACTTCCAGGCTTGTGGGGGTTCAGCAGAACCTTTGAGAGAATAAATAGATTTCACTGTAAGCAGATTGGAAAACTTTGGCTGAAGTCAGAAAAGAAAGAATTTTGACAAATACCTTGTTAGCACTTAGGTTGTTGTTGTAAAATGCTGAATTAAACCCTTCCAAATTGCCTGTTACACTAAGCAAGTGTTTAGCTGTGTTTTCTTTTTAAGGCAATTAAGCCTTGCTATAAACTGCCTGTGACCTTTAAACAAGCTGCCTAATGGTGCTGGTGCCACGGTTATTTTCTATAAACTTGCAATTTTTAGCTTATACAAAGCACAGCTCTTTTTTTAAGGCTTATTTCATCTCTATTTCCTAAAGGCTCTTTGCTTGTTGTAGGTACTAATAAGCAGAGAGAGATAAGAAGATTTGAACATCAGGAATTGCTATCAGATCATCTAAGCCAAATTCTCTGCTAATCCAGGCCAATATTTTAATTAGTGTTTGACTAAATTACAGTTATTGTGTGTTCATGAGCAGCTTTCAATGGGAGAGAGAGCTGAATTCAGGAATTAAAGGAGGTGCTGCTGCCCATTCTTTGGTACAATTTGCTCATTGTAGAGCAGTTTTTTTCCAAGAATAACAACTTGTTTATTGTTGATTCCTTTTCCAGCTGCTCTGTGTTGCTGTGGCTCCTCTCTGCACCCCAGCTCCTGCCAAAAGATTAATGTGGGGGATCTCTCTTACCTGTAATTATCTTCAGTGTCCAGCTAGTCGACCACAATGCCATGATCCGCCTGCAGAAAAACAAACAAAAATCACTTTATTTCCATTTAACTGTATGTGTAGAAAAAAGAGCAAGGAAGGACCATCAGCTGCTTTTTTCTGGACCCTTGAACCACTTGTAGCATCTCATTACCAGGTTTTCTTGGGCTGCTTTTCCATTCTCAGTAGTGACTGGAGTCTTGCAGGATAACTCTTCCTCTCTCTATCCAATTCCACATCTTCTAGTCCTTTTGGGTGCAGCCAGCAGGTGATGGGAGTGTTAAAAACCAGGGAAAGCTGGTTGGCATCTCTTGTATAATCCAAGTTTTGGTGTGTTAGGAGCTGAGTGGGGACATAAAGTCAAAAAAGTTTCTTCTAAAGTTCCACTGTTGATCTGCCTTTAGTGTATATTTAATTTTGTGCATTTTTTATTGATGTTTTTTCTTCCTTTTGGTTGCTTGTGCTGTTCTGGGCTGGTTTATCCAGAACACAAAGGTTTTAATCTCTTTTTTTTTTATTCTGGAATATAATCTTGGGTGCTGCTTTCTTGCCAGGACCTAAATCATTTTTCTGTAAGCAAAACTGTAGAAAGGAAAAATGTTTGGTTTGGTTTTTAGCATAATATTTATATTTGTTGCCATCTAAACCAACTGGAGACCTTCCTTTGACTTCCATGAACATGAACATAATACATGGTTGAATATTCAGGTTTTTTCCTTAAAAGATGTCCTTAAAACCTGTATTTTGGCCTTAATATTTTTTGTGAGCAATGAATTCTTTAGGAACTGGCAAGACAGAGCTGAATGGAAAGTTTAAATTCCCATTCCTTGTATTTCAGGGAAAACTTATCCTGGATGTCTTGGAATTTTTTTAATGTCACTTTGCTCTGGATTTCACTTCTTTTCTGGCTGCTTTTTCATCTCTCAGTTTCTCAGTATGACAAATATTGCTCCTGCTCCTTGCTCTGGTGGGATTTTTGGCCCAGCTCCCAGAGCAGTTGCAGCTCCCCTGAAGTTATTGGGGGGGTTCAAGTGCCTTTAGATTGGGGAATTTGGGGAATAAAAGTTCCACCTACCAAAGGAAGAAGAGAGGAATTAATGCTTCCACTTCTGCCAGGGTTTTCTACATGGTGTCTGCTGAGCTGCTCCACTTGTGTGAGCTCCTCTGGAGAGAAGGAAATTGGGTTTTTCCTTCTTCTTTGGGTTGGTTTTATGATGTATAGTGGCCAAACTTCCCCAGCTATTCCCAGATGGATAATGGGAAGGAAGAGGATGGACAGTGGTGTGTGTGGCAAGGAGATTTAAAAATGAATATAAAAAGCTTGGCTGTCCCATGGATATTCCAGGTTTTTCCTGGGCTTGGAGGCCAGCAAAGGAATACACTGGTGATGGATGTTCTTTCAGCAGAGTGCCTTTGGAATGGGGAAGTTTGGGGAATAAAAGCTCCACTTGCCAAAGGAAGTAGAGAGGAATTAATGCTTCCACTTCTGCCAGGGTTTCCTACATGGTGTCTGCTGAGCTGCTCCACTTGTGTGAGCTCCTCTGGGGAGAAGGAAATTGGGTTTTTCCTTCTTTTTTGGGTTGATTTTATGATGTGTGGTGGCCAAACTTCCCCAGCTATTCCCAGATGGATACTGGGGAAGAAAGAGGATGGACAGTGGTGTGTGTGGCAAGGAGATTTAAAAATGAATATAAAAAGCTTGGCTGTCCCATGGATATTCCAGGTTTTTCCTGGGCTTGGAGGCCAGCACAGGAATGCACGGGTGATGGATATTCTTCCAGCAGAGTTAATATTTACTGGTACTGAGGGAGCAGCCCTCAGCTGGGCTGGCTGCTCACTGTATCTTTGCTTTTAATTTTTAATGTTTGTCTGACAGGTTTGTTCTCAACTGAGATCCTGAAGTGCAAGCAAATGTCTTATTTCACTGACAGCATCCTCAGTTAGCAGGGAATGGGTTTTTAAATTTTATTTTAAACCTCTGCATGCCAAACATGCTCTTTCCAGTTCCTTACAACATCAGCACTGAGAGTTTGGAAGCTGCAGAGGGATGCCATAATTTATTTATGAGTAACTGGAAATCTCTGTTAAATAGAAAACCTACTGGGAGGGGTGCATAGTGAGAGTTGTTTTTAGGTGCTGATTTGTCATTCCTGGTGGGTTTTGTCTGTGTTTGGGTTTTGTCCACTTTTCTTTTTAGGATAGGAAAGGAAATGAGGAAATTTCAGTGCCCATGGAATGTCAGCTGGTCATTATTTCAGATATTCAAATGGTGTAGCCACAGGACATAACCCTTGTGTAGCCTAAAGGATGAGGCCTCCTAAGCTTTTTCAGTCATGACTTTAAGCAAATTAATTTAAGCCATTTTCTCCCTATTTGTAGAATTTGGAATAATGGGGGTTTTTTTTGTGTTTCTGTAATGGAAATAATAACAACCATCAAACACCATTGTCACTATCTTCTTCTAACACTTCTCTACTTAATAATCCTCTTATTTGGGGATAAACCATGCTTTGATTTTTATTAAAGAACTGTTTTTTCACTAACTTATTTTATACATATGCTTAATATTTGAAGGCTGCGCATTAAATCTGAATTATTTGGATGTTGGACCCTTCTACATAATTTGGGGATAGAAATAAAGAACTATTACTTCAAGATTTCCTGCTTTAGAAGAGTTTTAAGGATAGACTCATCCTGGGATTCAAACACTCCCCTAATCCAAGAGGAAAATTGCAAAATTGAAATAATTGATGGTGAGAGTTGAACGAATCGATGTCTAAAAATTGTCCCATTTTTTTCCCCCCAGGTGTCAGCAGTGGATTCCCTGGAGGGTCCCCTCCTGCAGGTGGAAGGGCTGAGTGACCTGAGGCTGGAGCTGCACAGCAAGAAGATGAACCTGCACCTGGTGCTGATCGACGAGCTGCACCGGCACCTGTACATCAAATCCACCAACCGCGTGGGGCAGCGCGGCAAGGACAGAGCCCGGCTCGGGTGGGACAGGCTCACTTCTAACTTCTTCTTCCTCCTCCACAGCTGGGACTGTCCTGGTTTGGAGGACAGGTGTCTGCTAAGAAAGGCAGGATCCTCTCTTTGAAATGGAGAATGTAAACCCCCTCCCTCCAAATTATTATCATTTTGAAATTAAGGAGCTCTCAGGCAAAGAGATGGGAATTAGGAATAACAGTTCTTTACTAGGAAAATTAAAATAGAAATGCAGTATTACAAAGAACAGTCCCAAACCCAGCCAGAGTCAGAATCCAAGCTGACACCCGTCAGTCAGGTCAGGGTGTTGGCAGCAGTCCCATTCAATGGTGGCTGCATCCTCCTGCAGTGGCAGATGTGGTTCAGCTGGAGCAGTGCTCCTGGAGAAGGTGCAGTTTCCTCTGAAGGTGCAGGGATGATGTGGAAAGGTCTGGTTTTCCTCTGGAATGCAGTGGAAAGAAGGTGCCTTGGTGTCCAAAATCTCAGTTTTTCTGTGGGTAGGAAAGGCTTGGCTCCTGCCCTGGCTGGAGCATCTCCCAGTGGGATGATGGAATTTGATCAACCATGCACTGGGACTTAATGGACATTAACAGGAGATATCTCCTGGGGGGAGGATGGGCTGTGGAAAAATAAAGAAAACTGTCCCACCTGGTTTTAAGAGCTGGCCCATTAACAGAAGATTTCTCTCATGGAGATAAGGGTCACTGCCCCACCTGGCTGCAGCAGATGGGGACAGAATACACACTGCTTGTCACATTCTGTATTGCAACCTAAGACAGGGATTAAAAGCTTGAGAGATGATATTTCATGTTCAGAGTCAGATGTTTATTAATTCTTGTCTATGTTACAGTGAGTTCCACAGTTCTAGTTAACAAGCTAGAAATGGCAACGTGTCTCTCTCTCTACAAGGTCTTTTAAGCCTAAACTGTCCAGTTAAGAACTAACACCTAAATTATTTTTACTTTTAACCCAAGAACCAACCACCCGTGACCTGCAGTGCAGCATTTTCTATCCAATTACAAAATCCCCACCTAGACCCATGAAGAAGGTGAAGAAGAAAGAAACCTCCACCCTAAAACCTCCATCTTGTCCTGTATATATTGCTATATTCTAAAACCTTAAATTCTAAATCTTCCACCACGTGATATTATACACTTTTATTCAACTACACACCAATGATTGTAATTCTGTCACTCAATGTCCAAGTTTTAAAACCTTCCAACCAACCATAAGGTGATGAGATGAAAGCCACAATGCTTAAGTGTCTGAGCTGAAATGTTTTGATGTGTTTCCAAGGTGTTTTAAAGATGTTGAAACTTCTTACCTGGTTTGTGCCTGTGGTCAGTGGAAATTCAATTAATATAGGCTATTTTTGCCTGATTTTTCTAATTTCTCTGAGTTGTTGAAGGGAAGGAGGAAAGTGACTAGAAAAGAGAGACACGGTATTGGGAAATAATTTTTGCAGAGAAGGAGATGTGGGGAGCAAAAGGGGAGCCAGCACTTGATAGAGATGCAGAGAAAAGATAAATGAGGATTTTATTGTGAGAATAAATAAAAATCTGCTTGCCAGAAATGTGAGGCAAGATAGCCAGTTGAATTAAATGAATTTAGGAAAGAAAGGATTGATTGAAATTGAGATTTCTAGGAAGGAGGGTTGCTCATCAGTCTCTTCATTACTCATTTTCTTAATTAAAAACAGCCACAAAGCTTTGGTGTAGCCAGACTAGGGGACTGCTAATTAACTGCACTTTTGTGGGGCTGCTACAGGGACCTTTCTTTGTACTCTGGATTCTCTTTTTTTCACTATCCCTGATGCACATTGTGGATATTTGATATCAGGAACTCTTGCAGCAAGTATAGCTTGATGCTTTGGATGGTTCTTCTGTAGGATTCCAAGCCTAACCCTTGTTTTTTTCATGTTTTCATGAGCATTTTGACCTCTAAGGAAACATCCTGAGCTCCATTGTAGAAGCCTTCCACATTTCTTTCTCCTAAAAATGATTTCTTGCTTGTGTTCCCCTGCCACCTCCAGCAGCTGGAGCAGTGTGACACATTTTTGGCAGCTAATACAATGTGAATTTATGATGAAAATGGCCAAATTTTTAATTTTTGAGTGAAGAGGTTCATTTGGGAGGGGATGCACGTGGGTGTGCTCAGAACAGAAATGTGAAGGGCAGGAAGAAGGGTGGAAATTTCTGGTGGGAATAAGAAATTTGGAGAATAAAGAAGTTGACAGAAGGCATGGAAACGGGAACATCTATTTCATAGGCTTAAAATGTAAGGAATAAGTGGGTTATTTGTTGTGAATAAATATTGTAACTAATAATCAAGTGTTTGCTTTAATTCTTTCCCCTCACACAGGTCCCTTGTGAAAGACACCTCTCCTGTGCCTCTGATGGATGTCACTAATTTATCTACACCTCGGAAATTCCTTGAGACTTCCCAGTTCAGTACTCCTGGAAGCTCCAGCAGTGAGTATTTAAGCCAGATATATTCATTTGTAGATCTTCAGCTGATTTTGCTGGAGTGGGAGGAGGCAAATCATCCCCTCATGTCTCCAAACCTGGGAGTTGATGTGTGCAGTGTCACAAAAGGAGTGGGTGCTGTGTCCAGGAGGGCAGAACTTGCTTTTTTTCCTCATGGAAAATCATCTTTTCCCTCTCCTGTCCCCCAACAGCTTCAGTTAAATACACTCAATTTTCTCTGCCTGTTCTCACCTTGATTGTGTTCTTGATATTGAGCAGCAGAGATTTGCAGTGGGTTTGTTCTGGGGGGAGGTTTCCTCAGCATTATTTACTGCAGGCAGCCAGGTTTGTGTAGATATTACTGAAGTTTTTTATTGTGTGAGAGCCAAAAGGTCAAATCTGTTCCTTGTGGAGCTTTGTAACTTTGACTAAAGGTCTGGCTGTACAGAGGAATAATCTGGGGCTGATCTTTTATTCGTGTTACTGCAACAAACACTGAGGAAAACTCTCACTGGTGCTTTTGTCTGAGGCTTTGGAAGAGGAGAAATCAATCTTTGTATTGTTTCAGGAGATTAATAAGTGGGGTTGTCCTTGATGAATAATACAGAAGTGACCTCCAGTCTCTTCCCCCTTTCAAACCTGTTTCAGTATTCCTCAAATGCAGAGAATATTTCCTTCTCTTTTCAGCCTTATTAATTCTTTTGTCCTTTTGTTTCTGGTTTTGTCACTCTTACCTCTGAGATTGTTCCATTTGATTACTCTTATCTTCTGCTCCTGGAGGGGTTTTGTTCTTCAGCTCTGCTCCTGCCAGCCTGGTCTTGGAGCCTGGAGCTGATTTTCTGTGTCCTGGAGGTCACAAACTTCCAGAGCTGGAAACTGCAGCCTGGTCACTCAAAATCTGGAATAGAAGAACCATATGAAAATTCTAAGGGAAAAAGTTAAGAATTCCTGTTCTGCTCTGTGATCAGTGGGAAGTTCAGTTTTCAGTTTTCTTGCAAAAGATCACAGGAACTGAGGAAATACACCACAAAAACCTGAATCCCAGCCTCACCACTGAAACAAAAAGGAAGGGACCTGAAAGACCATCTAGTTCCAACCCCTCTAAATGTTAAAAAACTCATTTTGTTCAGTGATATTTATAGTGTCTGCTATTTTCTCCCCCTAAAATATTGATCTCTGTATAGTAATAAAACCCCAAAGGTCTGAAGTTATGGAGCTGATGGGGATCTCCCACCTCATGGCTGGGGAGTGGAGCAGATGCCCCTCCTGATCTTCTTTTTGCAGATCTCTTCTTACACTTCACAGAAAATCTTTTCCTTGGCTCCTCCCTGTGCTCTGCATCACTCAGTGAAGTGCTGGGCAAGTGTCCCTCAGCCTGGCAAAGATGTGGATTTTAACAGAAAACATTTGATCCACATAAAATATGCATATGGTTCTGCTTCAAGTGCACAATGTACTTATGGAGATTTTTTTTCTGTGTAATTTTATTTAAAAGTAGCCTTTTCCAGGACTGCACAACTAGCAGAGAATTTCAAACTTATGCCTATGCATAACAAAAGCTGTTTCTGCCTGTAGTCACTTAAGTTCTTTGGCTTTTTATTGATGAAACAAAGTGTCTGTGCATATTAATGGGTGTCATTCTAAAGCACTGACTCATTCATCCCATCCCAGCAAAGATGCCAAAATTTGGAGTCCTTCCTGCACTCCCTTCCCAGAGGAGATGTTACCTTGTGCTGTAGAATCTTTATAAGGAAATTAAAGCTGTTCCTGCTGCATGTAAAATAAACAAACCCTTTGCTAATGCTCACCTGAGGATTGGAGATGTGGCAGCTCACCAGTAACACTTTCCCTTCATGCCAGTTCAGAGAAATAAATTTCTATTTCTCTGCTTGAACTTTCTGTACTCTGAAAGGCATTTAGGAAGGTTGCTGCTTTGCCAAGCTCTTCCTGGAACTCTAAGCTGTGCTTGCAAATCGAAGAGTGCCATTTCCTGGGAAATTTGGGACAATACTTCTTAGAAATCCAGCAGAAGATGAGCTAGTGGTGACAATAAATATGCTATGGGTGGCATATGTAGATTTTATGCTGAATTGCTAATTTATTTCAATTATTTTTTTGAGAAAAAAAGTTTGTAGGGCCAGGCAGTGTGGTAGTTCTAAGGTCAGGTGTAGGAACTGCTCCTGGCTCTCTTTCTTTAAGAACCAGAGACTTCAGTGATAGCACAGAGACCTCTAAACCAGAGCTTGGAATATCCAATTTTCAACATGAATCTAAAAAATGCCATTGTGCCAGTTCATTGTCACAGGTGCCTCTACTCCAAACATGCTCAATAAATCTTCAAAAGTATTTCTTCTCTTCTTATGAACCTCACCTGAAGATCTGACACCAGCTGGATGAATTGCCTTTATCATTTTTTTCTTAAAATTTAATGATCTGGGGATGTGTTTGGGGAAGGAAAAGGAAAATCAAGGAGATTTTAGATCTGTGTGGTGAAAGTCAGAAATGTAACACATAATTGCTCCTTCTGTATAATTTCATGAATTGTTTCTGTGTGTGGTCCCAACATCAAATAATTGGCTACAGTGAACTTGTTTTTTTATTTAGGGACTTGAGTTTCATGTTTGTATCGATTAGGAGGATTTTGAAGTGGGTTTTCTTCTGGGCTTGGTAGCAATGAAGAGCAGAAAATTCCCAAAATCTTCCAAAGGACCCATTTCTGCAGGAACTGCCCATTTGTAGCTCCATGAACTGTGTCAGAACAAAGATTCAGCAGCAGGAATTAGCAAGTGATATTCCTTCAAATCTGAAATTATGCCTTTGGACCACCAGTAACTCGTGTGCTTTTTTCTGGAAGGAATGAAGGTACAAAGGAGATCACCAGAAGGACATAAATCATGGAAAATAGTACATTAAATTTTACAAGACTCCCATAAAAGCCCGTGGATAATGAAACCTTCATAATGAGGAGCAGCAAATTTTGGCTGTTCACTGGAATGAAAAACAAGACCCAAGAGCCTTTTTTTTTCAGCTGCTTTGCTTAAATGAGTTCCTAAAGTTGGCTTTTTAGGGATCAGATTGGAGCTATGAAAAAGCTCCTTGGGAAGTGTCAGCACTGAGCAAATGAATTCCAGGTGAAACAGAGTTTTTTTCAGGGCATCATCAGAGCAGGGATCAGGGAATGTGCCCCCTCTGTAACTCTGGAGGTGGGAAATCAGTGATGCACATGGTTCAGCTTTTAGGGGTTTAACCCACGGCTCAAATTTGCCTGCTTGAACACAAAGTTGAGCATTTTCAGGTGAAAAATGGTTTGGTGATGAAAAATGTATGAAATGGCTGCAATTTTATTAGAGAATGTGTCCTGTAGAAGGTGCAGTTTTCTCCAAAGGTCCAGTGATGATGTGGAAGGGTCCAATTTTCCTCTGGAATCCAGTGGGTAAAGGCTGCTCTGGCGTTCCAAATCTCAGTTTTTATCTGGGTAGGAAAGGCTTGGCTCCTCCCCTGGGTGCAGCATCTCCCAGTGGGATGATGGAATTTGATCAGTCATGCACTGGGACTGCATGGCCATGAACAGGAGATATCTCCTGGAGGGAGGATGCGCTGTGGCAAAGATAAAGAACACTGCCTGAGCTGGTTTTAACAGATGGCCCATTAACAGGAGATATCTCCCACAGAGATAAAAGTCACTGCCCCACCTGGTTTAACAGATGGTGATTGAATACACACTGCTGGTTACATCCTGTACTGCAACCTAAGACATCCCTTCACAACCTCACAACATCCTTCTGCTCCTCCTGGGCTGCCTTCAGCTTTTTCCAAAGGCCAGGAACTCTCTTTTTCTCTGAACTCCAGTCAAAGCTCTCTGTCCAGCCAGGCTGGTCTTTTTCCTGCAGGCTCATGGACTGCCTGCTCCTTTGGCTTTAGGATTTCCCTCTTGAAGGATGTCCAGCCTTCCTGGACTCCTCTGCCTCCCAAAGGAGTCTCAGCCAGGCTCCTGGACAGTCCAAGGTGGCAGATCTGATCTCCCCCGACTTCCTTCCAAGAATCTAAGCTAGGAATAACTTCTCAATCCCAGAGAATAGCAAAGTCATTAATATTCCAAGTTTAGGAGTAAATACAAAGCTTTCCCTTCTGAGAGCTGATCTCTGGGGACAGCTTTCCTCTGCCCACAGGGAGCAGCATGTGGGGCTGCAATTTTCAAGGTGAACTCCCTAATAAATACCTGGGTCCTTTGATGCCTTTCTGGAAGGGGAAGGGGACAGGAGGAGCTTCCTGGGCCAAAGCTTTGTGGTCAAACAGCCCCTTGATGGGCATTAAATGGCAGGAGAGGGTGTTTGAAGTGTGAAAGGCAGGAGAAAAGGACATCCTCAGTGACCCAGGGTTGGGATCTTGTCAGATCTCACAGATAAATGGGCCCCCAAAGCTACCCAGGGCTCCTGTTTAATAGGACAATGTGCAGGGAGCACACTGCAAACAGGTTCCCACTGTTTTATCAAACAGATCTGACAGAGCCTCCAGACCCCTGTGCAGCTCCCAGATATCGAATTGCTCACTTTGCTCTTGTTTGTAAGAGATGTAAATCAATGTCCTGACTATTTGAGGATGCTGGAAATTGGTTTGCTCTTTCAAAAATGGGGGAGTGTTTGTCTCAGTGTGCTGGCAGAGTTCTCAGCAAGATTGCTGCTTTTACTCCTCTTAAATGCTGTCCTCACTTTTGGCTGCAGCTCCATTTCCTCCCTCTTGGGTGTTCATTGTGTGATATTAAGAATAATTTACAAGCTGCTTACAGAGGGGGTGCAGCCTCATGATGGGACCTGTCCTCTGAGAGGCTGCTGAGGATGTGAAATATCTGCATTGAACTCAGAGAAACAAGATGTTTAGGGTTTTTAAAAAAATAATAGGTTAAACCTTTCTTCCTGTAGCAGTTCCAGGTTTGTTTGTTTGTTTTTTTTCTGGTTCCAAAGAGCTCATTTCCTGTGTCTGTGCCTGAGTTTTGCTGTGGGTTTTGGAGAATAACAAATAACAATAACAGAGTGGGCAGAGACCAGGCCTGCAGCCACAAAGTCCTTTGCAGCTCTGTGGGGTGAAAGGTCTGTGGTGGAGCACAGCTTTGAGCTGGAATAGTTCTGCATCCAGTTATTAAATTCCAATTGCTGTTTGAAAGGACTTTATATTATCCTTGCTTTTTTGCTGTTTTGTTGAGTTTTTTTTTAATTATTACATTCTGGGTGTTTCTAGTTGCTTCTGGGTGTTTCTAGTTTGCTTGTCCTATAACTTACTCACACTTAATTGAAAGAAATGTGTGTGAGACAGAAAAAAAATCACTGCTTGCATCTTCCTGCTGTTTATTGTCAGAGAATCATGGAATAGTTTGGAGTGGGAAGAGTCTTTTTAAAAGGTCATCCAGTTCAACCCCCCCTGCCATGGGCAAGGACTTCTCCCACTGTCCCAGGTGCTCCCAGCCCCAATGTCCAACCTGGGTTTGGACATTCCAGGGATCCAGGGGCAGCCACAGCTGCTGTGGGAATTCCAGCCCAGCCGGGAATTCCAGCCCAGCCAGGAATTCCTTCTCAAATCTCCCCTTTCCCCATTCCCTGTGTCCTGTCCCTCCAGGCCTTGTCCCCAGTCCCTCTTCAGCTCTCCTGGAGCTCCATTAGGAGCTCTGAGCTCTCCCTGGATCCTTCTCCTCTCCAGATGAACATTCCCATCTCTCCCAGCCTGGCTCCAGAGCAGGATTCATTCTCACCTCACTCTCCTGATGCTCTGGGTTCAAATGTGAGACCACATAAACCATGAGCTTGGTTTGAGCCAGAGCTGCAGAATTTGGGATCACACTGCAGGAAAAAAACCAGCCTCTTGATTGATTGAGCCTGGACTTGGTGCAAACTGGCACTGAGGGGAGAGTTACCCATTTATTGTGATTATTTATAAATTGGCACCATCCTTGGGCCATTGTTTTCTTGATCTTGCTCTGACTTAGCCCTGGTGCTGCTCCTCTGGTCAGAGCCCAGCTTCAGGCAGCTCCCTGTGCCGTTCCTCACTCCTGCCATGTTCCTTCCATCCTTCTGCTGGATCTTTTGACATTTCTTCAGCTTCTTGGAAAAGTTTGGAAGTAAAAAAAAAATCTGTCGAGGAGTTGAAACCATGGGAGTCATCTGTCACCCAACAGCCTTTCCAGAGCTCAGCCCCAGTCAGATGAAACAGCCTTTGGGTTTTAATTTTGATCCAAGGATCTGGCGTGGTGGATGGCACAGAGTGGCTGTAGATCTTCCAAGATGCTTTTAATTCAGTTTGCCTTGAAGACACTTGCTTCACATAAGTGTTTAAATATATTTATTAAATGTTTCAGCCAGTCTTTAACAGAGCCACGCTTTTGTTGTTGCTGGGTGTTATCTGTAAATTAAGAAATGTTGCTTAATGAACCTACTTAAAACAAGCAGTCTCTCTTGCTTTCCCATCCCCTGTCGCTTAGCAACAGGATTTCTCCTGTGCAGTCCCTGTTACTTCAGGACCCTGTCTGCAATATCCTCTCTAATTCTTCTCACTTTACCCTTCTAGAAGCCTTGCTGGAAGATTTGAGTAACTTCATCAACCCCTTGACAGACGTAATAAAGCAGAAAGAGATAAAATCAAACAATCAGTCACTTCAGCAGAGTAAACTTTGCTGAATTCATCAGCAGTCTCTTAAGCTTGATAGTGTTTGTAATGAAAATTCCTCTCTTGTGAAGAAAATAGCAAGGAAAAACAGCCGGGGAAGAAACTGAGGGGGTTTTAGCTCTTTGAAACACATTCAGGACCTTCTCATTTATGAATATCTTAATTGCACCAGACTTCCTCTATTTCCTAACACAGAATTTACCCCGTGGATTGTTCCTAAATCAATCCAATGTGCAGGCTGCTGTATTTATGTCTAGGGAAGTCCCCAAGCAAACAGAAACATCCACTGCTTTCCCCCAAAATCCAAGTGCTTCTGGTTTCCTTGTTCATCCTTGGTTGCTGGGAGTTCTGTGGAGCCAGAGGAGCTCCTGTGCTGGAGCTGATGTTGGGTTCAACTGCTCAAATCTGGGATTAAAATCTCTTTGCAGTGAGAGACTCGAGCCTTCTGGAAATCAAGGAGGACACAGACCTGGATCCAGAGGAGAACAGTGCTGTCTTCATGGGAATCCTCATCAAGGGGCTGGCCAAGCTGAGGAAGATCCCAGAAACAGTGAAAGCCATCCAGGATCGCCTGGAGCAGGAGCTCAAGCAGATTGTGAAACGCTCCACCACCCAGGTGGCTGACAGTGCTTACCAGAGAGGGGAGAATATTTCCCAGGAAAACCAGCCTAGGTAAGGATAGTTCAACTCCCAAAAAAAAAAAAAATCTTAATTGATTATATGACTTAAAATGGGAAAATTCAGCTCGGTGATATCGAGTGTAGCAGAGTCCAATTAAGCTGATGCAGGTGCAAAGCTTTGAAATCATGTATGGAACTAATTCTATCACAAATGTATGGCCAAGTCTCTAATTGTTTTTCAGCCCCATTTGTGTTAATAGCAAGGTGTGGAAGCCAACTGAGCACTGTGTTTGTGCTGCTCCTCAGAATTCACTGAAACTGGCCTTTGAAAAAAAGGATTCCAGCAGGAATCTCTTCCAGCTGAAATATTCATCTTCACATTGTCATGATCATTGTCCCAAGGGAATTAATGGCAGAAAAGTAAAGTGTGTATCTTCATTATGTGCAATATTTGTAGTGGAAAATCACTCCCAAGGAAAACATTAGCTTGATAAAGTCTCCTTTTTAAATTCCTCTCATTAGCACTGCTGTGGAAGCAATTCTGTTTTGAAGAATTTTAGAGTTACAGTGCTGATAACTCAGTGAAAATGAGATTTTTTTAAATGGGTCAGAAGGCAGAATTTTAGTTTCAGATGCCAGGAGTGTAGCATGTTCTTGTTACTTGTTTTATGAACCAGTCTGGAGAGGTTGAGTGGCTCCTGGTTGTCTGTTGGAATTGATAAATTGGATCAGATCATATATCAATGCCATTAACCTGCCCAGAGGGTTGAGTGAGGCACAGAAAGGTTTAATGGCTTTTGGCATCCTTTGGAGAGTGTGAGACTTTAAGATGCTCATATTCTAGAGCCATGGAAAGTGTCTTGAATTCTTGTTGAATACAGACATAATTAGAACTGGTTCTAAACCTAAATCACACGTGAAGTTTACAGCAAGCAGGTGAATTCATTTATACTGAAAAGAATAAATCACAGTATGGGAGAGTGTTCCCACCCCTTAAATTAGCTGCAGTTTTAAATCAAAGCTCAAAGACTTTCCTACTGTCAGGGGAAGAATAAATCTGAACAACAAGGCCCTGCTGCTTCAACAGAGCTCTGGAAGACCCCAAATTTGATCCCAAATTTGAGCACAATGCAGTGCCCAAAATGCTGAACTGTTCATTGGGCTGTCAGATGATCCTTGAAGTCCCTTCCAGCCCAAACCATTCTGTGACTGAGGATGAAGCTGATGATCTGCTTGGGGAAATTTTGGTGTCATTCCTTTTGAGACCACATGCAAGAATTATTTAGAGCCCTTCTCATTGTATGAGAGAGAAATGGTTTGTGGAACCTGGCCAGAAAAGCTGCTGATCTTACTCTTCTTACTTTTTAAATTTATCTATCTTTTCCTTCCTTCCTTAATAAGCTTTTCTATGTAGGTTTGTGCAGCCACCTTTTACATTTGTGTATAAAAATGTTGTTAATTACTCCCAAATTTTTAAACTCAGTATTTTTCTGGTTTGTGATGACTCTGGGTGCTCTCTCAGAGCCTCAGAGCTTCAGGAAGGAGCAGTTTCCAAGTAGCTCCTTGTCCCTGGAGGAAGATAACTTTAAAAACTCTGCCTGAATCTCACCATGTTTTAGCTGAGCTCATCTTTAAGTGGACAATTTTAAAGTCTAGGGAAATTCTCTTAACATTTTTACGTCTCTGTGCTTGAAAGAAGTTTCTGGAGAAAGGCTTAACTATAGGAATTGCCACTGCCTTATCCTTAATTATGTGGATAATTAGTGGCTCATTAGTCACACCTGCATGTCTAGAAATCCTTGTCTGGGGTTGTGGAGCACAGAAGAGGCCATGGTGTTTCCTTGGGGTGCTGCTGCACAAACCTCAAAATTCAGGGGCTCTCCTGAATTTTGGAAGAGTTTGGACTTTAGAATAACAGCATGGATGGGTGCCTACTTGAGGGACAGATTTTTGGTAAGGAAACATTAAAAATCCAGTTCAAGGGGAGATAGGAGATTGACACTTTTGCTCCTAATTCCTCTTGGTTGAATTCCATGTGCTTTTCCCTACATCTCCATATTATCATTTGACTTTTGCCCTCATCTCCAGGCTTTGAAATAAACTGAGGAATTCTGTCCAGGACACCCCTGTGAGCAGGCACAGACTGAAATGCCTGAATTGTCACTAATGTCCTCTCTGGGATGGCAGCAGTCACTGGCATCACCTCATTCCCATTATTGCCTGGCACATGGAAGTCCCTTCTGGCTGTTTGTCACTGTCCCAAACACATTTCCTCTCTCTGGTTGCAGGGGTTATGGCTCCTGTCACTGCCTGTCCCTGTTCAGCTCAGGGCACTCCCTGCTCCAGCCCCTTCCAGACCAGACTGTTTGATGGGTTTTGTCTCATTGCCTGTGTGGTCTCTTTTGGGTCACCTTCTTTCAAAAATGACCTGACAGATTTATAGGACCTACAGGAAGGGGTAAAATTAAGATAAGAGGTGCTGGCTAAGCTGAAAACAGGGAGATGTGGGAATACAGTGATAAAAATGGAAAATGTCCTGGGGTGGCAGCTGCTGACACTGGAGTGTGGATCTGGGGGGTTTCATGTCCATCAGTCTGGGACATGGGAGCAGGGAGACACTGGAATTTCAAACAAAAGGATCTGATCAGTGGAGTATTATCTCAGTAATGGCTCCGTAAACAAGTTGATAATGTGAGGTCAGGCTCACCTGGTGAGAATCAAGTGAACTTGTCCAACTCTCCAGGTAGTTCAGTTCTGCACAACTGTTCTTTCCTGGGGCAGCAAGGAGGAGCTCTTGTTTGCCATGGGATCTTGGTGGAACATTTTCTCAGTGGTAAAGAATTAATTTGGTTCCATAATGTCACATTTTTTAGCATTGGTGCTATTCTGAAATATGAAGAAAAGGGACACACACACAAATTGATTTGGTTTTGTTTGAATGGGTATCTTGGTTCTAGTGGCTATTTATTTTTGAGTCAAGAAGGTCACAAATTAATTCAGAGGGCTGGAAGAAGAGCTGGGAATGTTCAGCTGGAGAAAATTCCAGGGAGAGCTCAGAGGCCCTTGCAGGGCCTGGAGGGGCTCCAGGAGAGCTGGAGAGGGACTGGGGACAAGGGATGGAGGGACAGGACACAGGGAATTGGGAAAGGGGAGATTGGGGGAGGAATTCCTGGCTGGGCTGGAATTGCCAGAGAATCCCTGGATCCCTGCAATGTCCAAAGCCAGGTTGGGCAGGGCTGGGAGCAGCCTGGGATGGTGCCAAGGGCTGATCTTGAGGCTGTCCCCAAAGCCATCCCCTGCTCCTGAAGGGTGCTGGAGAAGGAGTGGGAGCAGCTCCAGCTCCCATCCGTGTCCTGCCCTGGGGATCTCAGCTTCTGCTGGGCAGACTGGGAGCATGTGGTGGCTCCAAAGCTGCTGCAGGAAATGTGATGGAGCCTGTCTGTCAGAGCTACAAGTGCCTAGCATATGGATTTGGGAAGTGTTATCTGCATGTTTTGGTGGGGTTACGTGGGGACTCGAGCTGCTCATTAAACGGCTGAACTCCACCGGGATTTTTCTGTTCTCAAACAGTGGAAGTGTGATGGCACTGCCTCGTCACAAACTGCTCAGGACTTTGCAGAGGTGCTTTAATTATGGTAACTGGGCAGTAAGGAGCCATAGGAGCAGGTACAGTGCAGTAGATTTAGATGATTTTATAGCTATAACAAATATGGGAGTAAAGTCATGGCAAGTGATGAGGGTTGATATTTCAGCTTTCTGATATTTCTGTCATTTGAAACCTGCCATATTCATTTAATAACACAAAAAGAATTCCTTTTATCCTGTTCATGTGGGTAAGTTAGTTTTTACTGCCCTGAGATACTTTTTTCCTGAGGGAAGAGCAGCTTGTTTCCTTCCCTGCCTGCAGCCCTACCTGGGGACTCACAATGAGTTCTAATCTTGTGTTGGTCCAGTTTAATTACTGTGGAGTTATTAATGGTTTTGTCTTCCCTATAGCCCTGAACAGGAGAGTTTTAAAGACAGCAATGCTGATATAGGGAAGGGAATGAAGAATAAAATCCTCAGGAATATTCAGATGCCAAACCTGAGCTGAAGCAAGTCCCTGGAGCCCACAGAGAGGGTTTGAAGCCAGGTGACCTCAGCAAGTCACAAAGCAGGACATGAAACCACAGTGCCCTGTGTGCCTGTGGGACGTTGCAGAAGCTGAGCAGAGCTGGTTTGTGCTTCCCAGGTTGCTGCTGGAGCTGCTGGAGCTGCTCTTTGACAAGTTCAATGCCGTGGCCGCCGCGCACTCGGTGGTGCTGGGCCACCTGCAGCAGACAGTGGCCTCCCCCTGCAGCCAGCACGAGGGGGACATCAAGCTCTACGACATGGTGGATGTGTGGGTGAAGATCCAGGATGTCCTGCAGGTAAGAATCCCTCAGGTGGGCACGTCTGCAGTTGGCACAGCCTTTAGAGCCGTGCCAGAGAACGCCCGGCGTGCTCCCAGCAGTGCTGGCATTTGTCTTTGTGTTGGTTTTTTTTGGTAAGTGGCCACATTTCCAACAGATTGTAAAACTCCAAAGAGCTTAAATATCAGCAAAAAAAACCATCCTGTGGATTCATCCTTATGGTGTTTGGAAAGGTTGATTCCTTTTGCCTACCAAGTGATTTATCAGCAGCTTTCAAAGTGACATTTTTGTTCTGTGTTACCATGTCATGCCTGTCTTATAAAGTGTCACAGCTCTAATGGCTTGTCTTCTGCTGTCATTATGGCTGGGTTTAGGCAGCTGAGGCACTTGCTGCTGGTGTGTTTGCAGCAAATTCTTATTTGATTCTTCCCCTTAACTGCAAGAGACTAAAGCTGTGCCTTGCTAAGGCTTTATTCAGGTGCTGTGCTCTCACCTGGGGATCTGAGGCTGTCTCAGGCAGCACAGCTCTCATCTGTCACATGTCTGTTCTCTCATTCTTGCTGTGTTAGTGTGTTTAGTGTTCTGCTAAACACATGTTCAGTATATTTATTTTATTTATTTATTTGGAGATTACCTCTATACATAGTGCACAGATGTGGAACTTCACCTGGCATGTGATAGAGGAGGTCAGAGAAGTGAGCCTGGCATTATTCACAGGAGGTGGAAGGATTTATGTTGGCCATTCCAGCTCTGGGCTGGTGATGGAAAATGCTCTCTGCCTCCTGCCCTAACTCACTTTTTCAGTTTTGGGCTGGTTTGTAGCTGTTGCTCTGCAGGATTGTTTGACTGTGCAGTGATGCAGTTTTTTTTCCTTACACAAATATCCAAACTGTGTTCATGGTAGGAATTTAAATACTTGGACAGGATAAATGTGAAGTGTGGGCCTTCAGTCCCCTTCACTGACTCCTTGCCCACATATTTGCCTTTCTAGAGGAATTATTATTAAAGAAATCTCTATCACTATTCCCCATGCTACAAACTTCATGCTCCCTTCAGTATTATTCTTGCAAAAATTTGCTTGGAAATGTCCAGAGGTTCATGAGGGGTTTTCTGAACAACAGAATGTCACACAACTGAAGTGGGAATAAAGAAGTGAAGAATGAAAGGGAAGAATTAAATTTCAGGATATGGGGAATGGGGAATATGCAGCCATCTTCCTGTCACCCATGAGGTCCTGAAAAACTTCAAGCTTTGTGTTCTGCAGATTTTGCTCCAGAAAGACAAAACCTTGGAGTAAGAACCATGCCAGGATTGTTCCTTCAGTGTAGCAGAGCATCAAGGCTGGATATTCCCATCCTCTGGGGAAGTTTGGGCTGGGTTCAGTCCTGGTGTGGGGTGAAATTTGGGGTGATTTCTATTGGCTCTTCCTGAACAACATTGATAGAACTGGAAGCCTGTGGAGGTGTGAGCCCTGAGGAGTGAAAGTGCTTTCTCTGCTGGGGAGACAATGTCTGGCCAAGATCTCTGGAAAAAGTGTGCCAAGAAAAACACAACAACCCACTTGGAATTGTTCCCATTGTTCTTGGGTGTCAGGAGGAGTCAGAAAAGCTTCCAAAAGAGCTTTTACAATGCATAAAAGCAGCACTTTAAGATCCATAATCTCTTGCTGGCTTAAGGTAAGAGATGAGCATTGACTGGCATGAAAGGGAGGAAATGCTGCATTTCTTTGTACAAAATCTTGTGGGTGTTTGTACCTCAGTTCCACTGGAGTGGCTTAAAATATTTTTACTTTGGAGTGTAAGAAAACCTTTGATCCCAAAGCCTAAATTATCTCTAGCCTGCTTTTCTGAGTAAGGATAATTTTTGGAGAGGAGATCCTACGTTTGCAGCAGGGGGAGCAGAAAACTCAGAAGTGTTTCCAGCTGTTGGGGGAGGCTGAAAACCTGGAGGAAGTGGCTCAGGGAAGCAATGCAATTCCTTCAAATCCCAGTGAATGGAACTGAGTCACCACAGCAGAACAATATCTCAGGAGTGCAGGTCACAGGGATAATGTTCTGTACGTGTGCATTGTGCAGCTCTGCATGTGAAATTCCTGACAGCATTATCTCTCCATGCCTGGACAAAATAACAGCAGCTGCTGGTGGGCTGGAAATTGGGGTTTGTGAGGAATGAGTTGTTTTCTGCAGCTCATTTTTGGAGCTGGATTTGTGAAAGCTCCCTAATAACTGCACCAGGCACTGGTGTTGTGTGAGAGTGGCTCAGTGTTGAGCAGTGTTGAGGTACAGAACATGCAGATATTAAATATTGCTGACCTTCTCTGAGAATGGAGGAATAACACAGAAGATAGAGTGACCTTTTCCAGTTGGTGGTGGAGTGCTAGAAAACAAACAAACAAACAAAAGCAGTTTGTCAAAATACTAAAGCAGCCTTGTTCAGGAAAACACCATTTGAAGTTATTTCCTTGTCTCACAGCCAGCATAGCCCTTGGGCACATTGTTCCATCGATGGGAGAGGAGAGAAATTTGTTTAAATTTTAACTTAAACGTTTGGCATTTTGTGTGCAGCTAATTGAGCTGTTCAGTGCAGGAGTGGGTGGAACATCCTCCTGAGGAACCTCATTAATGTGGGATCCTGGCCCTGGCTGGAGAGAGCTGGGAGGTGGCTGGAGAGCTGAGGTGAGGTGAGGGGTTGTGTCAGGAAAATAGTGAGGGAATTCTGAGATTTTTCTGGGACAAAATTCAGTGCCCAAATTCAGAACCTCTGTGCTGCTGGAATGAGTCCAGAGGAGCCCCTCTGCTCCAGAGCTGCCTGGGAGAGCTGGGGGTGCTCACCTGGAGAAGGGAATCCAGGGAGAGCTTCCAGCACATTCCAGGGGCTCCAGGAGAGCTGGAGAGGGACTGGGGACAAGGGATGGAGGGACAGGACACAGGGAATGGGGAAAGGGGAGATTGGGGAATTAGGAATTCCTGGCTGGGCTGGAATTGCCAGAGAATCCCTGGATCCCTGCAATGGCCCAGGAAGGATTGGAGCAGCCTGGGATGTGGGGAGGTGTCCCTGCAATGAGCTCTGAGCTCCCTTCCCAGCCAGGGCAGCCCAGGATTCTGGGATTCAGGACACTCAGAATCCATCCAGAGGGATTTTGATGGCCAGTGGGGATGGAAAAGAGAGGAAAAGGGAAGGGAGAGCCTTGATGGTTCCCTGAGATTGCAAGGGAAGGCCCTGGATCCATCAGTCCCTTGGAGAGGAGATGGATCCAGTGTGAGGCTGTGGAGAGCTGGGAATTGGCAGCCTGGAGAAGGGAAGGATGCAGGGAGAGCTTCCAGCACATTGCAGGGCCTGGAGGGGCTGCAGGAGAGCTGGAGAGGGGCTGGGGACAAGGGATGGAGGGACAGGACACAGGGAATGGTGCAGAACCTGCTGCAGGAGAAGCCACCAGTGACCTGTCCTGTTGAACATGACTGTTCACAGCTCAGGCTGGGGCTGTTTGCCTCCAAGGAAAAGATTTTTTCTCCTTAGTGGTGAATTTGTAGTTGATGATTCTCAATTTTTTGGGGTCTGTATTTTTCTCCCTCCCACAGAAGAGAGGGAAAATCACACATTTTTTCTCAGGGACAGAAATCTTTAGCAGGCTCTCTGGTGGGCTGTCTGCTGAGAAGACACTGACAACTAATATGTTCCTTTTTTGGGGGTTTTTCTGTCTAATGCTTTCCTGTGTTTTCCAAAATTGGTGTCATTTAGCAGCCCAAACATTGCTGAAACCATAAGGAAACTGGGGAAGGAGGAACTGAAGCCTCCTCTCTGCCCACACACTCCTGTTGTGCTGCTGCAGAGCTGGGGATATCAGACACTGAGCACTGAGAAACCTCTCTTAAGGATGCTCCACCATCCTCAGATCATTCCTTATCAAAAGGAATGGCATTTGATGGAGGGAGCAGGGAAATGGGAGCATTTTGTACCTCACATCTGGGTCTGGTGGTGGGCACTGGGAGTGATCTTGCAGAAAAAAACTTCATTTAAATTGCATTTGCTGGGTCACACTTGTCCAGGAATCCTGGGAGAGCACTTGGAGATGGATTTCAGGGCTGTGCTGCAGGAACCTGAGTCCCTGTTGGTTTTTTTAGGAACGAATGGCATAAAATGCTGGTGCCCTTCAGCAGCCAGGTGACAGGGGGATGTCTGTGCAGTTCAGCAGCCTCACTTGCTCAGAGGGAAAGGTGTGGAGAGGTTCCAGCCCCATCCCAGCCTGTGCCAGCTGTGCTGTCATCCCACTGCCTCCTTTTCCACAGCACATTCTCCTGTCAGGAAGCTGATTGCAGGGAGGTGATGTGGCCAAGGCTTTGCCTTTTCTGCTCACTCAGGTCCCTGCACTGTGGCAGGGCTGGCACAGGAGCAGGAGAGGGAGGGAAGGCACCATGGAAAAGGGATTTTTTCCTGGCAAGGGAATGGTTTTTCTACCAGCTGAAGCTGCTGCTCATGGAAAACCCAAGTGGTTTTTGCTGGGTGGCTCAGCACAGGTCTGAACCTTTGCATTTCAAAGCTGAATGAGCTGTTTGTGGCACAGTTGGTTGCTCAGAAAGTAAAATCAGCTCCTTGCATGAGAGCTGTTAATGTGCCATAAATCCTGCTTGGAATGTCAGAGCAATATCTGAAATTGCTGCTGCCTTTGGCAAGTTCACCAGGTGATGTTTTGAACCTGAAGCAGTTATTTTTCACCAAGTGTCTCCACAGATATTTAATGGCTTTGTGGTCATCCTCCAAATAATGGGCCTGACAGTCTTTGTGGTTCTTTTTAAATGGTCTGAAGTGTGTGGAACTGCTGCCCTTGGACTCCTGACTGGCTTGTCTCATTAATGCTCATCTCATTGAGAGAGCATTGGTCATAAAAGGGATTTGTCTGCAGCTTAAAAAAAAAAATACAGCTTCACTCAGTCTGTAGCAGGAGAAAGTGAGGAGGGAGAATTCCACTCCTCAGAATGCTGATATTTAAAAATGGAATTTAAATAATTAGAGTAGGTCACTTGATACTTTTCCCTCCCCCCTGTTATTTGAAGTGAGCTCAGCACATGCAGGAATAAATCCAGCAGGGTGTTACAGTGTTTTCTGCAAATATGTGCTGCTAAGAACATGAGAATTTCTGGGGAAGTTTATGACCCAGGAAGAATTTCATCTTTCTGGATCTAAGAAGGGGCCAGTTGATTTTGCAGGAAGGTATTTCTTTAAATTTTGGGCTTGCCAAGAAGATTTGTAATATCCTGCCTCCCCTCTCTATTAAAATATTTTATATATTTGTTCCAATTTGCCTAAAAATTGAAGTCTTCTTGCAATTTCAAGCAGAAAATAAATTGGTACCTTTCTCAAACTCTTAAGAAGATGCACTTGGAATTTGGGATGGTGGAAATGGGCTGGATAAAGGAGAAAAAAATATGTCAGGAAATGCAGAGAGGTTTCATGCAATCAACAGATGGCAATGGCATCCTGGCCTTTTAAAAACAAAGGATATGAAGTAGAAATGCCCCAGATTGATTTGTTTTCTCTTTGACAGGATGATCCTGGCTGAGCTGTGTTCAAAACTAAGTGAATTATGTGCTAACAGGTACCTGGGTGAGCTCCAGAGCTGAGCTGGCTGCAGACATTGGATTATTTCCTTTCCCAGGAATGGCCCTTGTTAACCAAGCTGTGCCATATTTTCTATTCCATTCTGTTAGCAGGGTGACAGAGCAGAATTTTTCTCCCATACTCCTGCATTAACAACTTTTGTTTTGGACACTTTTTATCCTGGAGCTGTTGATCCAATGCATTTCATAAACACCAACATTTATGCTGAAGTTCAAAGAAATCAAGCCCAGAATAAAAATTATATGTTTGAACAATGCACAGTCACATGTGCAGCTCGTGGCAGAGGTCAGTGGGCTTTGGGGAGATTTGAAAAAATATTAACTCCTTTAATGAAATATTTGCAGATTTATGAGCAAGGAAAAAATTCATCATCTTTGTTCCATGCTGTAGAGATCATGAACTTCATTTAATTCCTTTTACTTGTTTATCACATTTAGTTATATTACAGTTTTAAAGGGGTTTGGGAATTTATGCCTAAATATTCATGTAACTAAATCCATGTGAGTTAAAAAGCAACTGCAGCTCTGCTGAAGGTGCCAAAAAAGGTGCCCAAATTCTTGTAGAGAGAAATAATTTTAAAAAGCTGTTTGGTGGAGTTGTGAAAGTCAAAGTCAGCTCTGCTGGGTGTTAGGCTGAGAGGAGAAGGTTGGGAATGCAGGATAGGGAATGACACATTCCCTACTTTGATATTTGGCACTTGGCATGAAACCTGTGCCTTGTGAACCCTGGGCCATCATTAAATTCCTTCTAATTGATACAACTTGAGAACACAGAATTTTTTCTAGCTTTTTCCCCCCCAGTGATGCCACTTGGAAGCTTTTCTTTCTGGAAGATTCTGTGACAAGGACTAAGAGGGGTGTGAAGTGACCATCACACCTGATGTGTGTCTGTGATTCCAGCAGGAATGTGAGTTTTGGAAGTACAAGATGCAGAATTCCCAGCCTGTACAGGCCCTGCTAGCCTTGATCTTCTTGGAGATGATAAATAATGGGATGATGTGGAAGAAGTGGAAACTCTGCTGCAGATTGGTGCCATATCTTTTATTTTACTCATTTTTGAACAGTTTTGTCAGCTCTGATGTGAATTTTTTCCCCCCTGTTTTCTGTCAGTGTCTGCTGCACTTCATCCCTGCTGTCAGCTGGAATTAGGAGGTGCTGCAAGGAGTTCATCAGCATTTGTGGACATGTTTTATAGGACTGTAAAACCTCCTTTTGATGTGCTGAGCTCAGGCTCTGTCCCTGTGTGAGTGCCTTTAAAGGCAGGGACTTGTTCCCTTCCCAGCACCATCAAACCAGTGGCAAAGGAAAAAGGCCAAAAACTCCTCATGTCCCCCCTGCAGGACTCCTGCTCTGACAGAGGGATCCATGCAGGCAAATTCCTGCTAATGGGACAGAGGAGCTGATCTCCCAGGGAAATGTTTGGAAATTGTTTTGCTTAAAAGCCTTTTCTGCTCCTGTGCTGTTCTTGTGCTTACCATGTGTGACATTTGCAAAACCTTAGGGTAGAATCTTTATTTTTTCTCCTGAGGTTTTCCAGCTTTTGCTGTTTCTTTCCTTATAGAAAATCTGTTTTTTCTTTGGGGGCCTCAAGGATTTTTTTTTATTGTTAATGTAGAAAACTACAGAATTTCATCAACCAAAATTCTTCCAGAATCATAGATTGGTTTGGCTTGGAAAGGATCTTGCAGATCATCTCATTCCAATCCTGTGCCATGGGCAGGGACACCTTTCCCTAAACCAAGTTGCTCCAAGCCCCATCCAACCTGCATCTGCAGGCTTTGATATATTATTTTGTACTTTTTTTTTTAGGGTTGTGCTGCCCAACTGCCTTTTGAAGTGGTTTTATTTAGGAATTTTGCAAATATCTCTCAGTGGATTTTGAGCAATAGATCCCTGGGTTTCTATGTACACAAGGGTTTCAGTAGATAAAACACAGGTAATAAATAATGGATAATAAAATCTCAAGTGGGACTGTGATTCTTAAGGGCAGGTCCATCCATTGAAAGAAAAATTAAGCACATAATCAGCCTTGAAACTTTTTTCTTAATTACTTCACATTCATTTTTTGGCTTCAGCCATATTTGCTGTACCAACTTTTAGCCACTCAGCTCCAAAATGATGCATTTTCTGCTTCCAAATAACTCAGGGAAATGTGTCTGTACAAGCAGCAGCAAGTGGCTGGTGATTCACTGGTGTTCTCAGGGCTGAGAGAGGCTGCAGAGCTCCCAGCCTGCAGATTTGAGGGAAATGACAAATTCCCAGTTCATGCTGGGAACAACCAATCCCCCTCCACCCCCAAACCCTTCTGTTTCACTCAGTGGGGATCTGGTTGTGGCTCTGGGGGTTCAGTGTTCTTGGACATCTCAACATACACTTAAAACTCCAATTATTTGTCAGAAATAAACTGGGGAGAAACTGCTTTCCCCATTTTTTCGTGGCTGAAATGGAAAATCTGGATTGCATTTCTTCCCTTGGTTGTATTTTCCTTCCTCTGTGAGAAGTGCTAATATTTCTTAGGCAGAGTCTGGAATTATTTTTTTATTTCTTTATTCTAAATGTTCTGATTTCCTCTTTTTAAGTGAACTGAAAAACTTATTTCAAAAAATCAAACTAAAAGAATTAAATGTGTTTCAGCTCACTTTAATTTCTTTTGTTGGTTTTACCTGCTTTTAGATTGGAGGAATTTTGCTAATTGGAGAATCATGGAATGGTTTGGGTTGGAAAGGATCTAGAATTAAATGAGCTTTAAGTTCCCTTCCAACCCAAACCATCCTGTGATTCTGGAAAGACCCTTATCTATCAAAATACAGATTATAAGTACAAAACCAGCAGGATTTACCAACATGTTCATTTTTGGTTGTAATCAAACAACTGGAAAGGAGTCACTGTGTCCATGCTAGGAACCCTGGAGACCCATTTCCACCTGGAAAAGGGGACAGGAGGGAATCAGGTAATTAAATGTGTCCTGTTCACAGTGATTTTACTCTCAGAGTGTAATTAAATACCTTGGAAAGCTCTTTGGGAGTCTTCATTTTCTGGCAGAGGCCAAAGAACTGTGGCTGTGGCTGCAATCTGATTAAAAACCAAGTTTTTACAGCAGTGTTGCATTGTTAATCCATTATTTCCAGACAGAAAAGCTGCACTCCCTCTGCTTTGCATTTGCTTGGAAAAAACCCCAAAAATATTAAAAAGCAGCACCAGGAGAGAAGGAAAAATCCCAATATGCTCCTCTCTGGGCCCAGTGGTTTTACTGAGTGGAGCTTTGCCCTTTATTTTTAGTGCTCCAGAGCCCTGGAATGTCCCTGATCACTCCTTGCCACGGTTCCTGTGGGTGAAATGTTATTTTCCAGTGAAAAATGTGGTGGTGGTGGTGCCCACTATTCCCAGTGCAGCATTGGCTGAGGAACCTGGAAGGTGCTTTAAAAAGAATTCTCAAACTGTTAACTCAGACCTTGCTTTCCTGCACTTTCTGGTGAAGCACCCTGTGAATTTCTGTGATGGATGAGGTTTTCCAAATGAGCCAAAGGCATTTAGGATCTAACTCCCTTGGCAATCTAGTGGGGATTGGACAACTAATTACTTTGGATTCTTTGGAAAATCCCAGATCTAATTTTGTATTATAATAACATGGTTCTAAAAGAAGGTAAACCTCCAAGAAAAAATAACATTTGGTGCAATTTTTTTTTTTAAACTTTTTTTTTAATAGACAGGAGAGCTGTTTTCCTGGTTAATTCTGTGTTGAAGCTCCTTTGGAAAAGGCTTGGAGCAGGAGGTTGGATGGATAGGCTGGATGCTGCCTTTTCCAAGGCTGACCTGTGGCCCTGTGCAATACCTGGGATGAAAACACAAGCAGGACTCTTGTCTGATGCACTCCAACTGCACAGAGGTTAATTGTGCCATTAATTTTCTCTCCTGGGCTTAAACAGTTGGAATTTGCTGCCTTGTGACAAGGAGAATAATCCAAATTAGTTACACCTCCCAGCAGGACAGTAAATAAATAAATCAGAGCAGTCCCTTTAGCATAATATCCCAAATCTGTTTTTCACTGAGGAAGAACACTGGAACAACACAGCAGATTTATCTGGGACACACTAAAAGGATGATCTCACTTTATTACAGTGATTTGGTGCTTGCTGCTTAATCAGGGTGTCACATTCCTGGTGCCCTCTTAGAAAAACTCCATTTTCCAGCCCCTTTTCCTGCCAAAGTGATAAATGATGGTGCCTCTGAATTGTTCCTCTCCTGATTTGCTTTAATTCACGAGGGTGACTTTCCCTTAGAGCCCATCTTGGTGCTGAGGTGGGAGAATGAAGATGTTCCCAGGGATTCTGTGGATGTGACAGCTCTGGTGGATTTTCACAGAATATTCTGAGAGCTTTGTGATCTCTCAGGAGGAGTGGTGCTGATTCCTCCCTGGTAAAGTCCCAGGGGATTGCAGCTCTCCCACAGGACACTTTTTTCCAGTAGGACCAGTTTTAAAGTGTGGATTTGTGAGGATTCATCTCTGTCAAGTCCACACTGATTTTTTTTCAGTGTCCTGCCTGCTTTGCAGTTCTTCAGTGCTCACCAGCACTGCTTGGGCATTGAGAAAACAGAAAGTTGAAAGAATTTCTCAGGAAATCTGCACTTTTGCCTTCACACTCAAAAAAAAAATAGTGGAAAAAAACAAGGATTCCAGCACATTTGTGAAAATTACTGTGAAAATAATTTCCAGTGCATGGTGAGGTTTCTGTTCTGCTTTTGGTGTGGGGAAAGGCCAAAACCCTGGAAAACATCACCCTGCAAGCAGAATTTGAGCATCCTGATGCAGCTTTTTTAGTGGGAAGTGGGATTGAAGGAGAGAGAATTCCATCCCTGCCTTCATGTGTGGTTCAGGACAGGGCTGTCACACCAGCAACTCATTAATACTTTGCCTGGAGCAGAACTGTGACTCTCTTTCTGTTAATTATTAATCTGTCATTTTCAAATCTTAGCATTTTGGAGCTGTTTGGAAGCACGAGGGGGTTGGAACTGGATGAATCTTTAAGGTCCCTTCCCAGCCCATTCAGTGATTTTATATCTTTGTGCAACAGGCACCTCAGTGCATCTGGGTTTATGCAGATCAGAGGAGGTGATTTGCAGGAATTTGTACAGTCAGCCTTCCCTTAATGGCAACCTGTGTGATTCCTTCAATTCTCTGAGGATTGCAGGTTGTATAAAGCAGGTTAGAATTTGATCCTCCTATTCCCAAATCCCTCTTTCCTTAGCAATGATTCTTTCAGCATAATGTTCTTTGGTTTAATATTCTTCAGAGACTGAGTTTGAGCGATGTTCTTTGTTACTTGTGCCTCATATCTGCTGTTTTGCCTCTGCTCCCTTTGCTTTATCTCTTAGCTGTGTTTTCTGAGGCCCAGCCAGATGTTAATCTGAATTTTTGCACTGACAGCCTGAAATGTGTTCTGTGCTCCAGCAGCAGCAGCAGAACGATTTCCTCGTGCTCACAGTCCACCCAAACTGGCTTTGACATTGGCTGCAAAGTCACTTGGATGAGAATCCCAACATCAAACACGGGCTGCAGGGATTCTGCAGGTGCACAGGAGACTCAGATTTTATGAGATTTATCCCCAAGGTCACCAAGTTGTGCTGTGCCTTTCTAGGAGTCTTTATTGTCACTCTGGGTAGGTCATTCCTCGTGTGCTGCTCAGCCCCTTGGGAGGTTCCAGCCTTGGCATTTTCTGGGAGTGCTTTTTTAAGGCCAGGAGTTCAAATTGAATGTTTGGTTAAACATTCTTCTTCTCTTTTACATTTCGTTCTGCTGTGAGCTATAAAATTGCCAATTTCCTTAAAGATCAAGTTGAGGGTTCACAGATTAATTGATGGTCTAAAAGCAGTCTCCTGTGATATTTCCTCATGGCCTGTCTAGGATTATTGTGTGATCTGGTAGGGAATTGTTCTTCTGGATGCATAATTTTGTGCTGTATTCATGATCCTGAGGGCTTTTGGCTTTATTTTGAAAGGTGGTGTAGAAAGAATGTGAATCCCTTTGACATTTCCAAGCTACAGGCCCCCTCAGATTTGTAACTCAGAGTCTGCTGAAGGAGTAGATGCTGGAAAACAGGAGCAGCATAATGAGCAAATACATCCAGGGCAGGGCAATCCAGTTAAATTTAGGGGGAATTCAGTAATTTGGATTTTTTTTTTCTATTTTAGGAACAGAAAGGGGGCTCTTCCACACCCCCACCTTCCCTGCCATTCAGTGTCCATGAATTCCTGAAAATGTCTTTTATCTTTCCACTGTAGTCCTGGCTGAGATATTGGAAAGGCAAAACTTCCTGAGGCTGTGGAGAGGATTTAAAATACCTTTGTGAGCAGAGAACTGAAACTTTTGGAGTTTTTTTGGGTGTCATTATCTGCTCAAAAAGGCTCTGCATGATGTTGAAAGAGCTGCCTGGTGAAAATGTGGTTGCAGGAGTTGTTGCTCCTTTTAAGCTTCACAGTGCCATGTTTGGGGCTTTTGGGGATGTTGTGCTAATGTGGCATTAAGGAAGGAAAAAAAAAAAAAAAGAAATGGCTTTTCCATTATAGGGAAAAAATTGATCATTTTGAGCTGTAATTGATTTGTATTTGGGGAGGTTTTTGCCTTGCTAAATAGTCTGGCTGTGTCAAAATAATCCCAGCACCTGGGGCAGATCCTGATGATGCTGGCATTTCTGCAGCTGCTTAATTTGGGTTTGCAGAGGGAGGCCAGCAAGGCCTGGGAGCCTGCACTGCAGCAAGGTGCTGGCATGGCAGAACAGAGCCCTGGGCACTCTAATGAACCTGAAATCATTTCCAGCACCTGTTTGCTGCACCTCAGCTTATTTGTGCAACCCTGAAAATGGCTCATTAATTGCTGGGAGCCTGACCATCCCTTTGGACAAAAGAAGTTGAGGCTAAATTAGAGTTTCTCTCAAGCAGAGCTGACTTGTTCCTTTTATCATCAGCAGAGCAGCCCTGGGTAGTTGTGCTTGTTTTAAAGGAGATTTTGAGTTGAAAACAATAATTTTTTTCTTTTTCTGCCTCATTTTATATCAGAATTTTTACAGAGTCATAGAATGGGTGATATTGGCACACACTGATGAGTTTTGAGCCTTTTCTGCTCCAGGCTGCTCCCCTCACCCAAACTCCTCTGGCTTCTCCCTCAGCTCCTGAACCATCCCATCCTTGCATTAGGATCACTTTTGCTGGGATAATTCTTCATATTTTCCTGATTTCCCTCTCCATGGTGCTGTATTTCACTGGAGGGTTGTGCTCTGGAAACACTCACACAAGTTGTAAATACAATTTGTACAACTTGATGCTGCAGAGTGAAAACATCTTGGATTTAAATCTTGTTTTCTTTTGGATCTCAGGTGCTGTAATATCCTCTCAGCCCCTTGTTCTCCTGTCAGCTGGCTGATGGAACAGGCTGGCTTATTTTGGAGTGTCAGCTGGAGGCAGAGGCTGTGTTTTCCTCATTCCCCAAACTCCCATCTCCCCTGAATTTACTGCTCTGCTCCTTCCTTGCTGCTGCATTATTGTCTGCAATACTTCCTATTGATTTTGTGTGTTGGGGATGATTTCCTTTGCTGAGCACAGTTGTGAGGAATTGGAAGTAATTTGCTCAGAGAAGGGTTTGGGCTTCCTAAGATCTAGAAGATTGTTTAAAATCTCCTCTGTAGCCTGATTTGAGGAGGTTTGATACTCTTGTTTGGGGAGTTGTCATTTTATTAAGGCCACTTGGTGCATTCCTGTCTCTTTGGTTGGCTTTGTTTTCAGCCAGCAGGAAAAGCTGTTTCATTTAAATTTAAAAAAAACCCCTTATGTTATGAATTAAATTTTCTATTCCATTTTGTGGTTCTCCAAACTGTTTACTGAGAGAGAAAAAAAAGAGCAAGAAATTCAATTTAGTCACTGTCAGATCTGTCTTGTGGAGACTTGAGGGAAAAGGAACATTTTGAGGTGGAGAGAGATTTATTTCCAATATTGCCCTGCAAGTTGTGAGTTGTTGAGAGAGGTGAATAATCCACGTGCCATATTCTGTCAGAATTGGAACAGCTTCTTGCAAAATGTTCTGTTTCTAGGATTGAGCCAAGGCTTTAGAAATCACCTGTTCCTCTCTGGTGTTTGAGCTGGGTTTTCCTGTGCCTGATTTGCAGGTGGGGGGTCTCAGGGTTGTCAGGGAGGTTTGATTTATGGTGTGGGGGCTCTGGCTCTGATCCAGAGGAGCAATTAATGGGATGGGCTGATGGAGGAACCCTTCCCAGGCTGGGAGTGATGCCTGAGGGCTCTGCTGGCTCCTGGCCAGGCTGCCCAGCACCCTGCAGGATAAAGGCAATATAATAAATATTATATCATTTTAATTTTCCCTAAAATTTCCCTAATTTTCCCTTTTTTTTTTTCCCCCCCCCTAAAATTTTAGGGATTTGAAGATGTGTGAGTAGGGCCAGGAGTGGGACTGGATGATCCTGGTGGGTTCCTTCCCACTCAGGATATTCTGTGATTATTATAAATATTTTCTAATAAATAACCACAAGTCCAGCCTTTTCCAGAAGGTGCTGGCAGCTCATTTCCATATCTTTACTGGGAAATAGCCCAGCCTGAGTGTCCCAAGGTTCAGAGTGTGTTTTATGGAATATCAAGTGTGTTTTATTGAGTATCTCTGGCACTCCTGGACCAGGAGGATAAGGAAATAAAGTTGTCATTTGTATTCTGCTGTTTGTCAGCCTGCAAACAGGGGGATCTGGGGATAACAGTTCATTATTTACTTAACAAAATCTGTCACGTTGGGGATTAAAAATGTCATTTCTCAAGAAGTGGAGGGGTTGGATGTACTGCTGGAGGCAGGCACCTGTGGCAGAGCTGTTGTGTTTCCATGTGGGAATGGATGACAGCATTTTCTTCTTCCAGCCCTACCCTGCACTGAAAATGGGGATTTGACATTTGTTTAAAGACAGGGGCATCTAATTGCTCCAGGAACTGGAGTGTTCTGTGTTCCTGCATTATCCTCATCCAAAAGCTGCCTTTGGAACTCCATTCCTGACCTGCTGAACAGATTCCCAAAAAATCCCAAACCTAAAAAAATAGACAAGGTTGATTTACAGCTCAAATTAAATCACAGAATCATCCAGATCATCTGGTCCAACCCTCAACCTCTCAGCAGAGGAAAAACAATGTGGGAAAAGTAGAAAAGTTTTGGAATTTTGGTTGTGATGGTTTTTTGCCTCCTCTGGTTCTCCAAACTCATGAGCTTCCCCAAAAAAGAGTTTTTGTGTCCAGAGGTTGCTCAGCTCCCATGATGTTCGTGTTTCAGGCACGTCTGAAATCCTCACTTTAAATCCCTGACCTGGGTTGAGAGAATTGGATTCAAGTGGAACTTTTTGCACAGGAGTTGCTGCAGAGTGTAGGGAGCAATTAGAGAAGGCAGGAGACACCTTCTTGCTAATAAAATCTAAGACAGCTCAGTGACCCAACAGCTTAAGGGCACAGAGTAAAGGAGATTTTTTACTGATTTTTTTTTTTTAGAGAGAGCAAGTGGGATTTTTTGTTGTTGTTGTTTTGCTTCTTTTAAGAAAACAAAAATGAATAATAAGCTCTTTCTGCAAGCACAACTTAAATGTGAGATCTTGAAGGTAGCAGGACAGTGACAAAGGAAACACCTTCTCCAGTTTTATCTTTACAAATGGAAATGTCTAAAATCTGTGATGGCTCTTCAGTCAGAGGTGGATGAGGGGGTATTATGTGGATGCATCTTGTTGTCATGATAATTCAAGAGGGACCATTTTCTTATCCATCTGAAAGCTGGGTGGTGATAGATGTCAAATATTTGTCCTGGGTGGTAAAGTAAATATTTGCCATCTACCTGTCCCCATCAGTGAGCAAATTGCTTGCAAACAACACCATATTGCAAGGAGGAGGAGGAGGAACAAAATGGCATAAAAATCAAAGATGAAGCCACTGAATGAAAAGGAGACACTAAATAAACCTAGAAGTTAAATAAAAACGAGGTGGATGGATTCCCTTGTGATGGAGAAAGCCAAATTACAGAGTGCATTATGCAAAGGTGGTGAGATGACAAATGTCAGTGGGAATCTGTAAAGCTGTTTGCAGACGAGGCAGCAAGACAGACTTGTTGTAGGAGGTGGAGGAACATGCCTTTATTTAAAGAATTCCTCTGTCTAGGGAGAGAAAAATTCAGAGTAAGAGGGGCCATGTCCAGGGACAAAACCCCAGGCAGGAATTCTCTCTGGGAATGGAGTGGGATTTTTCCTTTTAGCTGTGTCAGGGGAGGTTTAGGTTGGATTTTAGGAAAAGGTTCTTCATTCAGGTGGTGACCAGGTTCATTCCCTAGGCTGCCAGAGCTCCAGGAGTGTTGGGACAACACTCCCAGAGTGGAATTTTGGGATGTCTGTGCAAGGACAGGAGTTGGACTGGATGTTCCTGGTGGGTTCCTTCCAGCTCAGGATAATCTGTGATTAAACATCCAGAGGAGCAGGCTGAGCATCAAATAATAAAATTAACAGAAAAGGAAGCAAAGCAAAAACCTAAATTCCAGAGTCCTAAACAGGCAAAGAAAGCAAAATTCTTCATTGGCTTCTGCTCCTCATTTTGTCCAGTCTTGGAATGATTTTGCTTTGGAGAGAAAGAAAAGCACCAAACAGAAAAACACTGCAGCTGTCAAGGTTGGAGCTGTGTTTATTTGGCACAAATAACTTAAAATACAGAAATCAAGCCCCAGGAGAGCTGATAAGCTGAGATATTTTTGAGAGGAGGCTGTAGGAGGGAAGTGAAGATGAGTGTTGTGGGTTTTGTGGATCAAATCTATTTGATGGGTCTTTAGACCTTTAAAAACAAGACACCTGCAGAAGGCATCGTGGGTTTGATGAATTGCACAGGATTTTGTGTTAAAAAAAAAGAAAAAAAATCAACATTATGGGAAAGAGAAATTATTTCTTTGAAACCAGACTGGAGTTGTGAGAGTGTAGATGAGGAACCAACTCAGAAAGTTTTCCCTTCTGATAATAAAAACACCCAGGCAGAGCTGAGGCTTTAGAAAGAACTTAAAAATGAATTTAAGCTCCAAGGCATGATGTCAAAAGACTTTTTTTAGGAAGGAGGAGTCTAAAATCACTGAGGAGCCAGGAAAGATCAGCAGCCTCTCCTGAAAGCCTCCAGCTGAGGATTGGAGAACAAGCAGAAATGTCTTATTTACATCTACAAAAGAGCCTGCAAATTATTTATGTAGTGGAAAAATTGGCTCTTGTGAGGTTTATTTATTTATTTAATCACTCAGAGCACTGAGTCTGGATCAAGAACTTTGCAATGGGGTTATTTTGTTGGTTGTTTGGTTTGGTTTTTTTTTGTTTTTAATTGACAAAAAAAAAAAAAAAAAAAAGACCAGGACATGTAAGCTAAGAATCAATGGGAAATTATCATAATGGAAGAAAAAAAAAGGTTAATTCTGGTTTGGTGATGATCCTTGTGGTGCAGGCTGACAGCAAATTTTGATGCCTGCCACAAAATTTTCTGTGTTATTTGGGACAAGAAGGGACTGATGGATCTGGGAGATGTTTACATAAGTGTGCTGAGGGGGAAAATAAAATTATTTGTGGAGATTCCATGGTTCTAAATGAGGCAAAGGCAGGGAAGTGTCATTTTTAGGAGGCTCAGTGGCAGTTCCTGTGAATGTGCAACGTGTGATTCCAAGGAAATTTTCTATTATTTTATAGAAAGGAATGCTGGCAGCCTCACTGGTGTCTGCCAGGAACTGGTGTCTGAAATGTTGCAGGACAGGGAGGGAATTAGGGTTGGGGTGAGGGATGTTTGTAGCACATTCACATTCTGCCCTGGGAAGAGAGGCTGGACAAGTTGGGTTTGATTCTCTTGGGAAGAGAACAGATGAGGAGGAATGATAAAATCCTGGGTGGGAAGGAGAAGTGGCAATTCCTGCTTCTTCCTGCTCCAAGACATGGAATTATAGAATAATTTGGGTTGGAGGGGACTTTAAAATCCATCCAGTGCCATGGGTAGGGAACCTCCCACCATGCCAGGGTGGTCGAAGTCCCATCCCTTGGACATTCCAGGGATTCTCTGGCAATTCCAGCCCAGCCAGGAATTCCTAATTCCCAAATCTCCCCTTTCCCCATTCCCTGTGCCCTGTCCCTCCATCCCTTGTCCCCAGTCCCTCTCCAGCTCTCCTGCAGCCCCTTCAGGCCCTGCAAGGGGTTCTGAGGTTTCCCTGGAATTTTCTCTTCTCCAGGTGAGCATTCCCAGCTCTCCCAGCCTGTCCCCACCTCTCACATCCCAAATTGCTCCCAGCCCCACCCAGCCTTGCCTTGGACATTCCAGGGATGGGACAGCACAGCTGTGGGGCAGGAAATGGGGAGGGAAAAGGTTTTTGGGACTGCAGTTGAATGAAGGAGCTGCTTCTTGAATCAAACTCCCTCTGCCAAGTCCATGTTCATGGAATTATAACTGGAAAATAACTTGGAGATCACCAAGTCCAACCATCAACCAGCACCGTGGTCACCACTAAAATATGCCCCTAAATGCCACATCCACACATTTTTTGGACACTTCTGGAGATGGAGACTCCACCTTTTCTTCATCATTTACTGTCTCTGCATGGGTTTAAAATTTACAGCTAGAAATGGACTGAAGGAGGCACGTGGGGCATGAATTACATTCCAAAAATCTGTGTTTCACACATTGTTATGGGCAGATTTACAGGTGGATTGAATGAAACTCTTTGTCTGACAAATGTCAGATTTAAGGAGATAAATCAAATCCATGTGGTTTAGTTGCTTCTCTGTGGGTTTTGTTTCCTCTTGCAGAGAATTTCATTACAGGCTGTTCACCCTCCTCTCCCTTGCTGTAGTACCAGAAATGAGGTCAAATCTGGGGGAATCAAAATGAGCTGAAAAGTTGGACAAATCTGAGGAAAATCTTACAAAATCTTTTAATTGGTGTATTACTTTTATATTTAATAGAGTCTATATTATCTGTATCACTAGTGTATATGGTCCCTTCCAGCTCAGAATATTCTGGGATTATGGAATTATCTGAAGAAAATAAATGACAAGTTGTGCCAGGGGAGGTTTAGGTTTGGTATCAGGGAAAATTTCTTCATGGAAAGGATTTTAAAGTCCTGGGACAGCAGCCCAGGGCAGTGGTGGAGTGCTCATCCCTGGAAGTGTCCAAAATTAACTTGAGGATGGGATTTATTGATGGTCTGGGAGGTCTTTTCCAGCCTAAATGATTGCAGGGTTGTGTGATCAAGGATTTAGGAAACAAAACTAAGGTGGAGGGAGGCCTTTGGCTTCAAATCTATCAAGAGACTTGGAAAGAGGAGTGGAATTGTGTTTTCCAGGATGTGATCCTGAAGGAAGGGCTGGGTTTAAGCCTGGCCAGGGAGATTGGGACATTCCCTGTTTTCCTGTCTGTCCCAATGGAGAGTGTGTGTGTAAGCAGGGAGTGATTTTGGGATGTTTCTTGTGGTTGTGCATCCCCCTTAAAAACCTCCAAACATCTCTCAGCTGTGCCAAGGTTCCCTGGAGGTGTTGGGGATGGACTGGGTGATCTCCTGAGGTCTCTCCCAGTTTCCTGTGATTCCTGGAAAATCTCTGGGATTTCAGAGAGCCAATCCCCCAGCTCAGGGGTGTCAGAGCTGTGTAACTTCACTTTTCCTGTGTGACTCAGTTCCAAATCTGCCCTGCAGGTTGGGATTGGGAAGAACATGGCAATTAAATGTGGAATTAAGGGGAGGGGGGAGGGACGTGTTACATTTAACTTCACACTCGTGCTTTAAGTGCCAGAATTAAAATCATCAGCTCCCTGTGTGGTCTCCTTATTTATAAGAACTCAAGTGACATTAAAATTGGATTAAAATGAGCTTGAAGGGTCGATATTAAAATGAAGGGAAGCTGAAGGAGGAGGGGAGGGGGTGGTTTCCCTGCAAACAGAGGGGGACTGTGTGGTTTTATTTGGCTCTGCACCCATCCTCCTCCTCTTACAAGCTTTATCCTCACTGCAGCCATGCCCCAGCATCCTACTTGCCTTGGTTTATCAATTATTTACACTTGGGCTGTAATGCATTGAAACTTTTGGAAAATAAAGGTGAGTATTAGTGCTGCATTTCTGACTGATAGGATGGGGGGAGCTGCAGCAGACTAATGGAAGGGAGTAAAGGGAGCACTTGGGAGCTGCTGGCTCATCCTTGACAGTGATTTGTGTGTCTGCAGGATTTCAAGTGCTCACAGTGTTTAAAATGTGCCTGTTGCCTTTCCTTTGTCTGGCTGCAACCTGTGGGCTTGGGTTGTTTTGGGTTTTTTTCCCTTCCTTTTTTCCTTCTCTTCTCGATGCCATTTTTCTTTGGATCTCAGTGATATTAATAAATGCACTCTGGATCTCTTGGATTCCTGGGCCTGGAGCTTTGTTCAACCCTGTGTGGTCTCTCCTAAGCCTCTCCCTTTTTATCTCTTGTAAATAAAAGTGACAAATCTTCCTGTCCTGTTGTCCAGCTGAGTAATGGAACTTCTTCCATCCTTCTCTTCTCTCAACCTCCATGAACTGATGCTGTGGGGTTTTTTAACTGATTTTTTTTCTAATTTATTTTATTTGAAATAGTTCTGTTTGCTGGAAGCTGTTCCTGCTGGGAGGGAGAGGGAGAACTCCTAACTAAGAGCTTGTTTTTTTTTAATCCATGGGAAGGGATTGGTGTCACACACCAATAAATAGGTAACTGTCCTCACTGCCAACATTATTAGATTGCAGGAGACAGTAAATTCACAGACTCCCTCGTGAGTCACAAATGTCTTAAAAAACCTCACAAGTAATTATCTGAAATGGAGACAAGTTAATGTAGGTTTGTCTCTTCTAATTCTTGTTCATGGTTTGCAGCCATGTAGTAATTAGCTTTTTTTCCTAAAGTTGTATTTATATATGTTAAATGTACCGTGACAAAGCTGGACATGTAAACTGATGTACTGACAGTCCTCTTGATTTTTTTTTTTTTTTGAGTTACAAGGGATGCAAGAAGGGGTTTTTAAAATAACTGTGGTAGCCTGAAGTGATGGGTGATGTCTGTGCATCATCCTGAGTAAATAAATGCACTTTTAACCTCTGAAATTTCCGAGCAGGAGGGAGCTGGTGCAGGGGGAGTGGCTGGATCTCAAAGGATGGAATTTGCCGTGGTGGTGGCAGCTTTTCTTCTGAGCAAGCAGCACTTGGATGGCTGGAAACCTGGCAGAGTGCAGGAATGGCTGCTCAGCCATCTGCTTTACCCTGGCTCCACCCTGTGGCATTCCCCTGCCAGTGGCACACACCTTCCAAGGAATTCTGCACGACCCTGCACCTGGGGCTTGCTGCCAGTGCAGGATTTGGGGTTCTGTAAGGGCTGGGGTGTTAAACACACACTCTGTGTTTTCCTGTTCCTGTCCAGGCAGGGTCAGTTTTGTTTGGAATTATCCATTTCTCTCCCTGTCTTTGTTGTTCAGTGCCACACACCCAGAAAATGAATATTCAGGGATACAGGAACCTGAATTCAAATATCCAACCTTCTGGCCCAGATGAGTTGCTGACAACGTATATTTTACCTCTTCTCCTTCAGTTTTCAAAGCAAACCAGTCCCCAACTCTCTGGTGCAATTGCAGTGCAAGCAAAGAATATCATCATTAAAAACTGAGTGTGTGGCCTCAGGATGAGGAGGAATTTCAGCAGGAAGGAGCAGGCTCTGGGATCCCTTTTGGGGACAATCTGGGTGACCTCACATCTCAAACAATGGCAGAGGTGTTCTGCAGTGAAAGGCAGGATGGAGATGCCAGGGTGCTGTTCAGGAAAGGCTCCTTCTGAGCAGCAGCACCAAGACATTGTTTAAATCCTAGAAAAACACAGAGTGGAGGGGGGTTTTGTATGAGACTTTTAGCTTTAAAGTGGATTCCTGTTGCTCCTGCAATTCCCCTTCCTTTTGGCAGTCTGAGGAGCTGTCTTTCCTGAAGGGAACAGTGATGTGTGTGACTGGGTTGGGTGCTGGGAGCCACAGAGTGATTCCAGCAGCACTTACACTCTTCTGGGTGAGCAGAAGTGATGGGTGCAGCTCTGGCTGCAGCAATTTTATCTAAAATGATTGGAACACTTGCCAAATCCAGTGTGGTCTAGCAGGGCACAGAGTGTTCTCAGGGCTGGGGGAGTGCTTTGGAGAGGAGGATTCAGGGATTTCCAGCTGGAGGTTCAGGTGAGGCAGCCACAGCTGCTCTGGCAATTCCAGCCCAGCCAGGAATTCCTTCCCAAATCTCCCCTTTCCCCATCTGAAGCCATTCCCTGTGTCCTGTCCCTCCATCCCTTGTCCCCAGTCCCTCTCCAGCTCTCCTGGAGCCCATTTAAGTCCTGCAAGGGGCTCTGAGGTTTCCCTGAATCCTTCTCCAGGTGAGCATTCCCAGCTCTGCTTTTTCCTTCTCAGTTCCAGTTTCATGCTGATAATCAATTGGCTTTTTTACCTGCCATTAATAGAGGAGGAAAGATAATCTTTACCTAGGAATTGAAAGCCTCTTGCTTCTCCCTGTCCATTCCTCATCCCTATGTAGGAATTCATTTCATTGTTCCTACTCCATCCCTTTAAAGGAGTCAGAAGTGTCTTGAAGGTCACATTGCTCCTTGAAACTAATGATGGTGTTTTTCCTAATCCTATTACAAGGCCCCTGGTATCATTAGATGGAGCTGGTACTGTTGAGCTTCATTTGATAAGCTGATGAAAGGGGGAGGAAAAGGCTCCCTGATGCAGAAAGGCATTCAGGGATCTGCTGGAATGGAACATGTTCACAAACATTATAATCTGCTTAACAGTGGCATTTTGGTGCTGCACCTTTAGAGAGCAGCATAAAAGGCAGAAGGGAGCAATCCTGATGGATGCTTTAAAAGCTGGAATACCTCATGCACAGCAGCTGTAAACAGCTGGACATTTTTATTGGTTTTTTTTCCACCAAGCCTGAAAATGGGAATCTTGTCTATGCTGTGAGCTCCCCCCTCTGGCATCACAGTATTTGGAATAATGTCACAGACCCTGAAGCCTTACAGAAATGGGTATTTCTGGAACAAGCTCAGGGGCACTTTCCTTGTTAAAATGTGATTTTAAACCTCCAAAACCAGAGTGCTGCCAGCACTGCTACAACTTCCACCCGTTTGGGAAGGGGATGAATATAAAGCCATGGGTATTGTAGGTTTGACAAAGAGGTTCTGTAGCTCTGCTCTCATTTCAAAGGCCTCAGTGGCCTTAAAGCTGGGCTTGAAATGGTGGCTGCTGGGCTGGTGTCAAAGGGGAACGTGCCCTTTCATCAACCTCTTGGTGGCACTGCACAGAAACCTCCATTCCTGCCCTGGAATTTCACTGTTCTTTTGTAGGAACTCTTCATGCCACTAATTTTTGGGGCTGTATCTCTCTTTTAGGTGCTTTGCTTCTGGGCCACAGCTGTAAGTTCAGGTGTGGTTGGATCTTAGAGGGTTTGGTCAATTAGAAAATGCCAGTGTGGGTTTAAAAGGGGTCAGGAAAGCATTTGGGGTTGGGCTGGTGCCTGTTGAAGGGGATGGTGGGTGCCAGGGTCTTAAATCTGAGAAGGGTGAGATCTGAAAGTCCATTCTGACATGCAAGAGATGAAATAGGAAGCTACCAAATGTAGGATTTTTTAAATGCAGCCTCACAGCCCTTCCTGTGACATCTGTTTGAAAGCCTTTTATAGATAAAGAGGCAACAACCCCGAGTTTAACTATAGCAGATTTCCTTTTTTTACCCCACTTTTTCTCCTTCACAGCAGTTTGTAAATCACTTTTTGAGTGATGTCTCCTGTAACTCAGCAGATTATGAATAGGTGGATGGAAGTTTCCTGGGGTGGAAGTTTCCCTGTTCATCCTCCTTTTTTCCAGTCACTCTGATGACATTTTTAATTGATCTGGAGGAAGATAAAGCAACTGGTAGCTCTGTAGTTCTCTCATTCACTTTAATTAACTTTCATTGTCCTTACACCATTCCCTTCTCACTATTTTCTCCCTATTTATACTCTTTTCTCACTGCTATTCCAAGTCTCTGCTCTTCAAATCCCTTGCTCAGCCTCTGAGCTAATCCCAGCTAATCTCTCAGATTAGGATTTGAAAAAAATCATTATTTTACAATATATTGGCATAAAGCATCCTGTGATGGATCCCTCAGCTGTGTGTGGCTGCTGGGCAGCCCAGTAGGGAAGGGCAGGATGCACAGACTGATAATAACAAAATCCTCATATCCCTGCCAGTGAGTTGAAATCAGAGACTGGAATTCTGGTTGATGAGAAGAAAACCCAGGTTTAAAATAGGGCTTGGACTGCTGTCTGAGATCCATATTCAGTTTTTATATTGGTCCTAGCAGGTCTGGAGGTTATAAATGTGCAAATCCAGTCCATTATCAGCACGAGGGAGGGAGCCCAGGGCTTGAACTCCTCACTGGGAGCATCGTGGGTGGCTCAGGCTGGAGCTGAGGACAGCAAGCAGCAGCTCTGGCTGCTCTCAGGAGTGTCTGGCACCAAAGCCCAGTGCAGACACACTAAATTTCCTCCTGCTGGAGAAGTTTGTGTACTTTTGACTGGTGCTAATTGATGGGCTGTACCCTGGAGGGGCATAAATCTCTGCGAGTCAGATTTATGAGCACCCTTATGTTTGTTTGGCAGCATGAGGCTTGTTCCAGGGATAAATGGAGTGAGCAGGGAGAGCTGACACGCTGAAAAATGGGAGATCCTATTTCTCCCCTGGAATCCTGTTCTTTCAGAGCCATAAAACTCCAATTGCTGGCGTTGGGGATGAGCAGCTCTGAGCTGAGGGTGGGAGATGTGCAGGTGTTTCCTGAGGGAAGGATCCCCAGGTATTTCTGTTCCCATGTGCTGGAGGGATATCACATGATTTTGTCAAGTGCCTGATTAAGTTTGACATTTGAAAATAGAACTTCACACCGAAATAAGTACTGTACTTGTGAGTATTTAATTAAGATGTTTAGTTCCTGTCAAGGTTGGTAGTTTCTCTTTGCTGTTAAGGGCAATACATCTTCAACTGCTGAAATTTCAGAAACCTGTACTTAACCTTTCCTCGTCATTCCATTTACATAGAAATCTGATTAACAACTTTTAAAGTTCAGAAAGCTGCAGCTAAATGCAATTAAAGCCCTTGTGGAGTCTGTTATTAAGAGCTGGCATTTAATGAAGACTGAGGGCACACTACTGTTACCATCCACACTGGAGCAGGATGTCTTCAGCAATTAGCTGAAGGCATGGAAAACACAAAGTGTGCTGTATTACCCAGCACTGAACATGGTTGGTATTTAAGCAACATGCTGCCTTTTTTTTTACTTTTGCCCCTCACTTTCTGGATTTTCTGTTCAGGTGGGTTTTTGCTGTGCATTAGAATTCTTCCCTGAAAGGTGGATGTGTGGCAGGCACTACACATGAGCGTGTCCCTTTTCTTTGTGATTCAAAAATGTTCAGCTTTACTTCACTTACAAATTTCTAGCTGTATTCTTCCCCTCCTCCAAATTGTGCAGAGCCACTGGAGCTTGGCTAAATTATAATTGCAGGGCAGAAATCTGCACTCAATTACCTGTTCAACTCTTCCACTCCTCCTTGACCTTTTGTGTGCTGCATGAACAAAAGGAAGTCCAGTCAAACTGAGAAGGGGATTTTTAATCCTTCAGGGAAATGATTTATTTTGTGCCATCTGCAAAGCAGGTGGTAATTGCAGCTTTCTGATCAAGTTGATTGTTTTGGTGCATTTTAAGGTGCATTTGGATCATAACTGGACCAGATTTATTTCACCAACTTATTACTCACATCAGGACCATGTGCTAAAGAGATACCTGGACTAGGATTGTAGAATCATGGAATGGTTTGGGTTGGAAAGGATTTAAAAATCATCTCATTCCATGCCCTGCCCCTGGCAGGGACATTTTCTGCTGTTCCAGGCTGCTCCAAGCCCTGTCCAACCTGGCCTTGGACATTCCAAGGGGCAGCCCCAGCTTCTCTGGGAAATCCATCCCAGCCCCTTCCCAACCTCCCAACCAGGAATTCCTTCCTAATATTCCATCTAAATCTCCCCTCCTTGTGTGTGAATGGATTTCCAGACATAATATGTAAAAACACACACACACAAAGATGTTTTTATTTGGTCATCAAAATCATAGCAATTACAAGCTATTGAAGCTGGCTGGGTTGACTTGTCAAAAATTCTGAAAGGATTTATTTTTCTTTATTTGTTTTGTGTTTTGTTTGGGTGCCAAGAGCCTGATACCAAAATGAAGAAGTGGCCTTGTTACTCAGATCATTTCTGCCACTGTAATCTGTGTGTGCAGAACAGCTGAAGTGCCTGGAGAAAAATAAACCCTGTCCATTTGTTTTATGACCCAGTTAGTCAAATTGACTATGGGTAGCTTAAATAAATTTGTCACCACTGTTTGTTTCTCTGTTATTAAAATACATAAATAAACCAGCAGAACTGCTGGGAAAGATGGGGAGAAAAAATGACAGCTCAGATTTTGTTCCCATTTAAAGAAAACCGGTTGGATGGGGCTGGAAGCAGCCTGGGACAGTGGGAGGTGTCCCTGCCATGGCAGGGAAGTGGAATGGGATGGGATTTAAGGTCCCTTCCCACCCAAAACCATTCCAGGATTCAACACAGCACATCTGGCCTCAAACTGCAGCAGAAAAATCAAATCCTTTCTAATTCTTCAGCAATATTAACTCCTGGGCCAGCCTGAAAATCCTGGCAGCACTTGGCCTCCAAAAGCAGCCTCAAGTTTCCCTTTCTCACTGCACTCACAGATCCCTGCTGCTCCCCCAGTGGCACCAGCCCCCATTTATTCCCTGTGGCTGCACAGCCCCAGTTTTCCACTTGTTCATCGTGGGGAGATTTTAATAAATCTCACATTTCAGTGTTAGAAGTTGTGTTCTGGCCCTGTACTTCCTAAAAACCACAGCAAGACAGAACCTGAAAATCCACTTTAAACCACAAAAACACAGATATTAAAAATATCCACTTAAAGGCCAAGTAAATCAGCTCCATTTGAATCCTCAGACTGGGCACTTGTTCCTGAGCCAGGGTCCTTTCTTTGGGAGCTGCTGTGGCAGTCTGGGTGAAAATTGTGCTTTTCAAGTAATTCTGAGGTTTGTTCCTTCCCTTCCTCCCTCCCTGGAGGGAGATGAAAGTTCCCAGGTCTGCAGTAATTCACAATTAACATTGATAATGAGCACCATTGATAGTATTATCTACAGAGTTCAGGAGGGATTTTTTACTCTTTCTCAAAAATAATAAAAAAAGGAATTCTTCTTGTACAGGAATATTTCTGAGCTGCCTTTAAAGAATTAATTCTGGAAGGGATTTTATTATTATGTTTCAGCTAAATGAATTTAACTGAAGGAGCAACAAGAAGATGAGATAAAGCAGGTTGAGCAGCATTACAGGTGTTCACAGCCTCTAAAATTTGAAGTTTTGTTCTTTCTTCCCCCCTTGGTGTGTTTTCCAGGTATGTGCTCAGCCCATGTTCTCCATGTGATAAAACTGACACAGGAAGTTCAGAGCTCCTAGAATTCAATTAACTATTCCTCTTTTTTTTTTTATTTTTTTTATTTTACTGAAATGCCACAATTCCTGCAGCATTTTAATCATCAAGACTTTTGATACAGCAGATTACTGGGTAATTAGCTACAGACTGCAGCCTCACCAAGCTTTTCTTGTTTGGTTCTGGCACTTTGTGAACAATTCTGTCTCCAGAGCTTGGAATCACAGAAGAGTTTGGGTTGGAAAGGATGTGAAAGATCATCTGGTTCCATCCCCAATTCAGTCCTCAGGAGTGATGCCTCTTTCCTGTGTTTACCAGAAGCACATCACAGCTTTTTTCCTCTCAGGATTCCTTTGATTCCCTTGCCCCTGGGATTACCTGTGGCTGGTACCAGCATCTCTCAGGAATGTTGTGCCTTCCCTCAGTGTTTGCTGATCCCACTGAACCTCAGGATGTTGGATTACTGGTATCTGCTGTTGTGTCTTTAACCAGCTTTCCTCACTGAAATCCCATTAGGAAATCTCTCTTCTGCTTTTCAGCTTCTTATCCCCCTGCTTGGTCCGAGTGAAATGTAATTCCAAAGTTTTCTCAGATGCTGGCACAGCTCAGGAGGAGCCCTCAGTGTTTGTGCCCCTGTCCAGGGTACCAAAGCATTAAAGTGAATATAAATCTTGCAGTGGCAGGTGTTGGACACCAAAATGCCAGAGACATCTTCAGATACCCTGGGGGTCATTTCTGTGTCATTTCTCTGACTTCAGCTGGAGTTTCATTCTTGCTGGGTACCAAAGTCAGGCCTGGGTGAGAAGTTCTCACTGGCACAAAGCCATTCCCCAGACACAAACCTTATCAGCTGCTGGTTTATTTTTGCATCAACTGGAAATAAGAACCAGATAAAAGTGCTGAGTTCCAGTGGTGATGGTTCCTTCTTGCAGGAGCCTCAGAGTTGGCACTGGGTGGTTTAAGCTGGAGGAAGGCAGGGTTAGATGGGATTTTGGGAAGAAATTCCTGGCTGGGAGGGTGGGGAGGAGCTGGAATGGAATTCCCAGAGCAGCTGTGGCTGCCCCTGGATCCCTGGAAGTGTCCAAGGCCAGGATGGAGCAGCCTGGGATGGTGGCAGGTGTCCCTGCCATGGCAGGGGGTGGAATGAGATCAGCTTTAAGGTCCCTTCCATCCCAAAATCTTTCTGTGAGTGCTGCAGCTTTGTTAAAATCCCCAGAGGACACAGAGCTCTTGTGATCTCCTCACCTGATCCCTGTGTAACACAAACCGTGGGATTTTCTAGAATTAATTCCCATTTGACAGAGAGCCTGTGCTTTAGGAAGGCATCCAGTCCTGACTGGGGGAAGGAGGAGTCAGTGACAGACAAAAAACTGGAGCCTGTGACGTCCCTGCTTAATTATGGACTGGAACTTTGTGCCTAACCCTTCATCACATTCCAGCTTCAGCATCCCAGCCTCTGGATTTTTAACAAAAATCCATCAGGGCAGGTGTGTTCTGTGTTCTGTGCTGGCTGCTCCAGTCACCCCAAAGCCTGCTCTTCTCTCAGCTAACAAGCCTGAGCTCCTGCTGGCCTCATGGAATTCCTGTTTTCCCAGACTTTTCACAATTTCCAGTCTGCTCTTGTGTGCTTTCCACCTCATTTCCCTGATTTCTTGGTTTGCCATGCCAGGGTTTGATTTGGCATTCCAGCTCTGCTTTTTACAGCCATTTCCAGTGATCTGATTAATACCCACTACCTTTAATATCCCCAAATTTTCCAGTCAACTTTACACAATAATCCTGTAGATCAAGACTTCCTTTTCTTTCTCTAGAAGTAGAAATTTTCCTCTGCTGACATAGAAATCCTTACAGTACATGAGTTATATTATTGAAAATCAGAATAAAAAGCACTAACAGGAGATGTGATTTTCTCTGTTAACTTTGTTACTTGCCATTTTTCTCCCCAAACATGACAATTTATAAACCTTCTCTAATAATTTTCTACAGGAATGTGAGCCAAGAAAAATTCAGGTCCATTCAATCTGCAAAAGGTTTGAAGCAAAATTTAAAGCATTTAAATTTAATTAGCATTTAAAGCCATATTTAAAGAGTCATGGAATGGTTTGGGTTGGAAAGGACCTTAAATATCACCCAATTTCAATCTCAACACCTTCCCCTGTCCCAGGCTGCTCCAAGCCCCATCCAGCCTGGCCTTGGACACCTCCAGGGATCCAGGGCAGCCACAGCTTCTCTGGAAAAACCCTTTTCATGTCCTTTCATTAATTCAGCTTCTAATTACTGTTGATTCCAAAATGATGGGTTGAATTGAGACTGAAAATGAGAAGGTTTCCATCCAACAAAAGAAAAGGAATAATCTGGTATTTCTGTTGCGAATACAGAGGATAAAAAGAGGAATTAAGATTTCTGGCAGCTTGTAAAATTCCAGTGTCAGTGATTTTTTTCATTTCTAGTTGAACACTGTCTTGCACCTGCCTGTATTTCTTTGTTGACTCCTGGTGTTTTGGCTTTTGTCACATCCTTGGTGGGCATAAATCTTTATCACTTTCTGCTTATTTAAAGGTAAATTTGTCACCATCATAAGAATACTTTAACCAGGACTTTTCCATCTGCTGGAAATCCCTGTTGCTGGACATGAATTCTATTATTCCCCCTTAATTCTTTTTTAATAGAATCTTCTATCATCTGTTCTGTGATATAAGCCTGATCAATATGAGGTGGAGAGGCCACTAATTACCTGGGCTTCTCACTCACCCTTGAAAAATTCATGGTTTTCCTTGGATTTTCTGGACCCCTCAAGGAGAGGAATGATGATGAAAATCAGGGTTTATGGTGTGGAGTTTGAAACTGGTTTGGTGATGGAGCAGAGTGTCCACACTGCAGCTTCCACCTGAATTCAGGGCACTGAGGGTGTGAAATGCCAATTAAAGCTTTTAATTTACAGAACAGAATTTATTCAGAGCTCAGTCCTCCTATCTAAAACCTCACAAAAGGTACAAAAAACCCCAAATTAGTTTATCTGTCACCCTGACCAGGTGTGTTTTACTGCCCATACTTAGTTCAGGTCAGTGTTGGGTGTGATAAAAACCTACCCAGCTTGTCCTGGGGCTCAGCCAGGGGAGGAAAATGTGGATGTGGAGTGTCCCAGGGGCAGATTTGTCCTTGTGCCAGTGTTGCAGTTCAGAAGGACAGAGCAGAGTGAGCATCACCAGCTCCACATGGCAGACAGGCCACACACCCTGCCCTGACCTTTTGGAATTTGGGGATTTAATTACACCTCCAAATCCATAACAATTGCCTTTTTAATAAACCACATCCTATTAATTTCCATTCCCAAAGAGCAGTTGGGTGCAGGGTGCTTTGTTCTCCTGCATTTTTGGACAGCTTTATTTGTTTGAGGGATGTAAACACAGCCCAGGGATGGCAGGATTCAACCACAGAGCACCAAGTCCAAGTCCTTGTTCCAGATGAATGGGATGCTGCAAACTTTCCAGCCCCTCATAAATCTTGCTGTGCAGCCACGTGATTAATGTCTAACGAGGTTTTTGACTGATGCCTCAGCAACTCCTAATCAGGTGTTGTGGGACCAAATCTAATTCCCTGACTTGGCTGCTTCAGGAAAAGTTCCTTTTGCTTGCACAGGCAGGAAGGGCCTGGTTTTTTCTGGCTTTAAGTGGATATTTTTTAATATTTGGGGGTTTTGTGCCTTTAAAGTGGATTTTCAGGTTCTGTCTTGCTGTGGTTTTTAGGAAGTACAGGGCCAGAACACAACTTCTAACACTGAAATGTGAGATTTATTAAAATCTCCCACGATGAACAAGTGGAAAACTGGGGCTGTGCAGCCACAGGGAATAAATGGGGGCTGGTGCCACTGGGGGAGCAGCAGGGATCTGTGAGTGCAGTGAGAAAGGGAAACTTGAGGCTGCTTTTGGAGGCCAAGTGCTGCCAGGATTTTCAGGCTGGCCCAGGAGTTAATATTGCTGAAGAATTAGAAAGGATTTGATTTTTCTGCTGCAGTTTGAGGCCAGATGTGCTGTGTTGAATCCTGGAATGGTTTTGGGTGGGAAGGGACCTTAAATCCCATCCCATTCCACTTCCCTGCCATGGCAGGGACACCTCCCACTGTCCCAGGCTGCTCCCAGCCCCATCCAACCTGTTTTCTCTAAATGGGAACAAAATCTGAGCTTTCCCAGCAGTTCTGCTGGTTTATTTATGTATTTTAATAACAGAGAAACAAACAGTGGTGACAAATTTATTTAAGCTACCCATAGTCAATTTGACTAACTGGGTCATAAAACAAATGGGCAGTCCAGCCCAGCCAGGAATTCCTTCCCAAATCTCCCCTTTCCCAATTCCTTGTGTCCTGTCCCTCCATCCCTTCTCCCCAGTCCCTCTGCAGCTCTCCTGGAGCCCCTTTAGGTCCTGGAAGGGCTCTGAGGTTCCCTGAATCCTCTCTGGAAGTCTCTCCTGTTCCCTTGGCTGTGTCCTGTCACTGCTCAGCCACATTTCCAGTTAATTTCTTCATCCCAAAGAATTTGTGGAACTGTTGAATTCAGGGCACTGGAGCAGAAAGAGCTTTGATCTGCCTGGCCCAGTTTCTGCTACACTTGAATTTTTTAACTGAACAATGAACTCCCAATTCCTGTTTCCCTCTTTTCATCTTTTCAGAGGTTTTCACATCCCTGGAATGTCCAAGGCCAGGTTGGATGGGGCTTGGAGCAGCCTGGGACAGTGGTGGCACTGCCCACCCATGGCAGGGGTGGCCCTGGATGAGCTTTAAGATCCTTCCCAATCCAAACCATTCTGGAATTCAATGAATTTTTAGGATAATTATCAAAATCAGCTTTTCCAACTTCTGACTTTTTCAGAGCCCTCTATCCAACCATCCTCCCTGCCTATCTAGTAAATAGTTTAATCAAATAAATTAAGAATAAATCAACACTTTTCTATAATTTTTCCCAATTTTTGGCATTTTCTCAATATCTTAGAGCAAACTCATCTCCTGGTTCCCTGTTTCACCTGTTACCCACAGGGAGAATTCATTCTGCTCCCAACCCAAACCCAAACTTGGAGGTTTTGAAGTCCTGGATTTCACACTTAATATTCCCTACTCCTGGATATATTGTGACACCAGAATCGAGGATTCCATCATAAATAGGTTTCATCCATAATGGAAGAACAAATTGCTTAATGTTTTTCTCTTTATTTCAACTTGATTAAGTTTGAGGGTTTAATTAGATTTTTGTGGCCATTTTCAGGTTGTTAATTTAAGTGGAGAAGATGAAATGCAAATAGGTGAATACAACTGGGTTTGGTAAATTAGTGTCAAAAATTAGCACTGTGATTATTTTTACCAATAAACACGAATTTTCAAAGCCTGTGCTCAGGTAAAGTTTTAATTGAGATGGTTTAGGAATCAGATTTTCTGTGTGTTTGTATTATTATTTTTTTTTCCAAGCCGTCCCAAATTGTTTCTAATTAGGGGCACGATTCCATTTGCTTGGATATTTATTCCTGTGTAATTTGTTTCAACTTAGGCAGCACAGGAGTGATGAATTCTTTTCATTACCTCCAACTCTCTTTGATGGGCTTTGACTGGCTAATTATTCACATGGAACACATTCCCAACAGCCTCTGAGTAGGTAAAAATTCCTGAAAATAAACAGGCTTTTGAAACACACTGACAAAAGTTCCATTTTGAGGGCTTTTGTTTCATCTTCAAACACAACAAAATTAAAATGGAGTCACTTGGAGTGTGGTTTTATTTCTGCACCTTAAATAATATCAAATATTGTCTGCAAAGGTTTCACAGGGGGGAGCCTTCTGTCACAGAGGGAGCCCCCAGCCCCTCACTGAGTGATTTGGGATTGGAAAACCAATCCTAAACTCCACTGGCAGCTGTGGGAATTCGTATTTTCAGTGATGAAAGAAGCATGTTTGGGTTGGGAGCTATTAAAGGACAATTTTTGCAGCTTTCCAGGCTATTTTCCATCATGTGTGACCCCAGCACACACATGGATGTTTCCTATTTCTCCACATAAATATGTTGGAATTATTTAAGCACATAAATGCATTTATAAACCAAGGTATTTCAACTGCACTGCTCACTAGTGCAAACCTCTGTTTTTAAGAGCATTATTTCTATTTATAATCAGTGTATAAAGCTCACCTACCCTCTCCCCATGGAGAAATGGAATCACTTTTGGGAACTTCTTACAGGTTCCTTTTGTTCATCAAGGGCTTGGAGCAGAAAAACCCCATCCCTGGAAGTGAAGAACCTTCCCAACCCAAACCATTCTAAAATTTCTAAACCATCATTTTTGGGAAATTTTTGCAGTGACCATCAGGGGCTTGGAGCAGATTAAGTTGGTCAAAAACCCATCCCTAGAAGTGTCCAAGGCCAGGCTTGGAACAACCTGTTCTGGTGGTCATGGCAAGGGATGGGACTGGATGACCTTGAAAAACCTTCCCAACCCAAACCATTCTAAAAATTCTAAACCATCACTTTTGGGAACTTTTTGCAGGTTCCTTTTGGGACCATCAGGGAGCAGAAAAACCCCATCCCTGAAAGTGTCCAAGGCTTGGAGCAACCTGGTCTGATGGTCATGGCAAGGGATGGGACTGGGTGATCTTGAAGAACTTTCCCAACCCAAACCATTCTAAAATTTCTAAACCATCATTTTTGGGAAATTTTTGCAGTGACCATCAGGGGCTTGGAGCAGATTAGGTTGGTCAAAAATCTCATCCCTGGAAGAGTCCAAGGCCAGGCTTGGAGCAGCCTGGTCTGATGGTCATGGCAAGGGATGGGACTGGATGACCTTGAAGAACTTTCCCTACTCAAACCATTCTAAGGAATATAAAATAAATTTTAACCAAACTCAAGGCAGTCCTCGTGATACCAATTTTTAGAAAATAAAGGCACATTTCTGTCAATTAGAATTTTGGTCAGTTTTGTTGGTTTTCCCACACAGAACCATAAAATTGGCAGGCATTCCAGGGACATGCTGGTGCTGTTTTAGAGAACTTTTGGGAACTTTTTCCAGGTTCCTTTTGGGACCATCAGGGGCTTGGAGCAGAAAAACCCCATCCCTGGAAGTGTCCAAGGCCAGGCTTGGAGCAACCTGGTCTGGTGCTCATGGCAAGGGGTGGGAGTGGATGATTTTGAAGATCCTTCCCAACCCAAACCATTCTAAGACATATATAATAAATCTTTACCAAATTCAAGCCAATCCTTGGGATTTTAAAATCAGTTTTTTAAAAATAAAGGCACATTTCTGTCAGTTAGAGTTTTGGTCAGTTTTGTTGGTTTTCCCACACAGAACCCTACAAATGGCAGGCATTCCAGGGACATGCTGGTGCTGTTCTAGCCCAGCTGCTGAGCTCTCTCCTCCCTGCAGATGCTGCTGACAGAGTACCTGGACATGAAGAACACGCGCACGGCCTCGGAGCCCTCGGCCCAGCTCAGCTACGCCAGCTCCGGCCGCGAGTTCGCCGCCTTCTTCGCCAAGAAGAAACCCCAGAGACCCAAAAACCCTCTCTTCAAGTAAGTGCAGGGCTTTTTAAAGCTGTGCCTAAGCTGCCTTTGGTCCCTGGAGTGCTGGTAATCGCAGTTTCACAGTGTGAGAGCTGTGGAAGTTCCGGGATGGGGATTTAACGCCCGGGGCTGAAGATGTGTTACGGATTCAGCGCTGGGTTTTAGAGCTGAGCTCTTCCCAGGGCTCATTCCAGGAGTGGGAATCCCATTACAGGAGCTGCTGCAGAGCATGGAGTGAGCCATTCTGCCTCTCTTTGTCCGTGGTAAATTCAGGACCTGTTAGAGGGAGTGATAAAGTGCGCTGGACAAAGGGAATTAAGATAACTGTGTAATTACTGCATAGACTAAGCACTTAATCCTGTCACTAACTCCTTTAATTCAGCGGTCAGGCTGCAAAGAATTAAGTGGTTGGGAGGAGAGTGTAAGAGAGAGGAGGATGAGAGAGGCTGGGTGGCCAAGGGAGGGATTTGGGAGAGCAAATTGGAGCAGGGATGAGGAGTGAGGAGCTGCTGAGCAGCGCTGGTGGGAGAGGAGACTCACACCTGGATTTGGGATAATTCTGCTGGAATTGTCTTCTCTCCCACTGCCTACCTGTGCTGGCCATTCTCTTGGGCCTCTTGAGGATTTTGGAGAGGATCTAAATGTTGTTTTGGTACTCCCAGTTGATGTCCTCTCATAGAACCTGAGATCCCAGTTGGAAATCCAAGTCTTCCACATTTTTTGCTCTCCCAGGATGAGCTGTCCTATAACTTCCTTCCCCAAAAATGTCTTGGTTTAATTTAGGTTTGCCAATTTTAATATACTCAATTTCTCTTTGAGATAGGAGCAAAAAACAAAGCAGGTCTAAAACTTAAAAGTGTATAAAGAGGAAATTTATTAACACAGAAAAAAAAGAAATTCAGAATAGGATTTCCAGATCACTCCCTCCTCCCCCCACTTCCCACATTTCCTAAAAACAACATACAGACACACTTCAGTCAGTCTTTCACTTAAATAATCATTTCAGTTCACTTTAGAGAGAGAAGTTCCTTCTTGTTTTGACCATAGGGTTTTTTCCCAGAGAAAAATAAAGTTCTTTTGTGTCTTCACTTTCACAATTTACATCCACCTGGGAAAATCTGCAAATCCTGGAACTCCTCCCATCTTCACAGTCTTTCCAGAGCTGTGTCATGGGTCATGTCAATTCATGGGGTATTACTTTTAAGGGCAAGCTGTTCAAAGGCAAAAGTTTTCTTCATCTCTTTTTTCCATCAAATGTCTCTGTTCATCTTTCCATTCTCCAGAACAGAGACCCCCCTTCCCTTGGGGCAAAGGATCATTTTCTCAAACCTTTCAACCCCCCCATGGGTTTTTCCACGACTTATAGGAATTTTCAGTGTAGTCAAATCCACCCCCCACAGCCGACAAAGTGTTGCCTCCTTTCCCTGTCAACCCATGATTATTACCCCTCACCTATTTTTTTTTTTTTTTTTTTACCCCCCATGACTGTTTTGGGGCTGAGAATTCCACTTGGAATTTACTCTGACCTGCAGATGGATATAGGAACAAAATAGAGCTGCTCATCCCATGTCTGTTCCCAGGTGTGCAAGGACCCAAATTTGGGGTTTGAGGACCCAAGTTTGGGGTTTGAGGACTAAGTTTGGGATTAAAATTTGAGGGATGAGGATGCTCTGGCTCACCTGGGGCAGGCTGAGGCTGGCTAGAGTTGGTCAGCAGAGAGGAGGGGGCTGGAATTGTTTAAAGGAATCACCTGGTGGGAGCAGCATCTCTCAGCACTCCTGTGCTGTCACCATCCCCACAGTGACAGCAGCACTTACTGGGATCTCTCATTTGCTTATCTGCCTGCTGTCAGCTGTCACCATATCTGTGGAAATCTCCCTTGAAATGGAATTTCTCAGCCCACTGAGGTCTGTACGTGTTTGCTGGAGTGTTATTCTTGTCTCCCCTCCCATCTTTGGTGCTTTCTCCTTTTCTCTGGCTTTCCATTAGCTCTGTCCAAATCGAGGAGCTCCCCTCTTGTCACCACAAAACCTGCATTTCATCCCTCAGTGTCTCTTAGGGCAGGGTTCCACCTCGTGTTCTGCTCACAGGGGGATGCAGATGTTGGTGCTGTGTCCTGTGGTATCTGTGAGCTCACTGAATTAATATTAAATATTGAGCTGGATTTAATTAATATTAAATTTTTTCTGCTAGTTGCCACTTCAAGGAATAGAGGGAAGTTGTGTCCTGCTCTCTGGAAATCAGGAGCTGGTGTTTAGAAGAAACTTGGAGTCTTTATTTCCTTTAAAATGGGTATAATTTAAAAAAATATTTATTTAGTTGCAATGTTGGCTTGAAAAGGAAAGTTTCAGATGAAGAGTAATTTGGGAATTTGGATGACTCATGCCATCATAAACCTGGCTTTCTTCTTTTCCCAAAAAAGTAGCCAAGGGCATGTTCAGGTTGCCAGCTCAGATTTCCAAGATGGAAATTGGGAAATAAGACAGGGGTGAATGCACAAGCAAGAGTGGAAAACCCAATAAATCAGTCCCAGACTTGGCTGTAATTCTGTGTAATTCTAAATAAAACAAAAATATTTTGAAAGCTTTGTGAGAGGATCAGCATTGGGAAGGGAGTTGCAAGGGCAGAGGAGTTAAGTGGGAACAGGAATGTGGGGAACAGCAGCTCGAGGAGGTGGCAGAGGAAGGGAAATGGGGAGAAAAAACTGGATGGTTGTGGAAAAGAAGGGATGAGGTCTGGGTTTGGTGCCTGTGGGATAATGCTGCTCTCACTGTCTCACTGGGGCCAGAAGGGAGCACGTGGGGAGCACAGAGCCAACAATTTACAACTCACTTAATTAGAATCAGAGGGGTTTGTTGTAATTTGATAAATTGGTATTAGTTCAGTTGCAATAACACCAACACTCACAGTCCATATTAAAGCAGAAAAGCCTCATTAATAGCAATAATCTTAACACCAGTGCCCAGGAAAGCTGTGAAATGCTTTCCCCTGTCTCTGGGGTGATGCTCGTGTTCCCAGTGTCTCTCTGGGCAGCACTGAGGCTGATTCCCTCTTCCTGAGCAGTGGGATTGAGGAGGGAGTGAGGATTCCTACAGCAAATCATCAACACCTTGAGGTCTTCTTGTGACAAAAATTTCCTTTCCAAGCCTGGTGTCCACTGGGGCTGTTTGAAGCTGCTTTGTCCCCACCACGAGCTCCCTTCTCCCTGCTCCTCAGAGCTCATCCAGCCCCTGCCAGGGTTGGTATTTTTTTTGGAAATGCCTGCCTGGAGCAGCAGCCCTTGGCCATGGGGGTGTTCCCAGCACTGAGCTCAGGCACAAAGCCCTTGGCCAGGGGACATTTGTGGTCACAGGGACATTGAGCTGTCCTGAGTCACTGAGGTGTCAGATCAGGGCCCAGTCTGGGCCTTTTACTGTGAGTGCCAAAAATCCTTTTGATGGGGCAGAAATAGTTGGAAAATATTTGGATTGGTCCTTGTGGATTATTAGAGCCATACAAAAAATACTAACTGCTTGATCCCTAATTTCCAGAAGAATAATATATTTACATGTTGTATTATTAAGACCTGAGTGATGCTCACAAGAAAGATGCTTCCAGTGCCTGGATTGACTGAATTCCTTTGAATTCCAGGTTTGAATCCTCATCCCATGCCATCAGCATGAGTGCCTACCTGAGGGAGCAGAGGAGGGAGCTGTACAGCAGGAGTGGGGAGCTGCAAGGTATGCAAAGGGATCCTGTGCTAATTGGGTAATTCCCTTCTGCAGGAGCTGGAATATCCTGCCCAGCCTCTGGCAGCTGTTGGTCTCTGCTCTGAATCTCTCCAGGTTTGAAGCTCTTGTTTGTTATGAAGTTGTGAAGGGTTTCTCTTTAGTCTCTCAGCATTTTCAGCTGGAGGTTGAGGTCTTAAAAATATTCATAAAACAAAAGGTGAAATACAAACAACCTCACCTTGAGCACTGGGTTTGAGTGTTGGATATTTATCTGCAATTTATTTCCTTACTGTGATACTTACCCTGCCTTGCTTTGGGAGCTGAGCTCAGGCAGCTCAAATATGAAGCTGGATGGACTGAAGTGACCAATTCTTTGAGTTTTGTACACTTGAGGAGCTGCAGAGTGTTTGCAGATGGTGAATCTGGGGATTTGGGCTGCTTTTGCTGATTTATATTGCCCATGATTTATACTGCTGATTTATATTGCCCATGTGTGTGCCCAGGGAAGTGTTCCCTGCTCCAGGCATGGCATCATTTCACTTGTTTTCCCTGAATCATCCAGTGGTTGGGTTTGGCAGCACAATCAATCCTTAGGAATATCTTAAGACTGCTATGGCCAGGTACAGCAGGACTGAATTCTTTTGTATCATCCATTACAGTTTCTTCCTGGGCTAATCATAGCAAGAAAATAATTTATGCTCTTCAAATATTACAGCAATGACCAAGGGCAGAATTTCTCCTGGAACTCTAATCCATGCTAATTTTCAGCTGGCTTTTAACTGAGAATGTTTTATAATTTGCAAGAGAAATTTTGGATGCCTTCATGTTCCTTTTCTCCTTTCACAACCTGTCCTCAACTTAAACCCACAAGGGGTGTGGAAAAAAAAATTCTCAAGAGGCAGAGATTGTTCTTGTGACAGCTTGATTCACTTGGGTGACTGCAGAGATGATCTCAGCATTGATGATGGTTCTGTGGTGAATTCTGAGATCCTTTTGGGTGGCCTGAGAGGGAAGAACCTGAGCTCAGGACGTGCTGAGGGTGAGAGCTGCCCACCCCCTGATCCCACAGCGAGTGGGAATGAAGGGAAGTGGAGATACCTGCCAGCTGAACTGGGATCTCACCTTTTCCACTCTTGGGAGGTGTGAGCTCACAGCTCTCTGCCTTTTGGGATTCAGGTTCTCACCTTCAAAAGTGTCACATGTGCAGGACTGGCTGGGAGATGTCCCTGGGTCAGGGGGATGTGGTTAAGCTGTTCCATCCCATTACCAGGTTTTTTCCAGGAGGATTTCAGTAGTTCCTTCTCCATAGTTATGAGCTCTGTGTTACAACCTGTGTGAGAAAAATGTGGCCTCAAAGCCAAGAATTTTGTGGCTGTTGAGAATTTGGAGCTTTTTGGGGCCATCAGGGATCCTGCAGCATTTGCTCCAGAATTTCAATTTCCTGTCCCTTTGGGATGAGTCCTGTTGCCTTCTGTCATTCCTAGTTTTCCACATGGCTTTAAAAACAAGCAGAGAATGGAACTGACTTTCTCCATATGTGTGTCCTCCTCCAGGTGCTTTGTGGCTGAAACTTGGGGATTTTTTTGTGGTTATTGCTGTTATACTGAGGGTTTTAAGGAGCTCCTGTCCTGGGTTTGGAGCTCTTAGAGAGCCAGATTTCATGGAAGAGCAATTCCTTACAAATCCTGGGGCAGCATTTGGGATGAGCAGGACACTGGGAGCATTTCCAGGAGAGGAGGATGCAGCAGAGCTGCTCAGGCTGCCCAGGTGGAGAAGAACAAAGCCCAAAGAAGAAAAGGACAAAACAGGAATTAGAGTGGAGAGGGCCAAGATCCTGCTGCCCTTTGCAGCTCAATTGGAAGAGCCTGGACATGATGCAATAGGTGACAAAAAGTCAGTGTGGGGAGGCAGTGGGGACAATAGATGAGATGAATTTGCTGAGATTCTTTGCAGTTGAACCATCAAGAAAAGTTTCCCTTTGAACTTCACGTTAAAAATGCAGTAACCTCTGTCTCTATTATGAGCTGCTGTTCCCTTTTAGGTTGCTCATTAATCTTCCTGAATCCCAGACCACAGCAAGATCTGCATTTGGATTTTTTTTTTTATATATATAATTTTTTTTATTCCTTTTAAAGAGAAATACAATTTAGTTGTTCAATCAGGTTAGTGGAAAGCAGGCATGTGACACTCTGTCTTCTGTGAACACTGCACAGTTTCTGTTCCAAACAGCCTTATCCACAGGGATGATTTTTCAGTGGCAGCAGGGGGAGGGTGACTTGTTAGGGAATCTTTTTTCCTGAAAAGATCTTCAAAGAAACATATGCATGAAAAGAAAGGAATTTATAAAAGTTTAGCTCACGCTAACTTTTTGAAATAAGAATTTAATTTAAATAGCCTTAAAAATGTGTGAAGATCAGAGTGATGCTTTGTCATTAACCCTTTTGATTTGGACTGAAATAGTGCAGAGCATGAGGCTCACATTATCCCTCAGTGGGAGAAAGGGACCTGCTGCAAGTGATTTAGAGCTGGAATTCTTCTGCCTCATTCCACTGAAATTGCAGGAGAAAGACTTTGGCCATGTGTTTTCCCCTTGAAGTTGGCCACACAAGTTCTGTGACAAAAAAAAAGGTGGGGGCAAGTACAGAAGTGAAATATTTCCTTCTGGACTGGTACAGAGGAGAGGAGAAGAGAAGGCTCCAGGGAAAGCTCAGAGCCCTGCCAGGGCCTGGAGGGGCTCCAGGAGAGCTGGAGAGGGACTGGGGACAAGGGATGGAGGGACAGGACACAGGAAATGGCTCCCACTGCCAGAGGACAGGGATGGATGGGATTTGGGAAGCTCTGGCTGGGCTGGAATTGCCAGAGCAGCTGTGGCTGCCCCTGGATCCCTGAAGTGTCCCAGGCCAGGTTGGACATTGGGGTTTGGAGCACCTGGGACAGTGGGAGGTGTCCCTGCCCTGCAGGGGTGGAACTGGATGATTTTATGGTCCCTTCCCACCAAAGCATTCCAGGATTCTCCAAACAGCAGGGACACTTCATCACTTGCCCCTCTTCTGGATTTTGCACTTGGCTTCCAGATTTCTATTCAAAGGGGAATATTTAGGAATTGTACACTCTGTTTAGCTTGGGTTTGGTTGGTAATTCCAAGCAGGTGCTTGGGAAGTGTTCCAGGGCTCCCCTGGTTCCCAAGGACATGGATGGACTCCACACCTGCTCATCACCTCCAAAAATTGAGGTTTGTTGTTTCTTTCCCCCTGGAAGCTCAGTGCACTTCTGCAGTAATTCAGCTCTGTGGCTTTGTGGGGCAGGATTTTATTGGGGATGTAGCTGTGGGATGGATTGTCCAGGGAAGGATGATGGGAGCAGGAATAGCATCAGAATTCCAGAGTCAACACTCAGTTGCATGTCAGATCCCTCTGGTTTTTATTGATTATTGAAGGTATTGATTTATAGGCAGTTTTTACTGATTATTGAAGGTATTAATTTATAGACAGGTTTTATTGATTATTGAAGGTATTGATTTATAGACAGGTTTTATTGATTATTGAAGGTATTGATTTATAGGCAGACAAGCAGTGGCTGCCCTGCCAATCAGGAGGATGCTCCATGTGCTGTTCCTTGAGGAACCACTGCTACAAATATTTGCATTCATTGAAGGATAGAAAATATTCTTGGATTGTTGTCATGCCTTTGGTTTTTTTTCCTTTTCGTTTGTTTTTGGGGTTTTTATGCAAAGTTCTGTCTCTGCTCCTGCTGCTTTGGTAACTTGTGGATGAGTTTGTGCTCTGCTGGCTCTGGAATTGGGGACAGGGCTTGTACAAGGAAAGGAGAAAAAAGTCACCTGACTTCACAGAGAAAGTCTTTAATAGAACAAAGAATGAAATTTGTGCCCCAAAGCTGAATCCTCCCAACTCCTGGACACATTTTGTGTGCTGAACTGAAACTGCAAAAATTCAATATTACTTTATGAAGGTATTTAGGCAGTTTCTGTCCAGAGCATTCCAGGGATGCAGTGCACTTCTTTCTACTAATAATAAAAAAAAAATGAATAAGTTCCCCTTGCTTCCATTTGAAGAAACAGGAGGGGAATTGAATGAGATTATTTTTAAGGACCCTTCCAACCAAACCATTCTGGGACTCTGTGAAGTTTCAGTTTTTCAGAGGTGATTTTAAATACCCAGAACTTTTGCATAAAAGTGATTTTTCTCTTGTCAGGAGTAGTAAGAGTATTATATCAATTTATTTATAAACTAAAAATCTAATGCAAGAGGCTCTTGTGGATTTTAAAATCAAATATTTAAAAACTGACCAGCAGTTTAGCTGGAAGTGAAGAGCACTTTCACACCCTGGAATGTCCAAGGCCAGGCTGGATGGGGCTTGGAGGACCCTGGGACAGTGAAAGTGTCCCTGCCATGGCAGGGGTGACACTGGGTGATTTTAAGGTCCCTTCCAACCCAAACCAGTCTGGGATTTTAGGAAGCTTCCAGGTTGCTCACCTCAGTAAAACAAAGATATAATGAACAATAAATTTATAGTGGATAATTTTTAGAAACTCCACAGATTTTTTTTTTCTTGCTGGCTGGGTGATGAATGGAAAGCCTTGAATACCCCATATCTAAATTTGGGAAGTGGATTTGTGTTACTCCCCACTCTGCTGCTCATCCATTCTCCACCCAAGCCTGAAAAATTCCTTACCATAAGGTTTTCAATAATCAAAGAAAATCACCGAGAAACTCTGCTAATTAAGATTTTGATGCCGAGAAATAACAGCAGAGGCACACAGGATCTGATATGACAAGGGCACCGTGTAAGGCCAGGTCAGGGAAAATGCAGTGATTTGTAGGTGCCTTGTTCCATTTGGATTCACCCAAGGGCTGCCAGAGGGAGCCAGCTGTGCTCAGCAGTGACAGAAAGCAATGCTGACATTTGGGATAATGAAAATTCGGTTCAGCACCTCTGCAAGATGGGGATGATAATGTGTTGTCAGTCAGAGGTGCTGGGGAGGGAGAGAGGGAACAGGATTCATGTCTGGTTAAAGGAGACGTTGTGACAAGTGGCCTGTGCTGGGTAAAAAATATTCCTTAAGGAAGGATAGGGAATAAACCAGTGGAAAAACCAGCTGAGGAGGGAAGAGTGTCCTGGTGTGAAAAGGACAGGTGTCTGCCAATAAAGGCAGGAGCTTCTCTGTGAAATGGAGAATGCAAACCCCCTCCCTCCAAATTATTATTGTAATTTTGAAATTAAGGGGCTCTCAGGCAAAGAGATGGGAAATAGGAATAACAGTTCTTTACTAGGAAAATTAAAATAGAAATGCAGTATTACAAAGAACAATCCCAAACCCTGCCAGAGTCAGAATCCAAGCTGACACCCGTCAGTCAGGCAGGGTGTTGGCAGCAGTCCCATTCAATGGTGGCTGCATCCTCCTGCAGTGGCAGATGTGGTTCAGCTGGAGCAGTGCTCCTGGAGAAGGTGCAGTTTCCTCTGAAGCTCCAGGGATGATGTGGAAGGGTCTGGTTTTCCTCTGGAATGCAGTGGAAAGAAGGTGCCTTGGTGTCCCAAATCTCAGTTTTTCTCTGGGTAGGAAAGGCTTGGCTCCTGCCCTGGCTGGAGCATCTCCCAGTGGGATGATGGAATTTGATCAGTCATGCCCTGGGACTCCATGGCCATGAACAGGAGATATCTCCTGGAGGGAGGATGGGCTGTGGCAAAGATAAAGATGATTGCCCAGCTGGTTTTTGGCTGGCCCATGAGCAGATAATGTGTGCCAGGAGATCAGGGTCACTGCCCCAACTGGTTTAACAGCTGGGGACAGAATTCACATTGCTGGTCACATCCTGTACTGCCACCCAAGACAGGGAGCTGATGTGACATCCCAGATTTCCTGCCACACCACTGCTTTTGTCTCTCATGATGTGCAGAATCCCAGCTGAGCTTGGGCAGGGCTGGGGGAGAGGCAGAGCAGGGATTTTCAGGGTTTTGCCAGCTCTGAGGCCATCAGCTCCCCCAGCACTCCTGATTTCCTCGGCGTGTGTTTGTCCTGCTGCAGAGGATTAGCGACACGGCTCTTCAAAGGCTGCCCAATCAAGGAGGGGTTATTAAAACCAGGCTGCTTTATGACTGAGAATTAATTAGAGCAGCATTTTCATGCAAAACATCCAATTTTTTGATTAGCAATGGAGCAGGGCCACAATTAACACTCTAGGAAGCTTAAATTTCCAGCGTTTTGATTCTCGGGAAATGAGATTATCAAACTGGGGTCAGGCCCTTGACAGCAGAAGGGGGATTATGTGGAAGAAAATCGTTTGGTTCTTGATTTTTCCTCAGAGATTGTTACTAAAGCTATAACAATTCAGAGGGAGATACCTAAAAAAAGGAGGCAGGAGGGTCCCTTTGTTTTGTCAGTGCAAAGAGCTCCTGGTGTTGGGGAGAGCACGTTTGGCATTTCATCTACAGCAACAGGTTCCCATTGCTGGGTGGGGTCAGGCCTCCTTTTCCCATCCATGTGGGTTTGTTTTTTTTCCTTTTCAGTAATGTTTTTGATCCCTAATCCAGGTGTCTAAATGCCTGTGTTGCTGCTTATTAAAGGCTGACCTCAGCCAGCAGTGGAGTCTGTGAAAAAGGATCAGGGCATCTCTGTTAATCCTGGGGAACATTTGGGGGGGTTGCATTTCCCACTTAATTCTTGTCACTCACTTCTCAGCGAGATGGGAGGTGTTGAAAGTCAGGCTTGGGCTGTGAAATCTCTGCTTTGTGTCAGGGAATTTGAGCAAGGTAAGGCAGGAGGAGGAAATTTTGGTGTCAATGTTTGCTGCCAGTGAGCACTGGGAGTGTCACTGTCATGGAATGGTTTGGGTTGCAAAGTGCTGGATCCCACAAACCTGGGGTTTTGAGCTTTCTGTGCTTTCTGGCACTGACCCCTCTGGAGAACACTGCTTTGGACCTGAGGCCTTGGAGAAGCTTCCAAATTTGAGTGATGGAGTTAAAATCATGGGTGTGCAGTTAAGTAGAAGTGTGTGATTTGCACATGATGAAAGGTTTTAAATTTGAGGTCTGTATAAAATAGTAACAGGTATGGGACAGGATGCAGGATTTTGGGTTGAGTGGTGTCTCTTTCTGTGTTGTTCTTCCTTCTTCTCTATGATTTCAGGCAGCAGTTTCTGGTTGGACAGGTAGTGCTGCACTGAGGGTCACTGTAGAATTTGGTTGTTGGGTTAAAAACATAAATAACACAGGTGTTAATTCTCTATTGGACTGTTTAGCTTGTAGCAGCTGGATTTTTCTCCATTTTGCTCACTTCTAGCTGGTGGCTAGAGGTGTGGCTGAACTTTCTGTACTTTAGATAAGATTTAATAAACAATCAAGCCCTAACACCAGAAAATCAATTTCCTTAGAGCATTTTTTAATCCTGGCTCTGAGTGAAGACACCACCACCACTGTTACAAAGACCTTTAAAAATCACCCAGTTTTAACCCCATTTCCATGGCAGGGACACTCCCCACTGTCCCAGGCTGCTCCCAAGCCCCATCCAGCCTGGCCTTGGACACTTGCAGGGATCCAAGGGCAGCCACAGCTGCTCTGAGCCTCCCCACCTCAGTCTTGACCTCAGGCTCCTCTTCCTTTAATCTTTAGCCCTTACTCTGTTCCCATTTCAGAGCTCTCAGGTGCCACATGGGCCTTTTGGAACAGGAAAACCAAAAATAGGGGCATCAAGGTGGTGTGTGAGGAGAGGAGCTTCCCAAATAGAGATGGAGAATCAGTGCTGGAATCAGCTCTGAGTTCTGTCAGCAGCCTGGATTCTCCATCCTCCCAACTCTCCCACCTCTGCCATGCTTCTCTGCCCCGTTGATGTGAGGAAGCACCATCCTCCTTTTATGAAATATCCCAGAAATTCCCCAGTCTCACTCATTTTGCTGCAGCTGCTCCAGCCAGAACTGGTTGTGGTTTTTTGTTACAGTTGGGACTCGCTGTGTTCCCAGTGCCTTGTTTGCAAAGCAATCCTTGGTTTTCAAGGCACTTATTTACAGCTCCTTTCCAGCTTTGAATCTGGATTACTGAAGCATTTGAGGGCTTTGTGGTGAATTTACAAAGACAACATGGAATTATCTTGTATTATGCAGATTAAAACAGAATAGGTGGAGAATGTTTATGCCTGTGAACTATAATACCCTGTTTTATATCAATTACTGGAGTTTTTTCCAAGAGGAACAGACTTTTAAAAGTACTGAGCCATGGAATTTGTGCTTTTGCCTAAATGTCAGTAGTGAACCATTTATTTAAACACCACAGAGTCAGGCTGTGAAATGAGGAATAAAATATCCATGGGAGTTCAGATCACCTGGGTGAGAATTCAACCTGGTGGAAGTTGATCAGTTGATCCTGATTTTTTAAATCTTGAGTCACCAGACTGGCCAAAAGTGCAATACATTTCCTTTTTACATAGTGTTGGGTGGAGATTTATTATATGTGTATATATATATATATATATAAAATATATTTGGACTCTGATCCTTGTGGGTCCCTTCTAACTGAGAATATTCTCTGACTCAATCTTCTTTCTAGAGTGATTGATTGCTGTATTGGCATTGTATATTTTTTTTCTTTTGTTTCTTCTGGCCTTTTAGATAATGTAGAGTCCTGAGATGCTCATGGATGTTTATGTTTTCTATTGAAATATTGCTGACATTTGAATTTTTCATCAAGTCCTTATTTTCATATTGAAGTTTCTCCACATCCATCATTTTTGCTGGTCAAATTTCTTTGTTTTCACCAGCTTGCTTAGCAAGACCTTGATAAATACATCACTGAAACATTCCTTTTCTTTCTCCCATTTGATGGAGTGTATAATCCTAATTTAAAAACCAGCCCACTGCAATTATCTGTGGGGGCTGATCTGCTTTCTTGCCTCTTCTGCAAATTTCATACCTTTCAAGCTGAGACTTCTCCAGGAAGTAATTCCACATCACAAGGGATGGCAAATTCCAACAGAGACCTTCAGGGTGAGTGTGGAGGGAGCTGCTGCTGCTCTTGTACCTGTTCAGGGGGTAAAGGAGTGTTTAATCTCTGGCCCTGTCATCCTGCTGCCTCTAATCTGTGTCTGAAATCCCTTCAAAATGCGACATCCTTGTTTTTCAAGGAGCATAACAAATGCACCCCAGACAGCTGTTATTAGCATTTGGGGTTTTTCCCTTGCAGCCAAGAGGTTTTTATCTTAATAACATTGAAATGGAGTGGTAGAGGAGTGGGCAAGCTCAGAAATCTCTGCTTTCAAGGAGGGCTAAAGCCATTTGGGTGAGCATGAATTAACATTTCCCTCGTCTTGTAAAGGTCAGCCTTTAATTGAGATTCACCATGCTCAGCCCAAAGCCTGGGTTCCAGAGCCCTCTCTCCAAAAAAGGAGGCACAAACTGGCAGCATAATCTCATCAGAGGCTGAGGTTGGTGGTAATAAATCACTCAATTCACAGAGAACGAGGCTGCCACGGAGCACAAAACGCGCCAGATGCTCCAAAGACTTTTGTGGCTTCGAGTTGGAATAACAGTTGGAGGATCTGTAGATGTCTTGAGTTTTCTCCTAATAAGGAAGAACTGTTGGGGAGAAAGTAATTTTTACCTAATTAAAGGATTAAAATACTACACATTTGATTTAATGTTGGTTGTTATCCATTTTACACAACACAGGAATTGGAGGTGTCGCTCTCCTGTGTTTCCATTTGTGTATCACAGATCAGAAATTATTGCCAAAAAACAGGCAACAGCTTTCACAGACCCATTATTCACTGCCTTTTGTAAGGAGATAAATGTGTGCTGAGGAGGTGATTCTCTTCTGCAGGATGAAGATGGAACTTTAATCAATGAAGGGATGTGATTTAGGGGTCTGAAGATACAAAAGCTGATGGTTTCTCAAGGACTCTGTGGGCCACGTGCATCAGTTGCTGGTGGAGTTATTTAATGTATCATGGACAGTGGTAGAATGTTTTCTTATCAAAACACAGAAATATGGATGTTTTCCAGGTGAGGAGGGTTTCTTTGAATAAGGTTTTGCATCCAGTAATAATGTGAGGAGATGGGCAGGGGAAAGGGGGTTTTTATGGAGGTGGAGAAAAGGAATATCTGTGAGAATTATGCAATCAGAGACTGGTTTGGGTTGGAAGGGACCTTAAAATCATCCAGTGCCACCCCTGCCATGGGCAGGGACACCTTCTGCTATCCCAGATTGCTCCAAGTCTCATCCAGCCTGGCCTTGGACACTTCCAGGGATCCAGGGACAGCCACAGCTTCTCACCCTGTGCCGGGGCCTGCCCATCCTCACAGGAAAGAATTTTTTTCCTGATAAAAACACCAGAGCTTTGAATCCTCATGTCCATGGGTTTTTAAATCACTTAGCTCCTGGATTTTTGTTGTTTTTGAAACTTGAGTGAAATTGTCCATTCCAGAGTGGGTGGCTCCCTAGGATGGTTTGGGATGGCAGCTTCTTAATTTAAATTCTATTCAAAGATCCATCAGGTGAAGTTGTAGAAGGACATCATGTGCATGTCGAAGTCCATCTTTAAAAGAGTTGATTTTGGTGATTAGCCCAGTTTAACTGGCCCTGAGTACCTCTCCAGCTGGATAATAATAACATGAGGAGGGTGTTCACTCTGTGGGGTGATCCCTGTGGTCTCCTTCCTTTGGGACATGGCCTGGGGGAATCCTCCAAAGGGGAAGGCTGAGCTTTGGGATCCATTTGAGTTATTCCAGACCTCAAAGGTTATTTCTGAACCTTATAAATTTGCTGGAGTTGCACATCCCAGAGTGATCAGAGCTGGCAGTTGCCTCCTGGAAGGATCTGGGTTGGCAGAAGCAGGAGGGAAAGGTGCCTTGGAAGGGCTCTAAGGCTGTTCTTTCCAAATTAACTCTCACCAGAAAATGTGATTTTGGGCAAAATGAGAGACATTTCTGTGCCTTGCTTTCCTGGAGCATTTTGTACTGTTAGGACATCTCAGGAGTCCCAGGATTGTTAGCTTGACACTTTTCTTGTGTGGATGCTCCATCTCTCCTCCCCACATTATGAAGCCCTTTTTCCTTCTGACAATGTGCCTCTTTTCATCAGCAGGTTCAGAGTTTCAGCAAATACCTGGTGCTGTCACAGGGTCCTTGGGTTTTGTGTCTCCAGTGATGACCAGGATTGCATTAATTGGCTCAGTTTGGGAGAGGAGTGCTCATGTGAAGCCTCCTCCCCAAGAATTCACTTGGTTTTACACCAGGCAGAGATTGTGCAGTCATTAATGTGCCACATTTGTGTGATTTCCTAAAGCAGAGAGGACAGGGAGGCTGTTCTGTGTTCCAAGTGATGTTTGCAGTTCTCCCACACCAATGTGCACACCAGGGCCTGCATTTAAATTCATGCTCTGGATATAATTTCCCAAATTTCCCCACTTCCCTTGCCAGTCTTTTGAGCCTTGCAGTCACCACAAAGGCAGAGAAGTTGTTGAAACCAGATTTGTCTGTGTTTTCTCCACATAAAACTCCTGCAGCTGCCTGCAGGAGGTTGTTCCAAGTGTGCTGGAGAAAGCCAGACTGATTCTTTTTCCTCAAAACATTGGGTGCAGCAAATCCTCTCCACAGATCTCATTAGTGCTTTCATATCTCATTGTAATTACTTAATAATATAATACCAAAGCCTTGCTGCTCAGTAGCTGGATTTTTACATAATATTAAAAAAAAAAATCCTGTAAGTGATTGGGGGCCTCCAGTACATCTGTGCTCCTCTTTGGGGATTTTAATTGCACTGATCTGTGGTTGTGTTTGACTTAATTGTCATCAGGAGTTATTGGAGGAGCTCCCTCTAAGCCCTGCATTCACTGCACCTCGGTGGCATCGAGGAATGTGGGGACAAATGGTACAAATGGCATTTCCTTTGTCTGCTTAATGAGTGTGGAAGTGATTTCAAATGGCCCCTTCCCCACTGCAGTCCTTCCACGATGGGGGATGTGTTCACAGGGAGGGGGAAAGCTGTAGTTCCAGTAAAACGTGGTTTATGGCACTCAGGGCTGTGCCCTGAGAAGGGGAGATGCCAGTTTGGCCTGACCCCAGCGTGAGCAGGGATGTGCCCAGTGGGTGGCTGGACAGAAATCAGTCTTGGCACCTTTGTAGCTGCCATGGAAATTGAGGATTTATCTGGAGTTGGCTTTGAGTCATTGGAAGCGTGAGCAGACAAAATTTAGAGTCTTTAAGAGTTCAGGAACTGTGATGTGAAATGGAATCACAGATTTGGAAAAATTCTCAAAGATCATCCAGTCCAAGTGTTCCCCCAAGGCCACCAAGGTGCTGAAGGACCTGGAGCATCTCTCTGCCCAGGGAAGGCTCAGGGCAGAGGGGGCACAGTGAGGGACCCCATCCATGGATCAGTGTCCAAAGATCCCAAAGGATGGAGCAGGGGCTGCTCAGGGACCCCATCCATGGATCAGTGTCCAAAGATCCCAAAGGATGGAGCAGGGGCTGCTCAGGGACCCCATCCATGGATCAGTGTCCAAAGGAGATCCCAAAGGATGGAGCAGGGGCTGCTCAGGGACCCCATCCATGGATCAGTGTCCAAAGGAGATCCCAAAGGAGGAGCAGGGGCTGCTCAGGGACCCCATCCATGGATCAGTGTCCAAAGATCCCAAAGGAGGAGCAGGGGCTGCTCAGGGACCCCATCCATGGATCAGTGTCCAAAGGGAGATCCCAAAGGATGGAGGATCCCAAAGGATGCAGCAGGCTCTGCTCAGGGCCCAGCAGTGGCACCAGAGGCAGCAATGATCCCAGCATGATGGGATCCCTGGATGTGGGCACAGACCAGAGAGGGGCTGGGGCTCCTCCCTGGGGACATTCCAGAGCCACCTGGACACTCCCTGTGCCCTCCCTGTGCTCTGGGAGTGGCACCAGTCACCCACTGTGGTCCTTTCCAACCTCATTTATCCTGGAATTGCATTTCTGGAATAACAGGCTGTATTGTTTCCATCTTTATTGTTTTTCCATGTAAGTTAATTTGTAAGTGAAGCATTTTGGTGCAGAAAACAAAAATAATTCACCACCAACAACTTCTTACATGATTCCCCTCTCTCATTTAAACCAACCTTGAGATCGTCCTGACTGCAACTTCCACATTAAAATGTGGATAAAAATGAATTCTTTGCAACCTTTACTTCCCAATTAGTTTCCTGGAAGAGGGAAATGCTTGGAACTCTGTTAGTGGTAATGGCTGGGGGGTGTGTGTGTGTAAAGAGGAGATGATGCTTTGCAAGATACATTTCCATGTAAATATCAGACACTTAATTCATGTCTCTTATCCCTAATTGAGGAGTTTGGTGGGGCTTTGGGTATTTCATGGATCTGTGCAAAAAAAGCCTCAGCAAAAGGCCCTTCCTTGCTTGATGAGTGAAGAAGCCAAATGTTTGTTCAGAGGTGGGATAAGGAGCCCACCTGAGTTCCTCTCACAAACACCCCAAGTCTCACTTGGAGTTTTGATGGACCAGTTTGGCATTATTCCATCAATCCCAGCAAACTGGGCACTTCTCCTGCTCTCCCATTGTCTCTGCCATTAGATCCTGCCTTGCTGCTGGAATATCCTCCCAGAGCCTCTCTGGAATATGGAACAGAGTATTACAGAGAAAAGTCAAATATTTACAGCTCGTTATCCTTCTTCTTGTTTCAAGAACTCATTTCATTTATAAAAGTTTACATAATTGATTTTATTGATTATTCCATGATTCTTTATCAGAGCCTGTGCTTTTTATCCAGAATTTTGGACCTGTTCTCACATTTGTGTGTCTGAACTCTTCAGACCACGGGGCTTTGTGTTTTTGTTGGCACAGGGATTTTGGGGTGGGGGTACCCTGAGGCTGGGTGGAAATGCTCCTGTGCCCCCTGTGCCCCTCAGATCCACCTGTTGCCCTGCAGCTACAAAGTGTTTGTGTCTCTAAAAGCTTTATTTTTATGACTTTTGTAAGTGGAGGATCCAATTTAGGAATTTAACAAGAAGTTGCCCGCTGGAGCTTGGCCTTTACCTGTGTATGACAAAAGATGCTTTTCCTGTTTCAGGTGCTGCAGCTACAAAGCAGAAAAGGGAGAATAACTTCATTTTTTATTCTGTTGAGTAGTGATAGAGATCTGAAATACAGAGATAAAGCTGCTTGGGGCAGGGAAGAAACCAGCATCTCTTGTCTGGGAACTTGAGGAGCAAATGCTCCACTCCCAGTTAAAAGATGCTGCAAAAAGGGAGATGAAGGAGTTCCAGGACTCAGAATTGTGTCCTTCTCTGCCTCTGCTTTGACTCCTTCAGAAAACTGGAGTCCTTGCATAGAGAACTTGGTGTTATAATAAAAATATGATTTTTTGAACATCTGTCATGAAAGACTGGTTTTTGCTCACTCAAAGAATAACCATCAGAGGTATCAGCCAAAAATGATACCTTGAATTTATAAAATAGACATTGAAACTGAAATTGGCATTTCAATTGAAATTGAAAATTTGAATTTATAAAAATGGGAATTGACATTTAGAGTCAATTACTCTTGTATTCTGGATGAAACAGCCAAAAGGAAATTGAGTTAGAATGGATTTTAAATTATTTCCACAGAGACCAAAGATGCAAAAGGACAAGGCAGACCCCCCCACTGGACAACAGTTTAGGGGAATTAGCAGTGTGGATCTCATTAGGATGGATTTAACACTGCCAGCAAATTCCTGAGGGTTTGTTGTGGGTAGGGGATGGGTCTGTCTCAGGTAAAGAATTCCAAACCTTCAGAGACATCTCAAGGGAATGTTTTTAGCATTTGGAGCGTGGTAGATAAAGCTTCATCCTCCATCCAAGGTGCCATTTCTGATCCCTCCTTTTTCATTGAGTCTATTCCCATTCTCCTCAGCCACAAATGATTAAAACCAAGTTAATTGGAATATTACATTCTCCTGGTTTAATAGTGCACTGTGAACCCTCTAGTAAGAGACTGAAGAAAATAGATTTTTAGTTGAAAATTTCTTTCATTTCTTTTGTATTTTTTAATTCCATGCTATAATAGCACAATGACTATCACTTTTAAAAACATCTTAAAATGTAATTAGTGTAATTTATCCAGGGGAAACTTGGTTTACCATCTTTTCATTAGTAGAAATCAGTCCCAGGCTGCCTTTCTGGCCTGGTTTAGTAAATGAATCTTATCTCTCAGGGCTACACAAAATCAGCTGTAGGTGGAAACCACAATGACTGTGTTGATTTTTTAAAATGTTGGTTGTTAACTCTGTGTTTAGTAGATACAGAAAACCAGAGAGAGAAATGTTTGGGTTGAAAGGAACCTTAAAGAACATCCAGTTCCAACCCCTGGCATGGGCAGGGAACCCATAAAATCACATGGAATTAAATCACAGAAGGAGAGTAGGAATGAATTTCTCTCCTTTCCCACTGGAATAAAGGAAATCCACATCAATCCCAGCTGATTTCCTTCTTTTTACTGGTCTGGGAGGTTTTCTTGGAAATGTTCTGAGCCTATTGGGTTGATATGTTAGATGATGCATTAGTCAGTTCTTTCCCAGCTTGTAGAAAATCAGTTGCATTGGGGTAAAATCCATAAATACCAGGACCAAAAATGCTTCATTTTATCTCTTTTTTTTCAGTCTTTTTTCCCCCTTCTAGATGTAGAAACTTCTGAATTAGTCCAAGCCAAGCCTAAACCATGTCCTGTGCACTGAGTCATTAAAACTCAGTAATGCCAGACAATTGAATTAAATGTGGAGGAAGAAGATTTAAATGTCTTTCTCTCTGTTTTAATAGGAAGTTGATGCAAATGGCAGTGGATAAGCAAATTATAACACATTTGGATGAAGAAGTGGCAACTTGGAGTGAGAGGTTGGGATGTCTGGATGGGAAGTTAATGATGCAGTTGTGAAGCAGAATGAGGGGATGGATGTGGTGGATGTAATACCAGGGAAATTAAGCAGGTTAATTCCAAGCCTTGCTGCAAGATTCCATTACTCTGCACTCTGAGAGGAGATTATTACAGTTATTTAATGTGTTTAACTCACTTAATGCTTTTGGGTCGTGCTTATGCAGAAAAACAGAGGATGGGAGTGTTTTAACTTCACTTTTTTTTTGCAGAAAAAGGGATTTTGTTTTTAATTTGAAAATAGCCACATATGGCACACTCAGTGTCCAGTTGCTGATGTTCCCATGGAGAGCAGAGCAGGGATTTAATTGAAAATATTTACCTGGAGAAAAGGGCTCTGCTTGGCTTCCAAACTGCTTTCCAGTGTGGTCTTTTTTATTTTATTTCCTGCCAAGCTTCCTCCTTTCCCCTTTTTCTCTCATTGCTTCTTTTTTCCCTCAAGATTTTTCAGCCTGCAGAAGACTCCAGGGAGAGACCAGAACCTGAAGGGGCTCCAGGAGAGCTGGAGAGGGACTTGCAGAAAGTGAACAAATCCTGAAAATTTGGATGCATACTTGGAAGTTTTGTTTCTTCACTAAGAGTGAAACTTTTAACTTTCAAAGTCCCTTACCTGGCTTATTTTTGCTTTAAAATGATTTCTCCTCAGTGTCTCAAAAATATCCCAAACCAATTCTTTACTAGGAGAATTAAAATAGAAATGCAGTATTACAAAGAACAATCCCAAACCCTGCCAGAGTCAGAATCCAAGCTGACACCCGTCAGGCAGTCAGGGTGTTGGCAGCAGTCCCATTCAATGGTGGCTGCATCCTCCTGCAGGGGCAGATGTGGTTCAGCTGGAGCAGTGCTCCTGGAGAAGGTGCAGTTTCCTCTGAAGCTCCAGGGATGATGTGGAAGGGTCTGGTTTTCCTCTGGAATGCAGTGGAAAGAAGGTGCCCTTGGTGTCCAAAATCTCAGTTTTTCTCTGGGTAGGAAAGGCTTGGCTCCTGCCCTGGCTGGAGCATCTCCCAGTGGGATGATGGAATTTGATCAGTCATGCCCTGGGACTCCATGGCCATGAACAGGAGATATCTCCTGGAGGGAGGATGGGCTGTGGCAAAGATAAAGATGATTGCCCAGCTGGTTTTTGGCTGGCCCATGAGCAGATAATGTGTGCCAGGAGATCAGGGTCACTGCCCCACCTGGCTGCAGCAGATGGGGACAGAATTCACATTGCTGGTCACATCCTGTATTGCCACCCAAGACAATTAGGAACCTGCAGGTGTTTTGTGCTGAACTGACACTTGGACCATGATCTTGGCTTTTCTCCACACCACAAATTAAAGGGTTTTTTAGGGTTTCTGACAGAGCCTGCCCATGAGATACTTAGTGCTTGGCTTTTATAGATAAATCCTCTGCTTTTTGAGGATTTTTGCTGCTGTTGGGTGAACATTTTCACAGATCAAATGAGCTGTGCAGAATTATTTCCCCAGTGAGACTAAGGCACCTCCATGCTTTCAACTGTGCTTGGAAATTTTAATTATTGGAGAGGGGAAAAAATAAATTTGTTCTTTGACAGGACTAGCAAATGTTCATGGTTTCTGAGAAGCAAGAGCTGTGTGTATTTACTTGAACCTTTTCTATTTGATGCCTGCTTCTGACATTCTGGACATTTATGGATGTATTTGCTTTGTCTGCCCTTCTAAGGAGGGAAACCATCTGGTACTCTCAGTGTTATTGGATCACCCTTCCAAAAGGAAAAGGAGACTTCTGCTTTTCATCTTTTATTTGAAATAGCTCATTAATTAAAAATATACTTATTGAGAGACATAATACATTAAATATATATATAGATATAGGAAATGCACATATATATAGGGAAATGCACAGCACTAGGCTGTGCACTGATCTTGGATTGTGCAGGGAGGGCACAAGCCAAGGAGAAAAGTTCAAACCTCACTTAGCAGCAAAATCAGACAATGAAGTTTTGTCAAACACTGCACAGTGCTGGGGACAGAGGAGGGAAGGGGAGGCAAAGCTTTCCCTCAGTTCTCTGCACTTTGTGCTGGAGTTGAGCATCATTTCCAGCCAAAGGGTGAAAACCCAAACATCTTCATGTTGTGTTTCTCAGCCTTTCCTGGTGGGTCGTTCTCAGCTGCTTGCCTTAACAGCTTCTCCTCAAGCTGATAAATGAGGGTTGCATTGTTTTTATTACCCTCAATATGTTGTCTGCTGTGCTGTTAATGCTCAGTGGCAGGAGGAATTCCTGCTCCAGCTCACGCCGGGAATCACTGAAGTATCCAAGAGGCCTCAAAAGCAGATGTGAGGGATCTGATTTTCTCTGGTTGTTAACTTATATACAGAAGATAAAAATGAATCTTTTTTTTGCTTCAGAAATTCTTGAGGTTGAGGCCGTGGATTCATCCTGACAGCTGGCAGAGGGTCCTTAATGGAATTGTGATGCTGCAGCATCTTTCCCCTTCCTGCTCCAAGGCCACTGCAGGGCAGGAAGGTGTGAAAATTGGGAAAACTCCTGTTGTCCTCATGTGGGAGCAGGACAGCCCTTCAGACAGGACATTTATACCTCTCTCCCAGGATTTACATGAGCAGTGGACACTTTTTTGTGGCAAGTCCTGCTGTGTTTTTCTCTACCCCCTCTGTTCTTGCCCCTTTGGGATGTCTTGTCCTGGTAACGTGAGGAAACAGCGATGCTGCTGAGGCTTTATCTCCACTGGAGCTGCTCTGTCATCTCCAACCTTTTTTCCACCTTTTTTTCCCTTTATCTCCCAGGCCACAGGTTTGGCTGGGCAGTGCCATCCTGAGGGCGAGAGCTGACGCCATTTCCTCCTTGTCCTTCTTGTTGGGATTACCTAAAAACAGGGCCCAGACAAAATTAGGAGAATAAAAAGTTATATTAAAGGTATACATTTATAATAAATAAATTATTGAAAGGCCTTCAAGTACATTTAGAGCAGATGAAGCCCCCCAGGAACTACACCTAAAAATGGACCACAGGTTTTCATACTTTTATAAATGTGGTTTGTTTGCATATTAGCGGTTAATCCTCCAATTGCAGCTTCAGCTAATGAGATCATTTACCCCCACTTTGCTTCCCACCACTCATTTTTGTTTTACATCTCTCAGGGCCTGAGACAGTGAGGTGTCCTTCATTGCCAGGCCTGGAGAGGAATTGTAGTGTCTGACCAAAATGGGAAATGGCTGACACTCTGTGTGGAGTTTAGAGTTCTACACTAAAGAGTTGCAGGATTACAAATATGAGAAATAGAAAAGCTAAAATTGTAGAGCATCACTTTGAACCCTGTGGTTGCCAGGGAATGCTGCCATCTTGGGAAGGGCATTGGCACCATCTTGGAATGAGCATTGGCACCATCTTGGGAAGGTCATGGGCACCATCTTGGGAAGGTCATGAGCACCATCTTGGGAAGGGTGTTGCTGCCATCTTGGGGAGGTCGTTGGCACCATCTTGGGAAGGGCATTGCCTCCATCTTGGGAAGGGCACTGCCACCATTTTGGGGTCTCTGCACCCATGGGGTGCCTGAGATTTAGAGATTTTTAATCTAGTGATTATTTACTTTTCCATTTTTGCCTGTTGCCATTTTGTTTGTTGGTAAACTGTTGTTTTTTCACTTACATCAACTCACAGTCATTGCTTATTGGTGGAAGGAAGTTGGTGGGATTTAAGTGGAGGTAACTTATTTTGGAGTGTCCATCTCTTTAAATTGTCTTCAACCAAGACAAGGGGCTCCAAAACAGCTGGAAAGGGACAGAGGCCTGAGGGACAGTACAAGGGAGAATGGATTCCCACTGCCAGAGGGCAGGGGTGGATAGGATATTGGAAAAGAATTCCTGGCTGGAATTCCCAGAGAAGCTGTGGCTGCCCCTGGATCCCTGGGAGTGTCCAAGGCCAGCTTGGATGGGGTTTAGAGCACCCTGGATAGTGGAAAGTGTCCCTGTCCCTGCAGAGGGTGACACTGGATGAGAATTTCAGGTCCCTTCCAACCCAAACCTTCCCTGAGATTCCATGAATCCCCTCACCAACCTCTAGGAAACATTTCCCAGCTTTGGGCAGCGTTTTATGATTTTTTTTGGCAACACAGATGTCAGAGGAGAGGGAAGACTTCTGACTGCAGTGGTGGAAAAACAAACTAAGTGAAGTCCTTTGCTCTTTAAGACCTGACTGATAGGTAAAGTTTAAATTTCAGTTTTATATCGTGCCCTCAATACCTGTGTGTATATATTAAAAAAAATGAACCTCTTCAGTTGGTAAACAATGTTCAGGAGGAAAAAAAACCCTGCTTCATTGATTTGTTCTGTGTATTTGTATCTTTGCATTGTGTACTCCTGTGTTCTGGGACTGCTGGAGAAGATCTCGAATGCAGGGAGCACAAGTCTAATTATTTTGTTCACTAGAGGCAATAATTGGCTTGTTCAGAAGTAATGAGATAATTCAGATGTAAATTCGTTTTGGAGAGGGGGAATTTTAATAATGGATAATCTAGGAAATTATATCATGAATGAAAGAATATTCTGTTTATAAAAGGAACAAGTAGTGTAACTACAGAAGGTTGGGGCCATTTCAACTCATTCACAGCTGGAAGGAAAATCTGGGTGATTGCTGTTGACTCCTGTGTGAGTGCTGGGTGCTCTGAGCTGGTGCAGAGGGGTTTTAACAAGGCTCTTATCCTGTGAGTATTTCCAGCATTCAGGAACTTCCCTATGGAGAGAGTTTAAGAGATTAGCTTCATGGTGAAAGAATATGAGGGGCATTTGTAAGTGTAAACCTTAAAAACCTGTTCTGGTGAACAGAATCCAGACTTGAACAGTTGTGTCTTGATATTTTTCCTTAATTTTTTCCCTCAGAACATCCTTTAGGCAGTTTTGCTGAGTCTGTGTGTGTTTCCTATAGAAACAGGGGGTTTGCTGTTTGCCTTTACAACTCTGATTTTGAAGGGCTGGGCTTGGCTTATTTAAGGTCACAGCTTGATTTTCCTGATTCTCAAGCAGAGCTGCTCTGTGCTGATTCCACATCCAGTGCTGGCTTCTTCTGGAGCTCCTGGGGAGTCTCCATGCCTTGGACTTTGAGCTTTGGCTTAGTCCAAGCTTTGCTCCAGTGGAAGGTGTGGAACAAGATGATCTTTAGGGTCCTTTCCAACCCAGAGCATCCTGGGATTCAGTGAACCTGCTGAAGCAAAGTGTTGGTGCCCAGTGGTGTCCCCAGGAGCTGTAAAGGTGAGCAGGAGGTAGGTGGGCACTTTCTGCTCTCCACTTTAAGTTTTTACACTCTTTTGTCTGTGAATTCAAGTAATTGAGCAGCAAGGGAAGATTTGAGATGCTGAACTGTGTTGGAGGATCCTGGATTTAATCAGAGCCAACATTTGTTGGCTTTTTCAGCATCCTTCTGCTCCTTTCCCCTCACCTTGTCCTTTGTTTCACCCTCTCCTCTGGAAGATCTGAGTTATGTGTCAATCCATCCTGGTTGGTCCTGTGCTGAAGAGCTGTGGCTAATTTTAATCAAGCCTGAACTGTCATTCCGGTTCATCAATGTCACATTAGCGTCATTTCTCTTCATCAATGTCACATTAACAGTAAATCCCAACTCCCTGATTATTAAAGTGGATGGAAATCACAGCTCTGTGTGTGGCCAAATAGCTGCTCATCAGCAGGGTGCTTGATGGTTTCATTCAGGCCTTAATCAAGGACTCTCTTCTGTTCTGCTGGGTTTATCCTCGTGCTCTGGAGGCACATTAACACCTGCACGCCCTCCCTGCTCCTGCTCCACTCACATCTGGAGCAGAAACCTGGATTTCAGCATTGCTGGAATTAACAGCTTAAGTCCTTGCTGGTGGTGAGGCAGAGTTAAGAATTGGTGTTCAAGGCTGGGAAGGTTGGGAACGTGGGGAATTGTTAGGGAGGGAGGATGAACAAATGTGTTTAGTGCAGAGCACTGCCTGTCTATCCCTGGGATAAATCTTCTCTGCCTCATTAACCTGGGTTTGTTTGATTACTGCCTCAATTTCTTTCTTCCCTTTTCCCTGTGCTATTTCCTGTATCTCTGCTTTGCCCCATTCCCACAAGTTTCTCCCAGTTTTGACCCAAACTGGTTTGGTTACAGCTACAAACTGTTGGTTGTGCCTGAATTTGTTCAGGGTGATCCACACTTGGCTCTAAAGGCCCAAGGCAAAGCTTTGGGGTTTTAATCCATCTTAACCTTTGCTATTTCTGTGGGCTCTGTCTCTTTGTTTTGTCTGTGGCCACATTTCAGGAATGATCATAGGATGTGATTTTGGAAGCACAGATGATGCTCAGGTTGGAACTAGGTGGTCTTTAAGGTCCATTCCAACCCAAACCATTCCATGACTCCATGAGGAGTGCAAAGCATCACCACAAAATCTCGTGGCTGCTGTTATTCCTCAAATATTCAGTGCTCTGTTGAATTCCCTTGAGGCTCTTGCCTACCTGTGACCCCTTATTAGAGAATAATCAGCTTTTCCCCAGTTGGCACAAAAGATCCCAGTCCAGTGCAAGGAGCATTTGGTAATTCATCAGTAATTAGCTGAAATTTTAAGTTAACCAACAGTGGTGCCCTGTAGTGTAACAGGAGAGGTGAAAGGATGAAGCTGCTCAGGCAGCAAATTAAATTCCTATGATCCTATAAGTTTCTCCTTATAGGAGAATAGTATATTAGAACAGTATATTTATATAGAATAGTATATTTAGAATAAATAGGAATAGAATAGAATAGAATAGAATAGAATAGAATAGAATAGAATAGAATAGAATAGAATAGAATAGAATAGAATAGAATAGAATAGAATAGAATAGAATAGTATATTTATGAAAGGATTCCATACCATCATGATAAATATTCCAAATATCCATGGATATGTGAGCATTTAAGAGTCAGTAAAGGAGTAAGAATTGAGCAAAGGGGCTTGTGGTGCATTTTCTGCACTCCAGCTCAGGCTCTTTCTGCCTGAAGCCACTTGAGCTGCTGAATTTCCAAGATACTTTTCCCCAATTCCTTCCTCTGTGTGCAGTGAGTGCCTTCCCAGGAGTTTTTGCCCAACTTTTAGTGCATAATTGAGTCAGTCCTGCCACAGACTTCACTGGCATTAGACTTAATTAGTGCCAGGCTCATTAAAGGGAAGACAAAAACCTGTCCTGGGGTGTTTGTCAGTGGCAGATCTGCTCTGTCAAGGGGAGTTAACCTTTAACTGGTTTGGACGGCAGCTAAAAGGTGCTTCCACCCTCTTCAGCTGTCACCAGGCCTGGTTAAAGGTCAGCACTTTGTTTCTGGCACCAGCATCCTGCCAGGGCACTCCTTGTTTTCCCAAGAGCTCACCTCATCCAGGGTCTGACTGCCAAGCTGTACCCTCAAAACACAGCCAAAAAGCAAAGAAAATCAAGAAAATGCAGGTTCCATCTTAAAAACAACCAAGTAGCAGAGCACATGTTTTGGAAAGAATGAATTCCTGTGTGTATTCTTCATTAGTGAGGCCTGGATTTAATTTGAATCCTTAAACCAAAAGCCTCGGTGGCTTCTTTACCCTGGTGTCACTTGTCAAAGAACCCACTCCTTAGGAAGAAGCTAAACCCCTTGTTTCCTCCTGTTCTTTTCTCTTTTTGGGATAAATTAAATAAGGAATGGAATGGAATGGAATGGAATGGAATGGAATGGAATGGAATGGAATGGAATAGAATGGAATAGAATAGAATAGAATAGAATAGAATAGAATAGAATAGAATAGAATAGAATAGAATAGAATAGAATAGAATAGAATAGAATAGAATAGAATAGAATAGAATAGAATAGAAATCAAATTCAAATAATGTGATTCTCAGGTGAGATTTGTCAGACTTCAGCATCTCCTGCTTCCAAATTCTTCCCCCTGGAGCAGCAGCTGAATCAAAGCTCAGCTTTAGCAGCACTGGGCAGCTGGAAGAGAGTGAGAAAAGGGGAGTGCAGAGCCTCTTTTATCCCCTGGAGGTTCTGGAGCCATGGAAAGCCTTTGGACTCAAGATCCACAGTGGAAATGATCACAGAAGCTGCTTGCAAACCCAACTGGACTTTTAAAAATGGGATTTTTTTACCCACATGGCCACAGCAGCATCTGAGGTGGAAACTTGACCCTGGAGCTCAGCAGATCCAAAGGCAGGTTATGAAGTTTTGTGTGTCTAAAATCAGCTCAGGTTTGGGTTTATCAGCTGGTGAGCAGCAATTTAAGGCTGTAGTGGATTCTGGAAAGCATAAAAATCAGAGTAGCTGTGGGCAGCTGAAAAGTGTTTTCCTTTCTCAGTATTTTCCATGTTGTTGGAGCTGTGTGATAATGGGATTATTGATGTATTGGTACATGGTTTTGTAAGGCTTTAATTGAACAAGGATCCTTTACAACTGATTTCAAACTCATTTATGGGTGGCACTGTGATAAATTTCTTTATTTTGGTAAGCTGCATCTTGATAAAACTTAAATAATTTTGCCTTTTTTCAGTGATATCCACCTATGGTGGAAAAAACACCAATTTTTTCCATTTATCCATGAATTGGTGCTGAGATTTTCCTGGAACTGCCACACAGAGGAAATGAAAAGCAATGACACAATTTACAAACAAGAGTAATTTCAGCTGTTTATACACTATTACATCTCTGCTCCCCAAGGAAACTGCTGAAGGAACATTTTAAGTTTAAGAACAGCTTTATTTTTATAAACACTTCTTTTAATTGCTGAGCTAAAGTTGTGTTTATTACTGCAAATTCCCAAGGCTTTCTGCAAACAGTGCCATCTCAATTTAGTTATGTATTTTCATCCTCCTGGTTATGCTCTGGTTTTCTCATCTCTTCCTAAACTCATTTAGTCTCCAGGTTTCTATATATTATGGAAACTATCCCTGAGACCAATTCCAACTTTCTAAGTGAACAATACTAAAAGTTAACAAAAAACTTTGTTCTTAAATATCATCCTCATATAAGGCTTGGAAGTGTTACAGAAATATTCTTATTTATTCAATGTAAACCTTGTCTGAAGTATCTTAATGTTGATTTTCCAGAGTAATGAAAGGAGCAGAGAGGGATTTACCTCATTTATGTGCAGCACCAAAGGCTGTATTTTATAAACTGCTTTATCTTTCTTGGATATGACAGAATAGTTTGGGTGGGAAGGGAATTTAAAGTCCATCCAGTGCCACTCCTTCCATGGGCAGGGACACCTCCCACTATCCTAAGTTGCTCCCAGCCCTGTCCAGCCTGGCCTTGGACATTCCAGGGATCCAGGGCAGCCACAGCTGCTCTGGGAATTCCATCCCAGCCAGGAATTCTTACTTTTGGGAAGGTTCATGCCCTCTTTGTCTTCTTGTTGCCTGAAGAGTGCAAGAGGATTGAGCTTCCACCTTGCAGTGAACCCTCCTCTCCTGGTTTTGTCACTCATCCAGAATCCCAGTGTCCCAGGCAAGGATTAACCTGTATCCCATTTTGGGGAGGAGGAGAAGGAGAATCCTGTTCACCTTGCAAAGGCACCTCCACTGCTGGAGGGGGATCCCTGGATACCCCTGATCCAACCAGCACTGAGAGAATGCAAAAGGATGGAGTCCCATGGCTCAGCATTCCATTTCCTCAATTCCCTTTGAAACCTTTCCCAATGGATTCAGAAGGATTGTGACCTATTTTTGCAATTGCTGCCTTGAAAAATTCAAATTATGCTCTGTGAGTACTCTGGAGCTGTTTTATAGTCACTACAAAAAGCAGCTGGGATGTGCTTTTCTTCCTCAGTCCTGTTCTGCTGTCCCAAATATGGTTTTTAGGGAGAAGCTGAATGTAGCTCCTGTCTGGTTTGGTGAGATTATAGGATGATCCTAACTATTCAGGACAGGTGAGAATTTCTTAAAGCTCAAGTGACCTGCCAAATGAGGGTTTTTTGTTTGTTCTTTGTGTTTTACTTCTTCTCCCCAGTCCCTCTAATCCTTTCAGCACATGCAGAAATGGATTTCTTGCAAAACTCCCATGGCACAGCGACCTGTCCTGTGATTCCCACCAAACACTCATTACCTGCTGTGTGAAACCCATTTCCCTAAATTCTCCCATTCCAACATCTTGATAGCAAAGTGCCTGCCCCACTTTTCCTTTCTTTGCCATTAACAGGAATTTCTGAATACATCTCCTTGCAACAAATTAAACGAGGTTACAGCTTGGCACAAGAGCCTCAGCTCGGCTTTGTGTCTTCAATCTTTGAACTTTGGCTTTGTCCTTTTGCTTGTTGTTCCCTGAATGCTCTGGTGTGAGGACAAAATTAAAAAGCACTTTAGCTGCTGCTGAATGGTGGGTGATGCTGAACCCTGGTCTTGAAATGGAAATTAAAGCCCCATCTTTTTTACATTCCTTTTCTTAAGCAACAGGATATTGATCCGCTGGGTTGAAGCCTTTAGAAGAGCTGCTCTGTTATCTTTCTCCTTGGTTTATTTTTCTAGAGGAGCACGTTTCAGTTACCTCTGAGTTCCTGAAAGAAGGTGGAGATCAGATTTGGGTTATTAGAGGGATAAATCTTGTGCTTCGTTTGCTGCTTTCTTACCCTGCCTCGTGGCGCCGATGAAAGCGGCAGGATCTGAGGCCCAGCTTTGTCTGGAAGGTTTTTAACTCTGGGAAGGGCTCCTGTTAAATGCCTGTTTGAGATTAAAGTCAGATGCATCAAAACCACTGATGTGTTAAGCCCGAGCTGAGTTCCTATTTGGAGTTTCAATGTGCTGTAGTGCAGTTGGACACTTGTTGGGGAGGGAATAACAAAATCTTATGAGTGCCTAGCAAGTAGTTCTGAAACAATAGATGAAATAGAGATGTTGGCAATCGTTGACACAGATGCTGGAAAACAGTCATGTGAAGGTTTGAGGCCTCTTCCTTTGTTTAGATGATACCAAATGCCACAAATACCAAAGAACCAACAGACATCCTGTCCCAAGCCTGGCAGGAAAGGTCTGAAGATAAGGGTTACAGATAAGAAAGCCATAAAACATGGTAATTTGGTAGTTCCTAGAGGTTGCATGCAAATACTGGGAAATTAGTATATTGTATTAGATTGGTTATTGGAAATTAGAATATTCATCATGGAAGAATACTTATTGTATTGTAAATGGGAAATTGCTCTCTAATCTCTTACCCCCTTGCTCTTGTCTCTTATTTCTTACTCTCCATGCTCTACACTCTCTCTTACACCCACACCTTATAATAAAATACAAACCTAAAGAACAGAAAATAGTTAGCTCCTGAGTCTGTCCAGCAACTGTCCAACAACCAACCCCCACAGACACTGTCCCCACTCTTCCATGCAGTCATTTCCTGGGAGCTGCTGTGTAAGAGCTGAGCTTGGACCCGTTTTGGGAACAGTGGTGGCTTTGTAGTGGCTGTTCCCAGCAGCCAGCCCCAGCTCTGGGCAGTAGTATCTGTGTAGTAGGGGCTGTGTAGGTACTCACTGCTGGCAGCACATTCCAATCTGTGGTTCAGCTCCATCCCTTCTTCCCAACTCTGGAGATTTCAGGAAAGATTAAAAATTGTCTCCTCTACACTCAGTGCCTCACAGAGAGCTTCTGCAACATGAGTGAAAAATCCAGCTCCTCGAGGTTAGGCAGAGGAGGCACTGTGGTGTCCTGGGGGTGTTCTGCAATCCCACCCCAGGATTCCATCATGCCTGGATGTACTGCTGATGCCTTGGACTGGCTGCCTAGAGGCTGGACAGAGCTAGAGAATAAAGAAGTATTTATTAAAGTAGGTATTTATTAAAGTAGGTATTTATTAAAGTAGTTATTTATTAAAGTAGGTATTTATTAAATAGATACACCCTGGGCAGTGCAAGAGCCTGGCAGAGGCTACACCCACATGGATGGTGGTCACGAGTTTTTTGGGCAGATTAATTTGGTCTGTTTGCATCTCAGGGGTTAATTGTCCAACTGCAGCTTCAGGTAATGAGGTCACATTCCCCCAGTTTGCTCCTCCCAATTCACTTTTGTTTCTGCTTTTGGGGCCTGAGGCTGTGAGGTGTCCTTGGCTCTCAGGAAGGATTGAAAAAAAAACTGAAGAAAGCTCACTGACACTCTGTAGGGAGTTCAGAGTTATACACTAATGCAAAAAAAAACCCAAAAACTAAAACTTGATGCATCAGAGGAGGCACTGCAGCATCCTGGGGCTGCTCCATGATCCCATCCCAGCATTCCATCATTCCTGGATGTGCTGCCAGAGCAGATGGATTTCCATATGGACACTCGCTGGGGCTCTGCCACCTGTGCTCAGCCTGGGCTTTGCCCAGGAGATGAAGCAAAGGGAGTGCAGCACTGAAATCAGGAACCACTCCAGTTTTTATGGGGCTTGCTGTTGTCACAGCAATTACTGGAACAACCAAAAAAAATAAACAAATGGATTTAATGAGCGTTTCAGTAATCCAGGAACAAGTGTTTCCAACACCTCATTACTGGGGTGAGGTGGGCTCTGCATGTTCTTGTCTCCAGAAATACAAAATGATTTGTTTTGATCCAGCTTTGGGGAGAAAAAAAATGGAATTAAACAAGTTGGTTGTCATTAAAAGTATTGCTGCTGACTGATTTAAGCATGTCTTCATCTCCCAGAAATAATGATGTTCCAATTAATAGTTAATGATTAATAGGAGCAGGTTTGAATTTTAAAAAAGCAGGGAAAATACATCCTATGAATGATTTGCCATAGATTTATTCTGTTAATGTGAGTGGTTTTTTTACAACATAAGTATGATATCTAAATTTACACTTCTGTGCTCTTTTTCAAGCAGCTGTGTTACTGCTTTGGAATTTTGAATGAGGTAGATCCTGTATTAGTAGGGATTTTAAAAAAATATGATCTATAACTTTTAACATTTTGGTGGTTTTTAGCATCATGTGTGATTTTGCAATGATCTGTCATTTGGGCACTACAATGATCTGTCATTGGGCATTTGGTTTTGTATTTCTTTGTTCTGGTGTCAGGATTGCAGTGAGGTGTGCAATATTTTATAATCCAAGGGAAGCAGCACCAGAGATCTGAAGTTCTGTTCTTTCCAGGAGTTTTTGAGGTAGATTTAAATCATTCCAGTGTGGGCATCAGAGACACTTTTAATGTATATTGGATGGTGTTGAGGCTGGAAATGATGGATTTAAGGAGTTGGATGTAACAGAATGACTTGAGGACAAATCAGAAGAGATTCACTTTGTCTACACAAGGATTTTGCTGAGGGCCTTCCTTCCCCAGTAACTCCACGTGGAATGGAAAAAATTCAGATGTGTGAATTTGCTTTGTTACCTCCCTTCATTCATGGACTGAAAATTCAGCATTTTTAGCTAATCAAGACATTTTTTACAGCTCAGTGTCCTTAAGGTCGTGGCTATCTCTATTTAATTTCTGTCTGTTGGGGAAAGAATAGAGAAGTCTCATGAAATTAAATTATTTTTGTTCTCTTTCCCAGTATATCAAATATACACTGGACTGGATGAGCTTTCAGGTCACTTTCAACCCAGACCATTCTGGAATTCAGTGAATTAAGCATTTATGCTCTTTTTTAATGCTCCCCTTTCCTAGGAATTCACTGAGCATGGAGAGGACAGGTTTTAATGCCCCCTTCCATTTCCCAGGAAGAATTCTGAAGTGAATTCACATCCCAGGAGTGAATATGATGCAAATGAGCCTGAGGAAGGTGCTGGGGCTGGGGTGATTCCCGAAATTCCAGCAGCACATTGAGTCCAGGTGTGCCACCAGAGCAGTTCCTAATGATTGGTGCGGCTTTAATGGCTGAACTTGTTTTCTCCAGGAAAAGCTCTTCCCAGGGACCTGACAGATCACCTCTGCCGTGCTTCCAGACGTCCTGGCTCTCTAATTCCTCTCCCTAACGAGTTTTGTGCTGCACGATAAAATATTCATGTTCCAATAGGTTCTAAACTAATTATCTGCAGCCAGCACTTGCCTGAGCAGTCGTTTGCTGTTAGCTTGGCTCGAGTTAATGGCTTGTATTTCAGTACAAATAGTCCCTCCTGGCTGTTTCCTGTCACTGATTCTTATCCTAAATGGAATTTCCATATGTGTCTGCAGCTAATTCTTGTGACATCCAAAGGAGCTTTCTCCTCCTGAGCCCAGGAAGAGGAGGAGGATGTGTTATAGATAATATTTTATGTATTATGCAGTTGCTGCAACTGCGTTTTCCTTGGGAACAAATGTCTCTGAGTCTGATCTCTCCACGCTGTGCAGTTGTACTCAGAGCTTTCCTACACCTCCTGCATTTTTATCAGCTCTAAAATGCAAGTTGTTCCACAGACAGGGACCATTCCAGTCAGGTATTGAAGTTAAACAGCAGAAAAAAAAGGGAAGAAATTGATACAACACGGGAAAACATACAGGTAAAATAACCCCAGTGTTCATCTGGAGGTGTCACATTAAATTTGAGCATCATCAGAGAATTCTCATGATGTTGGTTTGGAGCTTAAAGAGGAATGTGATAAAGGCTGAATAAAATGGCACTGGGTTCCAAAAGAGCTAAAAACATTGTGAATTTTCATTATTCTGCCTGGTAATCAAGGGTTTTTCTCATGCTTTTTCTCAAGAGACAAGCCTGTATTTAAAGTATTGACAGATCTTAATCCTTTTAATGTTGCCATATGTCCACTTAGAGTAAAAATGTAAATACTTCCATACCCTAAATGTATGGCAGTGATTTTGACTAATCACACCTCCCTATGCCTAATTGTTGCTGGGATCAAGGCCTGCAAGTGCTAACATGGAAATAAATTAGAAATCTTTGGTTTTCTTTATTTTTTTAAACAACTTGTTATTTATAGTGACTAATTTAAACAGCTTGCAGAAAAAAAAATCTGAAGTTTCTGCTAATTTTTTCCCACATTAGTCCTAATGGGATGTTGTAACTGCCATGTCTGAAAAATTCATTTAGACATAAAATTTAGTAGAGATTTGTGTTACAGAAGTGGAGAGACAGTCTTGCTGTGGGTGTTTATTTGATACCTGAAGAGATGATTCTCTTTTTTCACTTCAACTAATTCAGACTTTGTGCAGTCCAGGGGATGTTTTCCAGCTCCTCATGGACCCCACTTGGAGAGTTGCTGGGAGCATGGAGGATTCACCCAAAATCTGCTGGAAAAGAAACTCTTCAAAATCCCTGATGGTACAGAAATGAGCAGAACCTCTCCCCAGCCTGCACAGGTCACTCCAGCTCATCCCAGACCCATTCATTTCCCATTACTCTGGGTTATTTATTGTGGAATTTCACCACAAACCCAGGTTTGTGAGTCTGGTGAGCATCTTTAGGTCTGTGCATCTGAGATCTCTCATTTGTGGGATTCCATCTTTAGGTGACCAGAACTTTGCAGATGACACAAAGCTGGAGAGTGCAGAGGGGTCTGCGCAGGCTGGATCCGTGGGCTGGGAACATTTGGGATGAGGTTCACCAAGACCAAGTGTTGTGCCCTTGGTCAAAAAAACCCCATGGAGCATCACAGGCTGGGACAGAGAAGCTGCAAAGCTGGGAAAGGCCCTGGGGGTGCTGTGACAGCAGCTGGATGTGAATCCAGATGTGCCCAGGGGGATTTCAGCAGGAATGGAGTGGCCAGCAGGATCAGGGAAGGGACTGTCCCCTGTGCTGGGCACTGCTGAGGGAACACCTGGAATTTGGGGTCAGTTCTGAGCTCCTCAGCTCAGGAAGGACATGGAGGGGATGGAGAGTGGCCAGGGATGGAGCTGGGAAGGGTTTGGGGGAGCTGGGAAGGGGCTCAGCCTGGAGAAAAGGGGGATCAGGGGGGCCCTTGTGGCTCTGCACAAGTCCCTGCCAGGAGGGGACAGCCCCAGGTCGGGCTCTGCTCCAGGGACAGGGACAGGAGGAGAGGGAACAGCCTCAGGGTGGGCCAGGGCAGGGCAGGGTGGATAGCAGGAAGAATTTCCTCATGGAAAGGGTTGATAGGAAGTGGGAGGAGCTGCCCAGGGAGGTTTGGGGTGCCCATCCCTGGAGGTGCCCAAGGAAGGGCTGGATGTGGCACTTGGGGACAAGCTGGGGATCGGTCACAGGTTGGACTCGATGGTCTCACAGATATTTCCCAACTATCACTGTTTCATATTGATGCTAAATTTTGCACATCCTCAGTATTTTATGGAATTAAGGAGCCTTTAAACAAAACCAATTCTCCCAGCAGTGCAGACTGGTGCTCATGGGATTTGTTCCTTTTCCTCCTTGACTCTGTTATCCAAATAATCCTCGTCTCTGTAGAGTGTGAATATCCAGGAAGGCTTCAAGTGCTGAGACTCGAATCTCTCATGCAGGGAAGCAGAGGAACAATCCTTTAGTGTGGCACTTGAGGAAATACAAGGTTTTTTTCCTGTGTTATTTGTATTCTTGAATGCAACTGTTTTATAAATCCATCATTTACTTGTGCTCTTCCTGAACTGCTCGTCCCTCTCCCAGTGGTGTTGAAGAAATAATTTTCTGCTACATGAAAGATGTCTGATAGGAGGTAAAAATTGATATCTTGATCCTGGCTGTGCTTCCAGGTATTTATCAGTGATAATTTCTTCAATATCCTCTTGATTTGGGGAAAAAATAACCCTGTCTCTTCAGAAGTAAGTGGAATGAATGTTTCTTTACCATGAGATGAATGTAGATTTAAAATTCACTTGATAGCAGCTCTATTGTGGTTTTATCTTGATTTTCTAGGAAATTAGTCCCATCCTAAAGGAAATGAGTCCTTTAGGTTTGTTCTGTCCATCCCTCCCCATTAATGTGATCAATACTAGCCAAATCTGAAAGGAGCAGGAGGTGCAAAGATGTGGAACTGCAGGGGGAAAAAATTGTGAACATCAGCAGCTGCAAGAGGAAAAAAAAAAACAGGAAAAAACAAGGAAAAGCCTTGGCAGAATCCAGTGGCCAGGGATGAGAGACAGAGCTTCAAACCACCCCTGTTTGGTGTCTCCTGGGCAAATGCCACAGGAATATATGGAGATTTATTGCTATGATTTATGGATTTTGTAGCGTGGAAGCTGAAGGGACAAGGCAGCACATCTGTTTCTCCAAGTGATGATCCTTCAAAGGTTTTTTGGGGAACTTGAAGTGCAAAGAGGATTTAGCTATTCCCAAGCATCTTTATTATAGACTTTGGGCTTGATTTTTGTCTTCAACATCCTCCACTCTGCTCATACTGAAAACAAGAGGTACAAGAGTTCATCCTGTCTGGAAACAGTGGAAGTTTATTTTTCCCAGGTTGGAATTGAGTCCCTCATGGACACTTCTTTCTCCCAGATACATTATTCTTCATTAAATGTAGTTACATATCAAAATTACCTCCTGTTTCTTGATAGCTTTGCCTCAGATATCTTGATTTTTGGGAGATTTAAGAAGGCTGCACAATTTCCTGGTGTTCTCCCAAAGACAGGAGCATCCTGGGGATTTGCAGCACCTCTGGAATGGGCATGAATGGAATATTTGGTGGACAGCAGTGAGATTTTGGCGTTGCTTTGAGCAGAATTTAATATGGAGTGTGAGCACAGGGGTGCTGAGGTTAATCAGCTCTGGTGAGAGGCACTGAGCACATCTGTGTCCTGCTGGCTGTGCAGGTGTAATTAAGGGACACATGTTAATGGGGTTTAGCTTTGACCTGGCTCCTCCCAGGAGTTCTTTCACCTCTGGGTGGTTTCAGCTCAGTCAGCCACATCTACACATTTATTGAACATTTCCCGGAATGGTCATTCCACCCTGACCCTGGACAGTCTATTCTGATGTTTTACAACTCTCTCCATGGGAAAAAAAATCCCAAATATCCAACCTAAACCTCCCCTGGCACAGCCTGAGGCAGTTCCCCTCATCCTGTCACTTATTTTCCTAAACACAACCCCTACCTGGCTCCAGATCCTTTAACTTCATAAAAATATTTATTTCATATTTATTTGGCTCCTTCTTATGTAAAGGAAAACATTGGCCACACTTGAGCATTTCTGTAAAGGACTTAAGAGAGAGAAAAAGAAAATGAAACCCAGGGTCCTGAGTTGAACTGAAATAATCCTGAGTAAATCAGGCAAAAATTATGGAAAAGAAGAGCTGGATTTGCACCAAGTAGTTCAGCTATGGCAAAAAGTGTTAAAGGGCTCCAGGAAGAAAGAAGAGGAAAGAGGAAAGAGGAAAGAGGAAAGAGGAAAGAGGAAAGAGGAAAGAGGAAAGAGGAAAGAGGAAAGAGGAAAGGAAAGGAAAGGAAAGGAAAGGAAAGGAAAGGAAAGGAAAGGAAAGGAAAGGAAAGGAAAGGAAAGGAAAGGAAAGGAAAGGAAAGGAAAGGAAAGGAAAGGAAAGGAAAGGAAAGGAAAGGAAAGGAAAGGAAAGGAAAGGAAAGGAAAGGAAAGGAAAGGATGCCATTAATTGCTCCAACTCTAATTCCTTGACTCATCCCTCTTTTTATTTTCTTATTTTGCTCCCTGTTTCTTATTTTGTTCCCTGGTTGCCTCACAAAATTCCTAATTGAATTTAATAATAGAAATAATGGTTACTGAAGTGTATGGTTCTGCTCAAAGAGGGGATTGGTTGAGGCTGATGAGAAAGAAAAATAATTCTTGACTTTCACTTGAACTTCCCAAAACTCTGACCTGAATCTGTGGAAGAGGAGCCAGAGAGGCTCCAGCAGGGAAGGGTTAAACATGAAGTTCAGTCTCTTTTCCAGCAGCATTTTGGTGGCATAAATAGGAATAAAAAGGGCTGTAAACTTTATTTTGAGAGCCCTTGAAGAAAAGTGAGCTTGGTGCACCAAGTTTTTAAGAAAGGAGATCAATTTGGTGCCATTGTGACTGAGCATTCTGCAGGAACATCTGTAAACTGTTGAGTTTAATTGCCCTGCAGCTGCCTCTGGTTGGAGCTTGGGGGCATTTTTGTTTCCTTTCACCCAGTCTCTCATTTCTCTCCTGGTCTCATTTGTTTGTTTGGGTTTTTTTGGGTTTTTTTTTAATGTTAAAAAATAAATAATAACACAAACATAACTCCTTGAAAGAGCCCTGAAGTGAAGAGGGCTTGGCTGGAGGAGCATCAGTGGTTCCAGCTGCTCCCATCCAGGAGAAGGAGGCTGGCAGTGAAAAGTTTTGGGGAGCTTGGTTTGTTGGATTTGTTTGCTTTCCATTCTGATTTTTTTCCCCATTTTTAGATTATTTTCAGGATTGGTTTTGTTGTTTAACAAGTTAACAGGAAGTTCTGGATGGTTCATGGAGCACAGCTCAGCTCAGAATGGCAAGAACAGGAAGGACAAACAATTTCCAGCTGATTTTCTTTCATCCAGCTTAGCTGTGAATACAGCAGTGGGGTTTTAGAGGGTTTTTCTCCCCTCAGAGTCCCTTGGAAATAATACAAAGGATGAGTTTGGGTGTTGTTTTCTTATGGAATCAATGTTGTCATCAGCAGAGGAGACAGAATTAGGTGACAGTAAGGGGACTACAAAAGTGCAACTGGGACCTTAAATTAATGTTTATTATTGTTATTAATGAGAGCTGGAGAGGGGCTTGGTGGGACAGGACACAGGGAATGGCTCCCACTGCCAGAGGGCAGGGATGGATGGGATCTTGGGAATTAGGAATTCCTGGCTGGGATGGAATTCCCAGAGCAGCTGTGGCTGCCCCTGGATCCCTGGAATGTCCAAGGCCAGGCAGGATGGGGCTTGGAGAAATCTGGGATAGAGGGAGGTGTCCCAGCCCATTAATTTTAACTGGATGAATTTTAAGGTCCCTTCCCACCCAACCCTATTCCAGTGTTTAGTCAATTATTTTCTCCCCAAAGCAGCTGATCATTCATTTTTTCCTAGCCCTGAACTAACTAATTATTCAATTTTACCATTTGTTGAACTTAGAACATCAAAACTGGCTCTGCAGATTTAGAATGTGCCCATATTTTTTCCCTTCCAAGATACAGATGCATTTTATATTGGAAAAGGACTTGGTAGTTTCACATCTATTAACACTGGTAAATGACAGAACCCAGATTTTGCAAAACTTGAATTAGCAAATTTAGGAGAGAGCAGCAATAATTACAAAAACTAATATTTGTAGAGGGGGTGGATGGAGAAAATCACAGAATCACTGGAAAATCTGTGCAGAGAGAGAGCCAAATATGTATTTACATCTAATATTAAATAAAGGCGTGCTAAAAACTCAATAACATTTGATGGAACATCTGGCAAAGTGTGTGGCATTGTTAAAAATATTTTAAACAGCCAAAATATTTGCTGTTGGAAAATGAAAACAAACTTCTGTGTGTCTGGGGCTGGGATATAATTGCATCCAGAGCAGAATATATTATTTTGTAAAATCCTGTTAACAGCCTTCCCTGCTGGAGATGGATATTTCCAATTAGGATTACAGCATTTGGAGTGCTGCCTGTGTCACCAAACCCAGCTCCTGCCTGTTCCTGAGGCAGGGAAATCCTTCAGTCCTGCTTGGGAACTTGTCCCACGCCGTGGGGACAGCAGGGCTGGGATGTGTGACCTCCCCATTCCATGGGAAGGGTAATCCTGGCATCACTTCTGTTGGGAAAAACCAAAAATTGTTAATGATCCGTTCTCCTCCCAGCTTGGTGCTGTGCCAGGAAGGATTAAGCAGTTTGTGAGGAGCAGCTGGGGGTTTTTCTTCGGGAGCTGTGGGGTATGAGGAGGGCTGGATGGATAAATCTCCATCAGGGGAGGCTGGCATGGGTTCAGTGGAGTGTCCTGGTTTGAAGGACAGGTGTCTGCCAAGAAAGGCAGGAGCTTCTCTTTCAAATGGAGAATGTAAACCCCCTCCCTCCAAATTATTATTGTAACTTTGGAATTAAGGGGCTCTCAGGCAAAGAGATGGGAATTAGGAATAACAGTCCTTTGCTAGGAAAATTAAAATAGAAATGCAGCATTACAAAGAACAATCCCAAACCCTGCCAGAGTCAGAATCCAAGCTGACACCCATCAGTCAGTCAGGCAGGGTGTTGGCAGCAGTCCCATTCAATGGTGGCTGCATCCTCCTGCAGGGGCAGATGTGGTTCAGCTGGAGCAGTGCTCCTGGAGAAGGTGCAGTTTCCTCTGAAGCTCCAGGGATGATGTGGAAGGGTCTGGTTTTCCTCTGGAATGCAGTGGAAAGAAGGTGCCTTGGTGTCCCAAATCTCAGTTTTTCTCTGGGTAGGAAAGGCTTGGCTCCTGCCCTGGCTGGAGCATCTCCCAGTGGGATGATGGAATTTGATCAGTCATGCCCTGGGACTCCATGGCCATGAACAGGAGATATCTCCTGGAGGGAGGATGGGCTGTGGCAAAGATAAAGATGATTGCCCAGCTGGTTTAAAGCTGGCCCATGAGCAGATAATGTGTGCCAGGAGATAAGGAATCACTACCCTACAGGATTTTAAGCAGATGGTGATGGAATCCACATTGCTGGCCACATCAACCCAACACAGGGAGGAAGGGTGGGAAGGAGCAGGATTAGGGAATGTGGAGTGCTGGCCTGAATGGGACACTCAGGTGGCACTGCAGTGACCCCACAGCACCTGGGTCACTCTGCTTGCTGTGATCTCCAAAGAAATTCCTGTCTGGAGGCAGCTCAAGGCTCAGTTTTGGAAGTACTTCTGGAATTTTTACAGGAATGACTACACAGCTGCTGAATAAGAGGCTGGGATGGTCCAGCAATATTTGTACCTTTGAAGGATGGCAGGCGAGGTAAAATCAAAAAGGAAAAGAGAAGGGAGATGAAATAAGTTGAGATTTAATTAATATTTGGCCTTTTTGTGGAGCACATATCTCTTTTAAGGGGAAATTTGAGCATGGAAAGTTCAAATGATTGTGGCAAAAGCAGTGAGTGGTGGGGGACAGGCTGTGGAGTAAACCCACATGAACAGAGGAATGACTGCAGAATTTAAAAAGGGTTGGATTGGAAGGGATCTTAAAGCTCATCTCATTCCACCCATCCATGGCAGGGACACCTTCCACTATCCCAGGCTGCTCCAAACCCCAGTGTCCAACCTGATCTTGGACCTTCCAGGGATCCAGGGGCAGCCACAGCTGCTGTGGGAAATCTATTCCAGCCCCTGCCCACCCTCACAGGGAAGAATTCCTTCCTAACACCCAATCTAAACATTCCCTCCTTCAGTTTAGGACTGGGCATGAAAAGGAATAAAAGCAAAGCAGAAGAGCAGCAGGAGAAGAGAGGCTGTAAATGTTTTCATGGATATGGATGTTTTTCCAGCACGCTCCCACCAGCAGGAGAAGGTGGAAAGTTTAGGGAAGAAGGTAAAATATCAGTAAGAAATGAGGATGGTATTTAGCAAATCATCATCAAAGTGATTTGGCTTAATGTTGTGGAAGGAACAGATGTCAGAGGGAAAAAAATCCCAAGGGAGACATAAGAAGATGGAGAAATGGAAGGAAACACCAGAACAGGTGATCAGATGTGGCAGATTTCTGAAATCTGGCTGAACTCCTAAAGGACCACATTGGGAAGTGTGAAAGTGGGATGGGAGCTGAGCCAGCCTCAGAGAAACAGACTGGTTTCATCCTTTGGTAATAATTGGATTTTTTGGGGTTTGGGTTGGAGCAGTAACCAAAGAAAATATTGAAACTTGTGAGTGGTCAAGCACTGAGAAAGACAAAAAAAAAGGAATAACTTGGTTTTTGGTAGTATCAGCTTTTTCTCTATTTTATTTTATCTTTTTTTCAAATCCTAGGGTTTTATCAGCTGCATATTATGGGAATGGAGAAGCAAATCTGTGGTAGGGCACTGGCAATAGCAACTCCACCATTCCTCAGTGCTGATCATTATCCACATGCAAAACCAACACGTTCAGCAAAAGAAAAAATATCAGTAAAAATGATTTCTAAAGATATGAGGAAGCTTCAAGGAGAAGAAGTCTGAATATCTGGGATTCGTTAAAAACTGAAAATTGTGTATAAATATTTATGAGGAGGAATGGTGCTGGTGAGGAAGCAAAACCATCTCAGGAGGCTTCCTGTCAATCAGAACACCCAGATAGGTTTGAGATGATTGAAATTCCTCCAAAGGTGGATCAGACACAAGAAATCTCCCATTTGAAGGGAGTGGGGGCTGCAAAAAAGCATCAAGGTTTGGGAGAGGGCGACTTTTTTGTGGATTTTTGGTGATTTTTTGGTGGGTTAGTGCTGAGTTTTGTGGCTGGTGTCAGTGGGACACGCAGCAGGAGAGGCTCCAGCCCTTGGAGCATCAGCTTGGATGGGGAGGGAAGGAGAAAAACTGGGCTGGAAATTGGTCAGACTGATGTGTTGTGTGGTGCCGTGGCTGAGGAGAAAGAGAATTTGATATTTTTTGTTGGTGGCAAATACAGGGAAAAAAAAGGGAATTAAAGGATGTAAAGGTAAGACTTTTTACAGGGTTTGGAGTAGACACTCAAAAGGTGCCTCAGAAATGGGCAGGGACACTTTTCACCATCCCAGGCTGCTCCCAACCCCAATGTCCAACCTGGACATTTCCAGGGATCCAGGGATTCTCTGGCAATTCCAGCCCAGCCAGGAATTCCTTCCCCAATCTCCCCTTTCCCCATTCCCTGTGTCCTGTCCCTCCATCCCTTGTCCCCAGCCCCTCTCCAGCTCTCCTGCAGCCCCTCCAGGCCCTGCAATGTGCTGGAAGCTCTCCCTGCATCCTTCCCTTCTCCAGGCTGCCAATTCCCAGCTCTCCACAGCCTCACACTGGATCCATCTCCTCTCCAAGGGATTGATGGATCCAGGGCCTTCCCTTGCAATCTCAGGGAACCATCAAGGCTCTCCCTTCCCTTTTCCTCTCTTTTCCATCCCCACTGGCCATCAAAATCCCTCTGGATGGATTCTGAGTGTCCTGAATCCCAGAATCCTGGGCTGCCCTGGCTGGGAAGGGAGCTCAGAGCTCATTGCAGGGACACCTCCCCCATCCCAGGCTGCTCCAATCCTTCCTGGGCCATTGCAGGGATCCAGGGATTCTCTGGCAATTCCAGCCCAGCCAGGAATTCCTAATTCCCAAATCTTTCCCAATTCCCTGTGTCCTGTCCCTCCATCCCTTGTCCCCAGTCCCTCTCCAGCTCTCCTGGAGCCCCTGGAATGTGCTGGAAGCTCTCCCTGGATCCTTCCCTTCTCCAGGTGAGCACCCCCAGCTCTCCCAGCCTGGCAGCAGCCCTGGAGCAGCTCCAAGGATTCCTCTGGATTTGCTCCAGCAGCTCCAGGTGCTGCTGCTCTTGTCCCCAGGGCTGGGGCAGCTCTGCAGGTGAGAAGGACAGACTCCCCTCCTCCCCTGCTGGACACCCCCAAATCCTCCTAATCATGGCTGCTCTCAATAAATTCATATCAATGTGGATTTGTTCACCTGGACCCTTCATGTGCCACATCTTCTCTGTGTGCTGCTCTTGTTTACAGCTGAATTTACTGCTTTAAGCTACAGAACTAAAAACCAAATTGCACCATGATTAAACATTAAACTCAGCCTGTTATTGAGTTCTTCCCCCTCATACCTTGAAGCAGCTGAAGATTCAGAGTCCAGGAAAAGAGAAGAGCTTGTGCAGAGTAACCAAGAGGCTGCAGAGTTTTGCTCACAGGGAATGTGCTTTGAGCAAATTTTCCAGCCAGAAGAGGTTACAATATTATTTTTTTTTTATTTTCCAAAGAGCAGAGTTTCCTTGGAGGGTTGTTGGCCGAGGTGTGCCTGGTCTGCTGAGGGTGGCAGCAACTGGAACCAGTGGCTTTTGGAAAGAGCCACCAACCAAACCTGGCACTGGCAGGGCTGGGGAATGTTGCAAATCCCAGCTCTGTTACCTCAAAGGGGAGAGGATTCCTTTTGTCCCAAACTTTCCTCTGTTCCAGCTGAATAAAGCAAAGATCCTCCCAGTCCTAACGACCACGGCTTTCTGGAAATGTAAAATTACCAGATCTCATTAATGCCAGGCTCTATCATTCATCAAAGCACTTCTTACACCTCATGCTGGCTCCTTTTCTCTCCCCCTCTTAATCTTCCTCTCATTATAAGGATGTGCCTGCCCTTTGGACCTATCTGCTTCCAAGGAGTTGACACCTGCAGAGATCTCATTTGGGAAAGACTCGTTAACTCTTTGAGAGTTGAAACAGCTGAAATGTAGGGAAAACAATCCAGTGGGAGCAGAGGATGCTGTAAATACCCCAGGGACAAAGACCAGGCAGAGGATGGCACATGAAGGAAAGGGAATTCTTTGTGTGCCTGTGCCTTTATCCTGATAAAATCTCAGTCTCATGGTCAACAGGTCCCTGAAAATGCAGTTAATGGCTTGATTTCTTTTTTAATTTTTTTTTCCCCAAGGATTTTCTGCTGCTTTGCAGACTTCTCCCAACCTAATGCACTTTTCACATGTGCCTCGTGTAGCTGGAAAGCTGAAAAAAAAAAAAATAAAGATTTCAAAATGAGCTCAATTGCCATGAAATTAGACCTGGCTGGGGACAAAAGCTTTTGACACGTACATGGAAACTGCTCCTCCAGATGATCCTCAGAGTTCTGTAGCAGCTTTTATCTCAAGAACTAAAGCACTTTGCAAACAGTCAGATTACAGAAGTGCTGCACTGATCAGGTATTTTAGCCAAATAAATACTATTTATAAAGGAATTTTCAAAAGAGCTTTCAGAGATACCTGTCACAGTTTCAGCATCCTTATTCAGTGACTCGAAGCTCTTATCTGTCTCAGTAGGGGATGCCAATTTACTGATGTACTTTTCTGTTAAAATCCAGCTTCCATAAGGCAGATTAGCAGTGAGAAAATGCAAGTCTCTTTGGGGGGAAAAAAGAAAAAGAGTTTGAAAGTTGTTTTAAAGTCGATTCTGTGATAAATGAGCCAATTGAGGAGATGTATCAGGTGCCACGAAAAAAAAAAAAAAAAAAGTCACTTTTTTGGAAATTGCTGGATCTGTGTTGTTCTGAGCACCTCACCTATCAAGCCAAGCAGCTGAGTTCCCTTGTTCATCCTTTCCCCTGTGTATCCATCTGTTCCTGCCTCAGATCCCATTTCCTTTATGAACTCCAGGGGATCACACACGTTTTGTCATTATGAAAAGCAGGCTCGTGCTCTGATCAACATCTCCACTCCCAGATATCGATGCTGCTGGCCTTAATTACTTCATTAAATAAAACACTGTTTCTTGTGTAAGGTTTGCCAGGCTCTTGTCAATATTTGAGCTGTTGTGGTGCAGGAGTTGTCAAAGAATATTGGCTTGGAGGGAGGCAGGGAAAGTTCTGCAGGAATGAGGTTGAGTAGAGGCTGTATTTCCATTAATCATCTCTAAATACAACCTGACAGCGTTGGAGAGGCTGCTGGAGTCACTCAGTCATTGAGACAACAAATCACTCAAGTTCAGGAACACTTTTATCAAAACTTGGCCTTTCTTTGATCTTCTGCTGAAGGACCAGCCTGGGAGATCACTGCTTTGACATTTATTGATGTTACTTTGATAATCCCATCTGGATTTTATCATGGTCACTTTGCATTTCATGTTTTAATACAGTCTTCAAATACTTTATTTTCCTCTCCTGTGTTTCCTTTTAATTTTTTTTTTCTTGTAAGATTGGCAAATGCCTCTCCTGGCATCTCAGGAGTTCCCCTCCTGACCTTACTGGGAACAGTCCCCTGTGTCTTGGATCCTGTGTTTTTATGGCTCCATGGCCTGTGCAGCCCCAGGACTTCTTGCAATTGATGGAAATACTTGAATTTATCTTCTCAGCTTCCAAGTCATGCAGTGTTTACCTCATAGCAACCATTCTCAGTACCTGAATGCCCTGAAATAGGCAATAGCAAATATTCCCTTGCTCCAGTGGCCAAGGTGTGGAGTATCCAGTTCTCTGTGTTGGTAATGGCTTTGCCTTCATCAGCACCTGCTTTTTGCACATTAACTTCTGATCAAAGAATAAGTAGGAATATCTCCTCAGCTCATCCTCATGGATTTTGGTTAGGAACCTCTCTGCAGTGCAGAAGTTGCTCTTTCAGTATAAATAATTTTTTTAAAATTTATTCCTTAAATTCATTAACCCCTGCACAGGCCTGTTACCTTTCTCCCTTCTCCACCCTGGTGTTTCCTTTCTCCCTGGGTATTTTTGCTACAATTATTAAGTCATTAAAGGTATTATTGAAGAAACTTTGTTCCAGTACCAGAGCATCTGTGGCTGCCCCATCCCCTGGAAGTGTCCCAGGCCAGGCTGGATGGGGTTTGGAGCAGCCTGGGGTGGTGGAAAGTGTCCAAATGATATTGAAGCTCCCTTCCCTCCCAAGTCATTCTGATGGATCACATTCCAGAAGGAATTCAGCACTAAATCTCTGAATTTTCTGCTTTTCCAGCACATCCTTGTAGTCCCCACCCTCCCAAACATCCCTGAGCACCGTGGAAGCACCATGAGATTTCTGGCTGCTGTTTTTCCCCCCAGCCACTGCTGCCCTGCTCAGGTGGAGCTGATCCCTTTCCCCAGAAGGACGAGCTGCCTCCATCCCCTCCATTCCATCAGTTTGATTTCTGCTGGCAGCCAGGCTGCCTGTGCCTGACAGGTTCTGTCTGAGAAGGGCTCTGGTAATTGCTCGTTCTGCTCAGTGCCTGTGTTGGTGACAGATGGTCACACTGAATGTTTAAAATGTTCAGGACCCCTGCATGATCCTGGAGCTTATGAACAGCAAACTTTGCCAGCATTTCTGCTGTCTATTAATTTAAAATGTTTGCTCGAATTACTATTTTTTCCCCTTACATTTCAGGCGTGTTTTGCTGGGTTTGTAGTTTTCTAAAACGTTCTCTTCCCCCCTCCCCCCCCTTTTTTTTTTCTTATTAAAGAAAGTCTCAAGATGTTCATGCAGACTGGCAGAAGAAAGTGCCAACTGCTGTTGCAGACTTGTTAACAAATTTATTTTTGCCTGAGAATGGCACATATGGCCCAGAGCAGAAATATTAGGGGTCTGTGGTCCTTGTGAGGGCTGGCAGATATTGTCTTGGGAAAAATAGCTTTGGGGTCAGTCATGAATTTCATTTTTATTGCTGGAAGGACTTCTCAATTTTTAAATTTTTTTTTGTTTTTTTTTTCTGAACTGATGGTCTTCAATCATTTCACAGTCCTGTGACAGCTCCAGAGCTGCAAAAAAAGAGGTGGTGGGGAAGTGGCCAATTTATTTATGGCCTCTCTTTATTGCACTTGAGTAGCTGCAAACGAGGGAAGTTGGTTTATGAGGCCCATTGGAATTTCATGGACTGCAGTTGTGGTTTAGGGTGGCTTGGCTGACCTGCAGGGCTTGGTGCTTTTTCTTCTGCATCTTTCTTCACAACTTGCAAATCCAGATTATAAGGACTACAAAAATTATAAAGTTTTACATCCTCATTAATTCTTATTCTTATAAAACTTCAATTCTCTTTTTTTTTTCCCAGTTTGAAATGTTGGATATCTCTTTTCTAGGTAGATTTTCGATCCTATAAACTCTAAAAGCAAAACAATGTTTGGCTTCTTACAGATTCCTCCAGCCCCCTTGTGTTCTGATAAAGAATGTGATTTATTATTTTTGTTTTCAAGGCCGGGTTGGACAGGGCTGGGAGCACCCTGGGACAGTGGGAGGTGTCCCTGCCCATGGGGCTGGATGGGATTTAAGGTCCCTTCCAACACAAACCATTCTGGGATCTGGGATTATTTCCAAGTTTGGGATTTTCCAGCTGTGCAGGACCAGGAGCTGGACTCAGTGACCCTTTCAGCTCAGGAAATTCTGATTCATGATTTCATGGCACATTTCTGCCCATGCACAGCTGGATTTTTACACCTTTGCTGATATCTCAGATTCTTCCTTGCTCTGCCCAGTGTCTCATTTTATCTTCTTTTTGCCAGGATTTGGATTAAATGAGTGAGACAATATTTCAGTTTGGACTCAGATGTTTATTAATTCTTATTTATATTACAGTCCCACAAACTATCTACATCACTTCAAGCTAACAAACTAAAAATGGAGCTGTCTCTCTCTCTCTCTCTCTACAAGGCCTTTTAAGAATAAACTGTCCAATTAAGAAATGACACCTAAATTATTTTTGCTTTTAACCCAATAACCAACCACCTGTGGCCTGCAATGCAGACTTTTCTATCCAATTACTGTTGGATCTCACAAACCTGGGATTTTTGAGCTTTCTGTGCTTTCTGGCACTGACCCCCTGGAGAACACTGCTTTGACCTGAGACCTTGGAGAAGCTTCCAAATTTAAGTGATAATGTTAAAGTCATGAGTGTGTAGTTAAATAGAAGTGTGTGATTTCACATGGTGAAGGGTTTGGAATTTGAAGGTTTTAGAATACACTAATAGGTATGGGACAGGATGGAGGATTTTGGGTGGTATTTTTTTCTGTATTCTTCCTTCTTCTTCATGATTTCAGGCAGTGGTTTTTGGTTGGATAGTGCTGCATTGCAGGTCACAAATGTTTGGTTATTGGGTCAAAAATATAAATAATATAGGTGTTAGCTCTTTATTGGACTATTTAGCTTTAAAAGACCTTGTAACTAGTTAGATTCACTCTCCATTTTGCTCACTTTTAGCAGGTAGCTAGAAGTGTTGCAGAACTCTCTGTGCTTTAGATAAGATTTAATAAACAACCAAGCCCAAACATGAGAAATTCTCCTTTGTGTTTTTAATCCTGGCTCTGAGTGAAGACAGAAGAAACTGCAGACAAGCCACTGATTAAGTGGTGCAGATACCACCATTACAAATTACAAAATTCCACCTAGACTCATGAAGAAAAAAGTGAAAAAGAAAGACAAATCTCCACCCTAAAACCTCCATCTTGCTGTATATAGGTTACTATATTCTAATAAATTCTAAGTTTTCCATCCTGTGATATCACACATTTCCATTCAAACTACACACCCATAATCCCAGTTCTGTCATTCAATTTTGGAAGCTTTCTCCATCCTCAGGTCAAAAGCAGTGTACTCCTGGGGGTTAGCACAGAAAATCTAAAATTCTCAGTTTCCAGGGTTCCAACAGCTCAGCTTGCAGTGAGGGCTGGAATAACCTTCCCCAGGTTTTATCCTGTTGGATCAGCTTTGTGTATTCAGCTGGTGTGCACAGCAAAGGGGCTGAAAATGGATTCCTTGCTCCTGCTGGATATTTGGATAATTGTCCTATCTGCATATGTGAAGAGGAGAAGGAAATGATGCCACTGCTGGCTCCAAGGAGGGAAGGTTATTCTGGAGATCTGAAGGGAGGGGATTGACACAGCCAGGATGTGCTGGAATCAAATCAGTAAATTAATCAACATCTTGTTATCCAGCGTGGAGTGATTTAATTAGGCAAAAAAAAAAAAAAAAAAAAGGAACTGATGTGTGCATAAATATATATATAAATATCTATATAAATACCTATATAGGTGTGTGTATTTGGAGGAACAGTCAAATATGACCAGCCTGTGTGATTGCCTGGGATACAGGAGGGGAGCAGGCCAGGGATGGGTGAGTTTCCCCAGCTGGCAGTGGGAATTGCAGGTGGATTCAGAGCTGGAGTTGTCTCTGCCCACAGCACACCTGCACCTCTCACTGCTTTGCCTCGGTGAATTTTTTGGGAGTTCTGCTGTTTTGAACAAACCTCTGGCTATAAATGCAGTATCAGCCATGATATTTCAGGTTTTTCTTTGTATTAGGCACCTCTTTTTTATTGTTTTTCATTGATTTAGTCCAAGATTTATGTGGTGCTTTTCACCTGTTTCTAGAAAGGATGTTTTTAAATTTAAATTTCATTTAAAGAATCCAATGAGCTTCTCAATAGTTCCTGGTTATTGTAATTTTTATATAGAAATAGTTTGACTTGATGGTTTTAAAGATCTTTTCCAATCTAAATAATTCTCTGACTCCTCTGGCTCCTTTTCTGTGTTTCTCACATCATTTCATTGATTAAATCCTTGCTGCTGCTCCTCCTCATCTTTGGCTTGGAATTTTCAATCCTTGCATTCATTTTCTTCATTCAGAGGGAAAATACTGGAGCAGGTGGAAATGATCTTTGGTGCTTTCTCCACTGCTTTTTTCAATTTTTCTCTTTGAAGCTGCATTTTGGAAATGAAGGACTTGGATTTCCAAGTGACTCCTGAACAAGTGCCTCAGCCCAGAACTGGAGACTTACATCAGCAGCAATTTCATCACCTGAAGGAAATCTGGAATTAAACACACTGAGATATGGAAAATATTTTTGTTTTCCTGACGTTTCAGCTGATTTGAGGGAGTTCAGGCATCCCATACCCTGCTTTGCTAAAACCCTCCAAGGATGATTTTCATCTCTCTCTCCAAGGCTTGTGGATGAGCTGGGATTATCAAGGATGTTCTTCACCCTCAGGGAAGGCAGGGATGTATCAAAATATTGATTTTGAGTGAACTCTGTGCAGGTTTGAGAGGCTCCAGGATGGGTCTGTCCTGGTGGGAACCAAACCAGAGCTCAGGAACCACCCGAGTGTGGTGGCAGCACTGGTGAGACGTTGTTTGGGCACTGGAATGGTGACATTCCCAAGGCTGGCAGAGCTCCAGCAGTGTTTGGACAATGCTCAGGCACAGGGTGGGATTTTTGGGATGGTCCTGTGGGCCAGGAGTTGGACCTGGTCCTTGTGGGTCCCTTCCAGCTCGAGGTTTTTTGTGATTTTATGAAGACAACACAAACACGTGGCAGCTCTCAGCCTCTTTCCATGGAGCTCAAGACTCTGTGGGTCACTTCCAGCTCAGAGCACTCCATGATTCTGTGGTGGAGGGACTGGAAAATTCCCAGAGCACTTCTGGGAAAGCCTCTGTGCTTTGACTGCCTCCAGTCCTTGAGGTTCCTCTCCCAGGTTAGGTGCTCCAGCTCTTTGGGATTGTCTGGGACTGCCTCCCAGCAAGGATGCTCTGTTCCAGCACACAGCTCGTTAGTCCCTGAGGTAATTACTGAAATTCATTAATTACCCAAGCTCCTTTTCCCCCTCTCTTGGAAATGGGACCAAATAAATCCAATGAGAGGGAATGAATGAACCCATCTGGTTCACCTGGCAGGACATCAAAGTTAAACCATCACCCCCAAAAAGTCCAGGAACACCAGTGCAAAGCTGGAGTGCTCCAGATGTGTGGCAAACACCTGGACCTGTTGGGTGGTGAAGTGGCTTTAGATGGAAAATATTCCAAGCAGGAAGTGAAAAATATTCCAAGCAGCACAGAGTTTGAAGGATTTGCTTTTCTCTGTGTCCAGTTTGGAGCTGGGATGGAGCAGGAGATCTTTCCACTGTTTTTTACTGCAGGGTTGTTCTTAAAATCAATCATTGTTTGATTTTAAAACTGATTTTTTAGCTGTTGTTGAGTGGTTTTTGTAGTGGCAGTGTATTTTTGGGAATGGTTCCTTTCCCTCAGGAGCTGCACACTCCAGTCTGAGGTGTTGAATTTTCCTTCCCTTGCTTTGTCCTTCAGAGGCCCCAATTCCAAGAGGTCACCTTATGCAAAATTAGCACAAGTTGTGTCCAATATTGTTCTCAAATGATGTCAGTATTTAATTGGCATTTTGTCACCTGGTGCCTTTCACTGCCCTTCAGCACTCTGCTTTCTCATTAGCTTTGTTTTAGGAGATGTTTTCATGACTGTCAGTCCTTGTGGTGATGGCCACAGTGATGGTGAGGATGAAGTTACCTCCAGGAGCTGGGTGATCTTGGGAATCCAGGGAAAAGGGATGAAATCTGATCCTGAATGCACCTGGGAATTGAGCTGAACTTGGAGCTAATCCATTGGAAATGGTGGAGGATGAGGAAAACATTTGGTTCCAGAACTACTCAAGCTGCCCAGCAGAGACTGCACAGTTTTAATGTCACTGTACAAGTCCTCTGAAATGCTGGGTGCAGTTTCTGACTTCTTATATGGGAAAAAAAAAAATATTATTTCATGCTGGATTTGATCCCATTGCCTGCAAAAGGCACCTCAGAGAACTGGGAAAGAGCTCCAGACTGAAAACTGGAGTTGCCACAGACAGGAATGAAGTGGCCAGAAGGAATTTTTACTGGAAATGGGGGGAAAAAAAGTTTCTAACAAGTAGAGAAGTAAGGTTTGAAGAGTGAAGGCAAGAACTGGGTTGGAGCTTGAGGTGGGTGTGAAGGGGAGAAGTTGGAGATTGTGTGGAGGAGCTGAAAGGGCAATTCATGGCCCTGGCAGCCCTTTCAAGCTTTTTGTCCTCATTTAAAATCCCTGAGGTTTCAGTTTGTATGGAAATGGGGGGATTTCAAAAGCAACTACAAGGAGAACTTGCTGGAATCATCCAGAGTTTGCTGCTGTTGGTTCCAGCTGCAAAGAGAAGAAATGGATTTATTTTAGAAAGCAGCTGCCACTCACAGAAACCAAACATTTTTCATGGAATAATTTGGGTTGGAATGGACCTCAAAGCTCATCCCACCCCCTTTCCACTTTCCACTCCCCAGGTTGTTCCAAACCCCTTTCCAGCCTGACCCAGGTACTTTTTGTTGGTACTGAACTCTGAGAAATATTGAAATCCTAGAAGACTTTGTGTTTGCTGCCTTCTCCTGGGTTTGTCAAAAATATCAGGTGTTCACAGGTGGAGTTAGCTCAGAAACAGAAGCTGGATCATATCAAAATAATGATAAATAAAATTCCTCCCAAATTGCCAAAGTCAGGGGAGGCAGATGATCTTGAAATAGTCCAGAATGGATGATCCAGTAGCTGAGATTTGAATTCTGTGTCAAGAGCCTGAGTTAGTCCAGAAGAAAAAAAACTAGCCAGTAGAACCAGAATTACATAAATAATGAAAGAGCTAAAATTGCCTCGGTTTTGTAATGTAGATGAAGGCAAGGTGTCATGACAGGAACACATTTACATATTAGAATTATTTAATTATCAGATCTTGTCCTCTAAAGAAGCAAACCAGTCATGAATATTCATGGCTTCAATTAAAATATTAATGGCAGGCTGAGGCTTTGGATTGCAGGTCTCCAAACAGCCAGTAAACAGATTTATTTAAATGCAGTGAGGAGTGGAGGTCAAACAGGAGCTCCCTTTTTGGGTTTGGCTCCTGTTCTCCTTGGAGGCAGGAGGATTTTATTTGCTCCACATTTGCTTTGGGATGGTTTTGGAGAGGAATTTTGTGGATTCCTGTGCTCTGCCCCCACATCTGGAAGCATCTTCAGCTGTAGCTGTTTCATTTCTTCAGGGCCACCACCACAGCATGTTTGGTGCCATCCCAGAAATGAAGTTAAACCATCCTGCTGGCTTTCAATTAAGGAAGTTGAAGGTTTCATCAATAATTAAATGTTGCAGGCAAAAAAAAATTAAAATATTTCCAGCATATAAATAGTTTTAAAGAAGAAAATTGAGATCTTGAGGTGGTAAAACCTAATGAGGGACTACTCCAAAAGAATTCTACTCACTCTTAAATCTGATTTTGCTAATAAAAAACAATTCCTTGAGAAAAACAAGTCAGAAGGGATGCAGCACTTTTGGATTTATCTGCAGGGAGGAGATGCATTTGATGATTTCATTTCAATGATGCATTTCATTTATCCAACAAAAACCAATTGTCCATTTTTCCATCTCTGTCTGGTGAATTTTTCCATTTCTGGCTGTTACAGGGACACTGACAAAGCTCCTGGAATTAAAAACCTCTTGGAATTTGGCTGAGTTTGCCAGGCAGAGGCTGAGGAAGGAGGAAAGATCCCTTGGGTGACACAAGGAGATCATGGAGGAAGGAGCTGAACTCCAATCACAATTCTGTACAAAGCTTATTTAATATTTAATACACAACTTTTAGGTTTCTGTCTGAAAAGGATGCTCCTGTTTTTGCTACATCCCCTTTTCTCCAAGGTTTACATGAAAAATAGATTTTATGGATCCACATGGATGCCCCACCAGGAGAGTGGAATGAGATGATCTTTAAGGTTTTTTTCCAACCCAAACCAGTCTGGGAATCCATGAGAACCCTGAGATATTCTGAACTGTTTCCATATTAAACCATTTTGCAGCTTTTGGTGACAAAACTCTGAGGGTTTTTTGCTTGCAAAGAGTTAAAGGCAGCTCCTGACAGCCAGGGCATGAATTCTGCATAGACAACCCTGCATTTGTTTTGAACTTTACAAAAAAACCAATGCTCTGATTAGTTGGAACAGCTTTTCCCTGAGGAAAGACTATGGAGTGGTAATTTCATTACAAAATACAGTGCTTGGAGATGAGCTGGAGTTGGAATTTATTTTCTTTTTCCCCCACCCTAAGGGATTTGACATTTCTATTTCTTGACATTTCTCTCATTGTTAGACTGAGGTTTTTTTGTGCTGCTTTTTTCCCCTCCCTTGGTGCAATTGGAGCTCTCCTTGAAGCTTGGAGTGTCTCATTTCTTGGAGGTAAAGCTGATAATAGTTTGAATTAGTTCAACAAGCAGATGGTTGGGAAAGGAGCCTGTGTGGAAGTGTGGAGCACTGGGCCATGTGAACTATTGCCAAAAAAAAAAAAAAAAAAAAAAGAAAAAAAAAGAAAAAACGAAGCACAAGTCTCTTGAAGAGGAATATGTGTAAAACTGTCATTAGGGAAGGATGTTATGTGGTGAAAAGAGAAGTAAAAATAGCAGAGGGCTGCTCAGAGCTCTGGCTTGAGGGGTGTTAAAAGCAGCACCTGAGGCAGGGTTGCTCCTGGAGCCCATTATTTTAGGGACAATGGATGTTTGGACAATGATATCTGGGATTTCAGCTGCTTCCCTTCCCTGTTCTTTCCTGCAGTCTCTGAGCTCAGTAGCAAACCCAGGTTTGTCCTTCATTCCATGGGGAATTCACCCATTCATTCCATTTCCATCCCTGGTGGTTCCTACTCTGCTCTGGGGATGGGGAGCAGAGCTCTCAGCTCAGCTGGGGGGGTTTTATCCCCTACAACCAAACCTCCAGCTGTAATCCCAAGAAATTCAGCATTTATTGTGGCTCCTTTGCAGGGCATGGCTTTATTTTAATGCTGTAAACCTCTTTAATTCTATTTGATTCTATTTGATACTATTTGATTCTATTTGATTCTCTGGCACCATCTTCTTCAGAGCTTTATTTTGATTCCTCCTACTATTTCACCTGGATATGTTCTTGCTAATGGAGGAAGATCTTTATTCCAGCTGCTCAAGGGCTGGAGCTCCTCAGTTCTCAGGGATCCAGGCTGGGAGAGCTGGGAGTGCTCACCTGGAGAGGGGAAGGATCCAGGGAGAGCTTCCGGCACATTGCAGGGGCTCCAGGAGAGCTGGAGAGGGACTGGGGACAAGGGATGGAGGGACAGGACACAGGGAATTGGGCAAGGGGAGATCTGGGAGTTAGGAATTCCTGGCTGGGCTGGAATTGCCAGAGAATCCCTGGATCCCTGCAATGGCCCAGGAAGGATTGGAGCAGCCTGGGATGTGGGAGGTGTCCCTGCAATGAGCTCTGAGCTCCCTTCCCAGCCAGGGCAGCCCAGGATTCTGGGATTCAGGACCCTCCGAATCCATCCAGAGGGATTTTGATGGCCAGTGGGGATGGAAAAGAGAGGAAAAGGGAAGGGAGAGCCTTGATGGTTCCCTGAGATTGCAAGGGAAGGCCCTGGATTCATCAATCCCTTGGAGAGGAGATGGATCCAGTGTGAGGCTGTGGAGAGCTGGGAATTGGCAGCCTGGAGAAGGGAAGGATGCAGGGAGAGCTTCCAGCACATTGCAGGGCCTGGAGGGGCTGCAGGAGAGCTGGAGAGGGGCTGGGGACAAAGGATGGAGGGACAGGACACAGGGAATGAGGAAAGGGGAGATTTGGGAATTAGGAATTCCTGGCTGGGCTGGAATTTCCAGAGCAGCTGTGGCTGCCCCTTGATCCTTGAATCCCTTCCAACTCAGGATATTCTGATTATCAATTATCCTGATATTATGATTCTCTGATTTCTCAGTGCCCACAAGCACCTTTCAAGGAAATTTGATACAAACCTCAAAATTCGGGAGGAGGTGGGAAACTTTAACCCTGTGTTGTGACACTTTTTATTCCCTAGTGTTGCTGCAAACAGCCCATCCCTTTTCCTGTGTCACCTTTGTTTGCTTTCCCCAGCTGGGAGTGGGGGAAGAGCTCTTGGAATCCTCCCTCCCTCAGGTACAGCCTCTTCTGTTTCTGGTTTTTCTCGGTGAGGTTCTCAGAGTGAGTTTGTGGCTGAAGGATGAGGAGCAGAGCACAGGGGAACCTCAGAACTCCCCACTCTGCCCCACTGAGGAATGACTTCCCTTTGCTTTGAAAGCAGATGGAAATTTGGGAAATGGATTTTCAGGCTTGGACAGCCTGGAATGTGCTCTGAGCTGACAGGATAACTTTGGGTTTTGTCATTTCTCTCCCTTCTTTTAAAATAATCTGCTTGATGTCAAGTTGGCTTTTTGCTTTTGCCATTTCTGGTTGCCCTGTACCAGTGGGTGCTCCTGCTTCCTGCAGCTTGAAATGAGAGCTTGAAATTATTTCCTTTAATTTTGAAATTATAAGATCAAGATTCCAGATTTTCAGGCTTTTCCAGCTGCTCAGTTCCTGTAATTGGAAGCTGCTGAATCAGCAGAAACCACAAATTAATTCTTTTTTCTGGCAAAGCTAAAATGTTCAAATTTGGCTTCTTAACTGTTGAAGCTTTTAAATGAAATTAAAAATAAGGAAATTGCAATAATTGATTTTTTTTTCCACATGTACTTCTTGAGCTTTTTATAAAGGGAAAGAATGGTTTGGGTTGAAAAAGGATCTTAAAGATGATCCAGTGTCACCCTGCCATGGGCAGGGACACCTTCCACCATCCCAAGGTGGAATTTTCTTACCCAATTTTCTTAATCCTTGATACCTGTGAAGAAAGGAGCAATGATTAAAAAGGAAAGCAAAAATAAAGAAATCAATTAAGATTTTTCTATAAAATTGAGTTCTTGCTTGCTATTTACAGAAAATGTCAAATTTCCTGGTGATAGAAATGTAGAGAAACATATGGAAAAGGCTGGTCAGCCTTCTCCCTGGGATTTGTGATATTGGAAACATCCTGATCCTGACACAGTGGCTGCTGTGAAATGGTGTTTTATTAAATCACCAGGTTATTCTTGTGCCACCAGTGGCTTTGATTAACACTGAATTAGGGTCATATCCTACAATAACAGCGTTTCTAAATCCCTGGCTGCGTTTGAAAGAGTTGTGATTAAAGTTGTGGCTGTTTCCCTGCAATTTCTGATGTCTCTGAGGGCTGAGCCCCCTCCTCTTTATTGGCATTTGAGTTTGGTCACAGCCCCTGGGGTTTGGTGCCAATATCAGCGACAGTCTCAGGGGGAGCAACTCTGCATGAAAATGCAAGAAATAAAGGCTGTAACAAAATTAACACCGAGCTCACAAATTACCAGGGCCACAGTGGGGGTTGTTTCCTCAAGTCTTAATTCATCTTTGATTGAATTCTAGGCCAAACAAAGCAAGGGGGACGAGGAGGTGGGTGTCTTGGTTTGAAGGACAGGTGTCTGCCAATAAAGACAGGAGCTTCTCTTTGAAATGGAGAATGGAAACCCCCTCCCTCCAAATTATTATGATAATTTTGAAATTAAGGGGCTCTCAGGCAAAGATATAGGAATAGGAACAGCAGTTCTTTACTAGGAACATTAAAATAGAAATGCAGTATTACAAAGAACAATCCCAAACCCTGCCAGAGTCAGAATCCAAGCTGACACCCGTCAGTCAGGCAGGGTGTTGGCAGCAGTCCCATTCAATGGTGGCTGCATCCTCCTGCAGTGGCAGATGTGGTTCAGCTGGAGCAGTGCTCCTGGAGAAGGTGCAGTTTCCTCTGAAGCTCCAGGGATGATGTGGAAAGGGTCTGGTTTTCCTCTGGAATGCAGTGGAAAGAAGGTGCCTTGGTGTCCCAAATCTCAGTTTTTCTCTGGGTAGGAAAGGCTTGGCTCCTGCCCTGGCTGGAGCATCTCCCAGTGGGATGATGGAATTTGATCAGTCATGTCCTGGGACTCCATGGCCATGAACAGGAGATATCTCCTGGAGGGAGGATGGGCTGTGGAAAAGATAAAGATGATTGCCCAGCTGGTTTTAAAGCTGGCCCATGAGCAGATAATGTGTGCCAGGAGATCAGGGTCACTGCCCCACCTGGTTTAACAGCTGGGGACAGAATTCACATTGCTGGTCACATCAACCCAACACCGTGGGGAAAGCCATCTGAAAAAAATGATGGATGAGCAGGTTGAAGGATGCTGCTTGACAGGGCCTATGCAGGCTTTGTGCTTTTTGTGCCCTGCCATGGACAGTCCAGAGCCATTCCCAGGAGGAAAAGTTGGGATATTAGTGAGGATCGTTGTGCACATTGCTGGAAAATGAATTCATTCCCAGCCATGGAGGTGCAGATGAGTGCTGGATCCCACAAACCTGGGGGTTTTTGAGCTTTTTGTGTTTTCTGGCACTGACCCCCACGAGAACACTGCTTTGGACCTGAGGGCTTGGAGAAACCTCCAAATTTGAGAAATAGAGTTAAAATCACAGGTGTACAGTTGAAATAAAAGTGTGTGCTTTCACATGGTGAAGAGTTTTAAATTTGAGGCTTTTTATAACATAGTAATAGGTATGGGACAGGATGGAGGATTTTGGGTGATGTCTCTTTCTGTGTTCATCCTCTTCTCCATGGTTTCAGGCAGTTTCTGGTTGTACAGTCAGTGCCTCACTGAGGATCACTGTAATTTGGTTATTGGCTTAAAAATATAAATAATACAGGTGTTATTTCTCTATTGTGCTGTTTAGATTTAAGAGACCTTGTAGCAGCTGGATTTCTCTCCAGTTTGCTCACTTCTAGCTGGTGGCTAGAGGTATTACAGAACTTTCTGTACTTTAAATAACATTTAATAAACAATCAAGGCCAAATACAAGGAAATTTGTTTCCCTCATATATTTTTTTAATCCTGGCTCTGCATAAAGACAAACTTCAAACAAGCCACTAATTAAGTGGTGCAAACACCACCCCATTACAGATGAGGAGTTAGGAGTTCCTTTGTTGGTGTAAATTCATGGAGGCATCCCAGTGTGGAATCCCAGGAGGATTTATTCTGCCTTGTTTTACCTGCCAGGTTTGTAACATTCTCAAGACTTGTCAAAAGATGGGTGAATTTATCTTCATTAGAACTGACACTTTGATTAATAGAGGGAAAACAAGGCCATGACAGCTTTGCTGCTGGATCCCAGCTGTGTGCCAGCCTCAAAAAACCCCTTTTATCATCATGGTAAAAACTGAAGCATTTTTACACCTCTTGGTTGGACTCAGTGATCACAGAGATCTTTTCCAACTTTAATAATTCCATGTCTGCTTCTTCCAGATGACCATACAATGATTTATTTGTCACTTGGGTAAGGCATGGAGAGACAGGACACACGGAATGGCTTCAGATTGGAGAGGGGGAATTTGGATGGGATCTTGGGAATTAGGAATTCCTGGCAGGGATGGAATTCCCAGGGAATTGTGGCTGCCCCTGGATCCCTGGAATGTCCAAGGTCAGGTTGGAAACTGGGGCTTGGAGCAATCTGGGATAGTGGAAGATGTCCCTGCCCATTGAACAATCTTTAAATTCCCTTCCCACCCAAATTATTTTGTCCTTCTGTAATTCCAGCCAATTCTTTTGTCCTGGAGCTTTTAAATATTAAAAAAAAATTAATCAAATAAATTTTTTAAATGAAACAGGGATTGTAGAGTTAAACAGCTTGTAAGAAAACAAACCAGCAAATGACACTGTGTCAGGAAATATTCTATTTCACTTGCTTTTTGTTACCTCACAGTGTTTTTGTTGTTGTTGTTTTTTTTTTTTTTTCCTTTCTGACATTAAAACTGAATAGAAAACATGTCAGGGATATAAAAAATTCAGGTAGGAGCCATTTGCTGCTACAGGAGATGAGATAAAGGAAGAAAGAACAGTGTAAAAGGGGATGCATGGTGTGAGTAATCACAGCTCATTAGCTGCAGTGCTTTTTCCAGCTCGGGATAAGGAATTCTGCTGCAGCCCTGCTTTGGGAGAGCTCAGATCTGTACACAGGGAGTTTTAGGCAAACCAACAAAATCCTAAATATGCACGTTGACAAATCCATTAATCAAAGTGCCTGCTGCTCAGTCGTGTGGCCTGGGGGAGAGGAGGGAGAAAAAAAAAAAACACAAAACCATAACAAGAAAAAGAGGAGAAATATGCATTTTAAACAATTTCTCTAGCTGGAAGGAGACTTTACATATGTGGCTGACACGGTGATCAAATGATAAAGGAGCCTCCAATTGAACCCCAACCTTTTGTGCAGGCTGTGAGAGCCGAGGCACAGGCGCCGTTCTTCAAGGCAGATGGAGTGTGAGCAACTAATAAATCAGGTTTTGAAACATTAAAGAGCAACTTATTTAAATGCATATGGTGTTGGATCTCAGACAAGGCAGGGTAGGGGAGCAGGGGGGGATTGGGAGCATCAGCACAGCAATATGGGGCTGGGGGCTGCATCCAAAGCAGGCACCAAATCCTGGGCTGTGCCACGGGAACATGCTGGGAAAAGCTGTTTCAGGCAGGGATTTTGGAATTGTTGGTCAGTTTGGGACATTGTTCTGGACAGCATGAGTTTAAAACATGAATAAAATGTTGGTGCCTTTTTTTCCCTGGCATTTCTCAAAGCAGCTTTGCCTGAGCCACAATCTCAATTCCCCTTTTGGGGAACTGAAATGCAGAAACGTGCTCAGGGTCAGAGAGGCCATGTCAGTCCTGTGGCTGGAACCCAGATCTGCCTCTCCTGCTTTGGGAAATCACTTTTCCTTCAGGTTTGAAGCAGAGTTTGATCTGCAAAGCTGAACAGCAACTCCAGCTCTGCTCAGAATCCCAGAGCGGTTTGGGTGGGAAGGGAGCCCAAAGCCCCTCCAGTGCCACCCCTGCCATGGCAGGGACACCTCCCACTGTCCCAATGTCCAACTGTGGACTTTCCACTGTCCCAGGGATTCTCTGGCAATTCCAGCCCAGCCAGGAATTCCTAATTCCCCAGTCTCCCCTTTCCCCAATTCCCTGTGTCCTGTCCCTCCAGCCCTTGTCCCCAGCCCCTCTCCAGCTCTCCTGCAGCCCCTCCAGGCCCTGCAATGTGCTGGAAGCTCTCCCTGCATCCTTCCCTTCTCCAGGCTGCCAATTCCCAGCTCTCCACAGCCTCACACTGGATCCATCTCCTCTCCAAGGGATTGATGGATCCAGGGCCTTCCCTTGCAATCTCAGGGAACCATCAAGGCTCTCCCTTCCCTTTTCCTCTCTTTTCCATCCCCACTGGCCATCAAAATCCCTCTGGATGGATTCTGAGTGTCCTGAATCCCAGAATCCTGGGCTGCCCTGGCTGGGAAGGGAGCTCAGAGCTCATTGCAGGGACACCTCCCCCATCCCAGGCTGCTCCAATCCTTCCTGGGCCATTGCAGGGATCCAGGGATTCTCTGGCAACTCCAGCCCAGCCAGGAATTCCTAATTCCCAAATCTCCCCTTTCCCAATTCCCTGTGTCCTGTCCCTCCATGCCTTGTCCCCAGTCCCTCTCCAGCTCTCTTGGAGCCCCTGGAATGTGCTGGAAGCTCTCCCTGGATTCTTCCCCTCCCCAGGGGAGCACCCCCAGCTCTTCCAGCCTGGCTCCAGCCCTGGAGCATTTTATCCCAATCCTTTTGCATTCCTTCTTTCCCGTTTTTATTCCTGTAAGGGATTTGTGAAGGTTCAGCCATTAGAGTTTACTTGGTTTGACCATCCCTTAATTTCTGCCCAACATTTTTAGTGTTTTCACTGGAAGATTTTCGGTTGGAACCTGCCCTGCACCCCACTCTGGGAACCATCACCCCAAACACTGCTTTTGGGAGAGTGGCTGGGAATTTATCACTGATGGAAATACTGAAATGGGATGAACTTTTTAATATATTCAGGGTGAGCTTAAAGTATTTCCAGAGTGGCTGGGGAGATGTCAGCAGGCAGTGCTGTGGCTTTAGGGCTCCTGCCCTTGGCTGTGCCCCTTTGGTGTCCCCTGTGCCCTGTTCAGGCTGGTGACAAGGCACGGGAAGCTGGCAGCAGCTCTTGGAGTCACTCCATCATCCCTGAGCTCCCTTCCTCACCCCAGGTCTGACAGCAGCCAGTGCTTTACAAGTAGTTACCACCTAATTCCCATCAGTTTGGGCTCTTCTGGAGTTCCATCATTGCTCTGATCTCTGATTATTTTGGGAAAATGTGGGTGCATGTGTGCTTTTCACCATCAGCCCCTTATTCCTGATGGTCTGATGTATAAATTCCCACTTGCCATGATTAAAAGAAGAGCAGGTGATTAAGAGAAGCAGACAAGAAATGCAATTTTTCCTCTGTCACAAACCTCTGCTAAATTGCTTCTCCCCTCAAGCAAGGAAGTAATCAAGTATTGGCTGGAGCTTATTCTTGTCTATCTTGATAATGTGGATTTTTTTATCAGGTGCATCTCAGTCCTCTCATTCCTATTCCAGGAGAGGGAATGGGAGCCCCACATGCCAGGTCAGAGTGGGGGTCACTCACTGCCAGTTTGGGGCTGGAGAGGGCAGAGGGAACAAACATCATCATTACAGAAGAGCAGACAGAAAAATGTGCCTGAAATAATCCCCAAAATGCCACTGGAAGTGTCCAAGGGCAGGTTGGATGGAGCTCTGGGCACCCTGGTCCAGTGGAAGTGTCCCTGCCCATGCAGGGCTGGCACTGGATGGGTTTTAAGGTCCCTTCCAACCCAAACTATGCTGGGATTCTCTGAAAGGAATGAAGTTTGGGGATTCAAGACATGCAAAAGAATTTGAGAGATGAGAGATGAATTGTATTTGGTTCCATGTGGAAAGAATTGAAATGTGTGAGTGCCAGTGCAGTGAATCTCTGCTGAGAAGCAGTGCAGGAGAAACAGGACCTGATATTCTGTGTGGTTCATGGAGCCAGGCTGGGAGAGCTGGGAATGTTCTGGGGAGGGGAAGGATCCAGGGAGAGCTTCCAGCACATTCCAGGGGCTCCAGGAGAGCTGGAGAGGGACTGGGGACAAGGGATGGAGGGACAGGACACAGGGAACTGGGAAAGGGGAGATTGGGGAATTAGGAATTCCTGGCTGGGCTGGGATTGCCAGAGAATCCCTGGATCCCTGCAATGGCCCAGGAAGGATTGGAGCAGCCTGGGATGTGGGAGGTGTCCCTGCAATGAGCTCTGAGCTCCCTTCCCAGGCAGGGCAGCCCAGGATTCTGGGATTCAGGACACTCAGAATCCATCCAGAGGGATTTTGATGGCCAGTGGGGATGGAAAAGAGAGGAAAAGGGAAGGGAGAGTCTTGATGGTTCCCTGAGATTGCAAGGGAAGGCCCTGGATCCATCCATCCCTTGGAGAGGAGATGGATCCAGTGTGAGGCTGTGGAGAGCTGGGAATTGGCAGCCTGGAGAAGGGAAGGATGCAGGGAGAGCTCCCAGCACATTGCAGGGCCTGGAGGGGCTGCAGGAGAGCTGGAGAGGGGCTGGGGACAAGGGATGGAGGGACAGGACACAGGGAATTGGGGAGATTTGGGAATTAGGAATTCCTGGCTGGGCTGGAATTGCCAGAGAATCCCTGGATCCCTGGAATGTCCCAGGTCAGGCTGGACACTGGGGCTGGGAGCAGCCTGGGGTGGTGGAAGGTGTCCCTGCCACAGCAGAGAGGTTGGAACTTCCAACCCAAATCATTCTGAGATTTATTTGGGAGGTCTAACATACAGAAATATGAAAACACAGGAGATTTCCATGGTAAAACTCCCCAGTGCTGTTCACAGAGCAGTCCCTTCTCTCTGCTGAGCTGTTTTATCATCACCTGCTTTGCTCTCTTTGGGCATCTTTTGCTTCCCTCCCTTTCACCTTGAATTAAATTTGAATTTCCATGCCTTGAAGATGATGTGCAGGCAATAACTGTGGTGTTGATTCCCACACAATCAGGAACTTTTGGGATGCACCATGCCATGGAAAGTGATTCCTTTCCTGCTCTCAGTTTGTGCTGCTCCCTCTGAGTGGAGGGGAGGATTTGCAGGATGTGTTGATTGCTCAGTTGTTGTTTCAAAGCTTCATCCTGTATTCTTCTTTATTCCTCTGTTCTTCACAGATGAACATAGAGTGGCTCCCTAGGAAAGTGCTCTGATCGTGGAGAGGGGCCCACGAATTCTTCATTCCATGCCTGGAACCTGTTTGGGTGAATTGTGCACTGCAGAGAGATCAGGGAACCTGTCCTGTGCTAACACAGGGATGGGAATGGAGGAGAGCTGAAGTTTCCTCTGCTCCTGATGATTTTGGGCTGTTGCTGTTTCCACTGATCCCCAATGAATATTTATGGGATGTTTTGGGATGGGATGTACTTACCAGGCAAATACCTTTGTGTCTGAAAAGTTGCAGTGACTGGTAGGATTGAAAATGTGGCAGGACTGAGGATAAAATGCATTGAGACAGATAAAACTCTGAAACAATGAGGTAATGTCTGATGGCTCCTCAAGTGACAGCATAAGAAATTTCACCCTTTTTTAGCTCTTGTGTGAGAGGCAGAGAGCTTTTCTCAGGATGTTGTTACAAAGAAAAAGAAATTACTTCATTACTGACAATGAATTTTAAAACCTGCACAGCAAATCTTTCAAGGGGCTGAGCTGCCTCCTCTCTGATGTGCTCAGGTCTTTCAAGGAATAGATAAAGCAAAAAGAAATGTGTGATTTCTCCTCAGCATGTTGGAAAAGCAAGAGAATAGGATCCTAAAGTAGTTTGGGTGGGAATGGACTTTAAGGATCATTTAATTCCACCCCTCCCCTCTGCTCTGGGCCAGGCTGGGAGAGCTGGGGGTGCTCACCTGGAGAAGAGGAAGGATCCAGGGAGAGCTTCCAGCACATTCCAGGGGCTCCAGGAGAGCTGGAGAGGGACTGGGGACAAGGCATGGAGGGACAGGACACAGGGAACTGGGAAAGGGGAGATTTGGGAATTAGGAATTCCTGGCTGGGCTGGAATTGCCAGAGAATCCCTGGATCCCTGGAGTATCCCAGGCCAGGTTGGACACTGGGGCTGGGAGCAGCTGGGATGTGGGAGGTGTCCCTGCCATGGCAGGGGTGGCACTGCATCATCCTTAAGGTCCCTTCCCAACCCATCCTGGGATTCTCTGCCATTTTCTGTGAACATGGAAGACACCCATGCAAACATTCAAATTCACCGAGCAGGATGGAAAACTAAAACCCTCCTAATGTTAGTTCTGACTTTCAGTGCCTGCAGAGGTTCCAGTTTCCCTGCTCATCTCCTTTTTCATGTTGAAGTTTGACATTTTAGGCTCCATTTCAGACACATCCAGCTCTGTCACTAATGGCCCTGTGTCTGTCACCACTTGCAGTGACATTCAGGTGGGCACACTTCATTGCCAGCACGGCAGGAGGGTGTCATTAACTCTGTGACAAATTTCACTTCATCTCCAAGTTTTTCTTTGTTTTTCTTTTGTTCCTCATGTTTTATTACCGGGCAGATTAAAGCAGCAAACTTTGCTCCTGAGAGGAAACTGCTACAGCAGTGAGAGAGATGGGAAGGTTTGGGATGTTTTCCTGGGCACACCAGCAGTGCAGAATTTGCCAGCTCAGCTGTGGTTTGGGAGGCTCCAAATTTGGTCTCTGGTGATGATTGATAAGGAGGGAAAAAAAGGCATTATTTCCACTTTTCATGGAATTATGGAATGGTTTGGGTGGGAAGGGAACTTAAAGCTCATCCAGTTTCAATCCCATGGCAGGGACACCTCCCACTGTCCCAGCTGCTCCCAGCCCCAGTGTCCAACCTGGACATTGCAGGGATCCAGGGATTCTCTGGCAATTCCAGCCCAGCCAGGAATTCCTAATTCCCAAATCTCCCCTTTCCCCATTCCCTGTGTCCTGTCCCTCCATGCCTTGTCCCCAGTCCCTCTCCAGCTCTCCTGCAGCCCCTGGAATGTGCTGGAAGCTCTCCCTGGATTCCCTTCTCCAGGTGAGCACCCCCAGCTCTCCCAGCCTGGCTCCATGGATTTGTCTGGAATCTCTCCCTCAGGTCAGGGACATTCCTTCCTCTGCAGCCTGCTCCATGGAAGGTGTCCCTGCCCATGCAGAAGTTGGAACTGGGTGTTTTTTGAGGTTCCTTCCCATCCAAACCATTCTGGGATTCTCCACTCCCTGTTTTCTGCAGAGTTTTGGGTTGTGTGGATGAACAAACATTCACCTCCCTGCAGGAGATGCCCTTGGCAGAATCAATCAGGATAAAGGAACATTCCTGGTGTATTTTTATGGAGATGTTGGTGGCTCTCCAGCACAGGGAATGGGCTGCAGTGGAGAAATCATCACCTTGATAGAGTCAGAGAGTTCCCAGTGGAGATCTCCAATTCCCAGGGAAAGGAATCCTTCACTCCCCATTTGGGGATTTTCTCCAGGGTCTTCCACAGCAAAATTCCAGTGTTTAGAGCAGTACAATGCATTAAAGTTGCACTGCTGTGTAGTTGGGATGTCCAAAGCATCACCAGGAATAAGATTTACACCTCAGCATCTTTTTTTTGGGTAAAATACTGAAACACAAAAACAAAATTCCTTCCCCCTCCCCATAGCCTACACCTACCTGCAGAGCACCCACAATTATTCATGGAAGGCTGAGAGCCAAGGAGATGTAAAAGCACATTTTTCTCTCAGTGCCAGGGTTCTGTTCTCCTCAAATCCATCATCATCTGGCCCAGCAGATCAGACAGATTGTTTTATTCCTCACCATGGAGTTCATCCCAGTCAATAATATTGATTAGTGCAGGGTGACTTGATGGAACAAGAATAACACCCCTCTCTTAATTGGAGCCTGCATTTCCTCATCCCTGCCTTCAGCAGCTCATGCTTGGCTGGCTTCTTCAATAATTCTGTTCAGACACAGAGCCCACTGGAAATTGCAGGATCTGACATTAACAGGGGAAGTGAATAATTTTCTTTTCCTTGAACCCACACCTCTTTTCTCCCCTGATTAAACTGCCACGTTGTGAGAGTTCACTCTTTAAACTGCCAGCTGAAATTCCTGGATTTTTTATTTTGTTTAGAGCTGCCTCTTTCTAAATCCCATGAGGAAAAGTTTAAAAAACTCTGCTTTCAGTTGTTTTGTGCTCCCCAGGTCCATATGCTGGGGTAGGATTTATCAAGAAGCTCTGTGTGCTCAGGGCTCGTTCGAGGAGCTGAGTCAGCTCTGGAAATGTTGTGGCTGCAGACTTCCAGTTTCCCAGGATTTCCCACTCCTTGGGGAAGTTCAGTGCTGGAGCTTTTACTCTCACATCTTTGGATCTATGGGAATTCTTGTAGGGAACACTCCTGACCTAGAGGGATTACTGAGGGTATGGAAATGCTGGTGTTGGTGACCTGCTCAGTCCTTGCACGTTGCTGCAGAAGGGTCAAATAAATTCAGTCACCAGAGAGATTTTTTGCTGTGGATTGAGTGTTCTAAAGCACATAAAATTCCCTTGGAAAAGAAGGTTGGAGTCACTTCCTCATCAGTTGTGTTGCTCCTCTTTCCCATTTGGAGAAATCCTTTTTGTTTGGAGACGGGGTAAAAAACTTCAGTGACCTGCTGGGGTAGTTTTGATCTCAAAACTTTGTCATTTCCCTGCCTCTAAAGCTGTCCCAATAATGTTATTGGTTTCTGCACCTATTATTTATTATCAGTCTTTAAGGAGAGTTCACATGGAAAGGGCTTGATAAGACCTGGGATATTCAAACTTTGCCCAAGTTCCTTTTTGGGGGAATCGAATTCCCAGAGCAGCTGTGGCTGCCTCTGGATCCCTGGAAGTGCCCAAGGCCAGGCTGGACAGGGCTTGGAACAACCTGGGATGGGGGAAGGTGTCCCATGGGATTGGAACTGGGTGGGCTTTGAGGTCCCCTTCCAACCCAAACCATTCCATGATGATTTATTTATGTGGGGGGTCCTAAAAATGTGGTTCCCTGTGGACTTTGTTGCTGTCAGGACATGCAGAACTTTCAGGGAGTTGCTGTTTTCCCTCCCCTCTCTTTTCTCTCCCAATATCCAAATTTCAGGTGCTTTGGTGTCAGGAGCTGCCTGTGGAAGTAATTTTGGGGTGACTGGCCAGGTTTTATGGCCACTCCAAACCCTGGAGCCTTTGGTGTGTCAGTGATGTTCCCTGAGTTGTGTTTTGCTGCCAAACTGCAAATTTATTTTTCCTGTAGCTGAGGTTGAACTCAGAGAAAAGAAAGCTCCACACAGGAATTACAAATCTCAGAGTTGGGAATGAACTCCTGGGAGAGGCAGTAATGCTAAATACAATAAATGAGTTAAATTGTGCCATCCCCACTCAGAGGAGAGCACTTGCAGGCAGGAAAATCCTGGGAATTGCTGCTCTCCAGACCTTCTCCAAGCACTGTGGGCTTCAAAACACACCTGAGCCACGTGGCCAAGGGATGGTGAGGAGGTGAAGGGCCTGGATTTGGTGGGTTTTGTGCCAAAATGTCCCTGACTCTGGAAGGAGGAGCCCAAAGTCACCTCCTGTGCTGTTCCCTCTGCCCTGGCAGTGCAAAGCTCCACATCCATTACTGATCTCTCACCAGGAAAGGAGCATTTAATTCCTGTTTAATTATCACTTGCTAAATGTTTAATTATCACCTGCTATCTGAAAATCAAGGGATGTCAAGGTCTGTTAGACAACTTTGTTCCACCTTGTTTTCCAGGAGGACCAGATGATAACTTAATTGAAGGTGGTGGGTCCAAGTTTGTGTGCAAACCAGGAGCCAGGAACATCACCATCATCTTTCACCCCCTGCTCAGGTAAAATCTGCCTTTCTGCACTTTCCTACAGCTGCAAAGAATTGGAATAAGTGGAATTAAACCTCTGATTTGTGGGGATGTTGGGCACATTTCACTTCTGAGATCCCAAAGCAAAGGGGTTGCTCTGAAGCTGTTAATGCTGTAAAGTTGTTGTGTGTAAAAAAAACCAGACTTGACAATATTTTAAAATCTTTTTCAAGCTGAACTGTGATGTCAGGTGGGATTTCCTCTCTGGGTGACCCTGTGTCACTGACCAATGTCATTCATTGACCTAAGCTGGGTGAAGTTTATTTGCAACCTGCCACAAATTGATTCTTGCTGTTCTTTGTGCTTATGAAAAAGTCAGAGGAACTGCAAGGTGAGTTCATTGATAAAACACTGTGGGCTGAGGACTGCAAATTAATTCCTGATCCAGAGTGAGCCAGGAATTAAAATGAAAAAGGATTCAAATTGTCACAGCTGGAACTTTAAACAGAGCAAGTCTTTAACAAACCTCTCACTGTATTGTTCACCTCTGATATTTGGATTTTGCTGCTTTTCTAACAGTTTGTGCTGTTGGTTTTGAGGAAATTAAATAATACAATGTTTGTCTCAGTTCATGTCAACCTCCCAACCTCTATTTTCCTGGGAGGGTTTTCCTTTCTACCCAAACATGGCCTTTCCCAGCACCTTTGGAGAGGATTTCCCACAAAATAGTTATAAAAAATAATTGGAATCTGATCCCCAGAGGGAGGAATCTCCTCCTGACACCTCCATGGCTGAGAGCTGGGCTTATTTGTGACTTCTCAGGACTTAAAAACACAGTTGGAAAAGGCATAAATTCATCCAAATTAAAATTTCTGGTGTCATAACAGCAGAGATTGGAATAATCTTGAGAACATCCTGAAATGTGCTATGATGTGCAAGGTCTTGCCTTGAAAAAAAAAGAGTTTATTTCTTGCTATGTGCCCATAACAAAGTGGAGAAATTCCATAAGCACATTCCTATTTCCACCTCTGCCTCTTTTAAACTGAAGAAATGTGCTAGAAATAAATTTGCCACAGGATGATTTATAATTTTCAGCTATTTTATGATGGGAAAAGATGGACAACTGAAATCCAGTGTTCTTCAGGGTGTGACTATGATGATGTGGACTTCAGTTTCTAAATCATTAATGAATTTACAGACACCTTGCAAGCCCACAGGGTGGTGATGCTCCTGCTTTTATTGATGAGATCTTTCCCATTGATTGAAATTCTTTCTCTTTGCCTCCCTGCTTTATTTTTCCTCCCATCTGAGAGAAACACAAGTGCTCTGCTTTAAATAGCACTTCCCAAACACTTCACTTTGCATTCCCAGCCTGCAAGTCAGGCAGGAGGAATCATTTGCCTCATAAAAAAGAATTGCATCCAGATGAAGGTAGCTGTGTGCAGTGTATTATTTGTGCCAACCACCTGCAACATCTTCACTCCTTTGCAGTGAAGATTTCATCAATAACTGCAGGAAAAGAAGGAAAAATGTGGAATCACCTGGTTTGCCCTTTTCTCCCTGTGGGATGGGGGAGTTTGGGGGTAGGAGAGGGCTCTAAAAACAATTTTAATGTGATTTTATTCATTTTAATGTTGGACTCAGGGAATGTGCTGAGAGATTTAACTCATGGTGACTGAGGGATGGATGGGATGCAGGATCTCTGTAGCTGAGAATAATTCCCTGCAGGGAATTCTGTTCCTGATGGGATGGCCATGGTCTGTCCCACCAGCAGCTGAAATGCTCAGTGGGGTGAATTTGCTAAAATACTGAATTTTGCAGTAATTTCTGGCATGTGGAATCATAAAATGATCATGTCTTGGTTAGATCCTTGTTGCCCTTTTCCAGATGCTCCTTGTTTGAAATGTCCAGCTCTCCTGGAGGCAATTCCTGCAGAGCTGTGAAATTTCCACCTGTTTTATTTTCCTTTTTGAGGTTCTTTATGACCTACTCCCCTCATCTTCCATCCCTGCCCCTAGTACATGCTTGAAATGGATCTGGTTTGAATTCAAATGATCAATATTTTTATTTACAAGGGTTTTTTTTCCCCTTGTTTTTATCAAAGTCCCATAAATACTTTGCCAGAGGAGCTTCAGCAGTGCATGGACTCGCTGATTTTATGAGGCAGCTGAGTGCTTCTGAAAGTATTAAACAAACTGGATGACTGGGAAACCAGACCCTGGTGTGTTGATTTAAAGCCTGAGCATCACATAAAGTGATGGCTTTAAAATATAATTCAGCCCTGAAATGTTGAGGGGAGAGCTGGAAGCAGAGCATTCATACTCATCTTCTGCACTGCTGCTATGAGAAGTGTCAGTGCTGATCACATCAGAGCTGCACAAGCACAGGGACAAATTTGCTGCTCATAAAGCCATTTTTAAATCCTTTTTTATTTACAAGCTGAGGGTGGAACTTGGCTCCAGATCTTCTTGAAGAACATGGGTCAGACTTTGGGGTGGGGAGTGCAAATGAACCCATTCCCAATCAACAAAATTTAGAGAAATTCTTAATTAAAACCATAGGCAGCGTGAGGAAAAATACCTAAAAATGATTTTCAGAGCTTTCCTTGCCTTTGAATTCCTTCAGAGCAGGGAGTCAGAGTTGGGAAGTGAGATTTGTGTTGTTCAGGATGAGGGTTCCTAATTTCCACAAGGACAGCTGGGACACACCAAGGCCCAGATTAATTACCAGCACTTAATGACACCAGCACACATGGAATAAACTGGGAGTGCATTTCTGAGACAAGAGGGTGTTCTAGAGGAGGGGATTCCTGGGAATAGGCTTTCCTAACTACATCTGGAAACTAATTGCACTTAGAAATGGAGGCAGAACCCACCTCTGATTTCCCTTAATTACATTTCATGGGAGGTGCCAAAGTATAAAAGTTACCACAGGAGTCCAGTTTTTTCCTTCATCCTTTGCTGGCAACCAGCACTGGAGTTCCTGGGCTGAGGAATAACATCTTCCTTGGGAAGAAGGAATCACAGGAGCACTCCCAGCACCCTTCATTCTGGAATATGGAACAGTCTGAGTGATGTCTGTCTTGCCATTTGTTTGGTGGGGATTTTTTTGATGTCTTCTTTATTTTTTTTTTTTTTTAATGTTTATTTGTTTCAGCTGGCATTTGAAAGGCACTTGGCTCCTCGGGGTAATAATCATTTTACATATGCTTTATAGAGTGTGTTTATTACCAGACAATTGAGGAACAGATGTCTGCAGTCTCCAGGCTGGAGGGGGAGGGATGGGAAGGGTGGGAGATGCAGGGGGTGGATGGTGGGGCTGAGGCCAGGAGGGTTTCCATTCATTACCATCAGCCACACTTCATTAGGATCAAGCAGCAATTAAAAGGGCTGGAGGATGGAGGAGAAAGCCAAGTGCTCATTGATTCAGAAGGAAGAGTCACTTCCCAGCAGGATGTGACCTTGGGAAGGGGGAGTGGGATTATCCTGGCACCCTTTGGTTCCCCACAGGGGCTGGTGGGATGTGCCAGTGGTGTCCTGATCACTGCCTTGGGTTTCAGAGTCTGGAGAGAAAGAGAAAAACAAAGAGTTGGGGTAAAAAAGGGAAGAAGGAAAAGCCAAATTCCCAATTTTCCACTGCTGGCATTGTTTGGATGCAAAGACTTTGGATGTAAAGTTTTCTTCCTCTTGTTGTTTGGGATTGATGGGAGTGGGGGGATGAGAGCAGCAGTAGCTTGGCATTTTCATTTCAAATAAAATGCTCCTTTTCATTTCTTCTCTTTTCCATCACTGAAAGCAGTGGGCTTGTCACTTGAAAGCCAATTTGGAGTTAACTGTTACTTCCAATTTTAATGCAAATCAAAGAGGAAATTATTCTGTTATTAAATAAAAAAATCCTTTAGGGACTAGTCAGGTGCTGATGGACTTTTGCTGCCTGTTGATATCAGAATTTTCCTCTCCACTGGTGGCTCTGAGCTGCTGATGGTGAAATTCCAGTTCCCAGGAATTCCCTGTCCTTGGGAGGGAAGTGCCCAAGGTGCAGGACATGTGCATCCACCCAGGTGGATGTTTTATGGGAATAATCCTGTGAAGCTGCTGTTGAATTCAGGATATGTCAAGATAAAAGGTGCTGGATGTAGAATTTAAATCCTGCTTGTTTTGAAAATGTTGGCAGGGGACAGCAAAGTTTGTCATGGGACATCAAAATCCTTTGGTCTTTGAGCATCAGCTGCTGCTGGTGTTAAAAACTACATCACAAACTAAAACTAAAACTGATCTAAAACTAAAAACTAAACTGATTTAAAACTCAGTGTATAACTCAGAACCCCTGTGTATCTCACCAGAAGCCCCTTTTAGTTTAATAATAATAATAATCATCATCATCATCATTATAATCTTATTTTATTTTATTTTAAAATATGCTGTAATATCTTGTAGTTGCACACTATAAAATTAATACTTGATAATACAGGGACTGTGGGTTTAGGGAAGCAAAAGGAGTGGGAAAATTAGATGAGTTTGCTGCATTTAAACTATGCTAAATCATACCAAATAGGTTAAGAAAAATATGTGGTATTTTGAAGTCTAAGGGTTATTTATTATTAGTGAAGTAGATGGAAAATGTCAAGTCCTCCTGTGGCTCAAATGCTGCTAAATGATCAGAGCTGATGCCTTTAGCTTTCTGAATCAAACCTAAAATACTTGGTTTCAAAGAAATCAGTAAGGCTGAGGAGAGGGAACTTAGAGTGTTGGCTACATAAAGTTTGTGTTTGAGTCTGAGTAATGTGCAGAGGGTCAGGGTAAATTTAAAAAAAAACTGATAAAGTGCACATGAAGCATGATTTGGAAACCTTTGGAAACTTTTAAACTTTTAAAAAACTTTTTTAAAACTTTGAAAACAACCCTCCAGATTTCACCAGGTCTTACATTTCAGCAGGGTGGGAAAATATCACTTAATGGAATTCTTGTGCAAGGTAGGGAATCTCTTCTGCTCTCTGGGGCAGGAGATGTGGTGAGGCTCAGATCAGGAGATCACAAATTTCCAGGATCCCTGAGGTTGGAAAAGCTCTCCAGGGTCATGGAGTCCAAGCTGTGCCCAGTCCCCACCTTGTCCCAGCCCAGCTCTGAGTGCCACACCCAGGAATTCCTTGGATGGGAACCCCAAACCTCCCTGGGCAGTTCCAGTGCCTGAGCATCCTTTTCATGATGAAATTTTCTCTAATATCCAACTTAAACCTCTCCTGGTACAACTTGGGGCTGTCTCATCCTGTCCCCTGTCAGGGACTTGTGCAGAGCCACAAAATCCTCCTGATCCCCCTTTTCTCCAGGCTGAGCCCCTTCCCATCTCCTCCAGCCTCTTCCCAGCTCCATCCCTGCCCTGGACACCCTCCAGCTCTCTCCTGTCCCAGCACTGGACACTCAGGAGTGACCCCAAACTGGACACTGCCCTCAGAGATCTCCAATCTTTATTACAGAACACCAAATTCAACACTGGAAACAAGGAAAGGACCTTAAAGATCATTTAGTTCCAGCTCCCCCACCACGGGCAGGGCACTTTCCACTAGGAGAGCCTTCCCCTGGATACTCCCAGCTCTATTTAGAAATTCCACTCTTGATCCACTTCTCATCCACTCCTTCCACTGGCCTGACTGGGAATCTGAAGGGAGCCATTGGACACCTACCCAGGGAATGTTTTTCCCTCCCTCTCCCCCTGTTTAATGAGTGTTCAGGAGGCTTTTGGTGTTCAGCACTCTCTGTCTGTGAGCAGCAGGGGTGGATGTTCCTCCCAGGCAAATCCCAAACCTTCTCCTCCCTGACAAACCCTCCCAAAGTCAGAGTTGCTGAAGGATAAAGACAAATCTCAGCAGAGCTCCTTGTTGTGCCACTGCTGAGGAAAGGTTTCCTCCTGGCTGGAGGAAGGGATGGGAGACTCACATGGAGGAGGGATGGGGAACAGCTTCACATTTTGTGCTTTTTTTTTTTTCCTCCTCCCCCCGATGCTTTATGAGAACTGACAGTCTTGCTGTGTGTGTCTGATTAAAGATGACAGTTTATAAAAACCTTAAGGTGAGGCTGTTCATTTTCCATGACAGAAAATAAAGTGATCCCCACCCCACCCCCCACTGCCACCTCCCACACAAACAAAAACTCTCACACGCCAAAAAAAAAAAGCAGCTTAAAAAAATCCTCTTAATATGTGAGGCATTGATTTTATATTGTCTGTCAGAGAATGTGCTTCAGCAGATCAGTCAAGTTTGGAGTTTTCAAACATGCTTCATCCAAAGGGAAAATCAACAGCCTGTCAGAAATTTCACATGTCTCCAGCTCCTCCTTCCCTTTGGATGAAATACAAGCTGAAGGAACAGAGAAATTTTGACATTTGCAAGAGCTGGGGCTGAATAGCTGAAAACAGTGTTAATGTAATTCCATGGTAATGAGGCACTTGGAGCCAGCCTCGTACTCATTGAGCCAACCAAGCAGGATTAGCTCATTCCTTAATGGAATCTCAGGATGCTTTGGGTTGGAGGGACATTAAAGATGTCCCAGATCCTGCCATGGGACACCTTCACTATCCCAGAGTGATCCAACCTGCCCTTGGACACTTCCAGGGATCCAGGGCAGCCACAGCTGCTCTGGGAAAACTTCAATTGACTTCCAGCATTTCACTGGTGTGCTGGTGGAGGATTGAGCTTCCCCATGAGAATTTTCAGTGATTTATTTATTCCTTGGGAGCAGAAGAGTTCAGTCAGGAGGGATCTAAAATGATGATTTCATCCAATTTCCTGAGCAGCTCAGGGCTCAGCACGTGGCCAGAGAAGTTGTGAGCAAAGCTGGAAGTGCAGAAGGGATCAATCCATTCACTCAAACCATCTCAGGTACAAAACTCCTGAAAAACACCTGAGGTCCACATTTAAGACTCACTGAGGTTGGAAAACCCTTCAGGATCATCAAGTCCAAGCAATAACCAGCACTGCCAAGGCCACCAGACATCCCCAAGTGCCACCAGGATCATCAGACACTTTAAATCTCCATCACAAGCTGAGATCCTGCCATGCAGGAGCTGGTGCTGTTCAAGCTGCTCCTTTGCTATTGAGGAATGAACTTGCAGTAATAATTAAACTTGCTTTAATAGCCCCAACTTTCATTTCAAATATAGGAAATAATATCCTGACATGGCTAAAAAAAAATATCTGTAGAGCAACAGAAAGAGCTCCCATGGCAGAACCAGAAAAACATCTTTGATTTTTGTGGTGGAACAAAAGGGAAAAAGAGCTTGACAAATTCTGAATTTGTAATCTGTCTATGGAAGCTGTTCAAAAAATCCTTCAGTGAGGGTTTTCCCTGAATGGGGAAATCCAAGGATGAAAACATAGTGTGGTTTAAATCCACTTTATGGTACTATTACCTTAAAAATTTTATACAATGCCTGTGGTTGCTTTCATCAAGCTTTATGAATTTTTGATTGAAGGCAGGAGAGCTGCTGCTTGATGAGAACAAAAAAGGTGATTCCTGTATTTAAGATTTGCTGTTAAAAGCAAAAGTTAAAGCCTGGAATGATGGTGCCTTTTGGACCCCACATCCCCCATGGAGCCAATGAAAGGAAAGATTAAAAATTTAATTTTTTGTCATGATTGTATTTTACACCAGTGAAGTGGTGTTTAGCTCAAGGGTTTTTGGGAAAAGCCTTTGGTAGTGAGCTGGAATTCCCTTGGAGTTGGGCACCTCGTGTGGGAACTCTCAGCTTTGTGTTTTACCTGGATTGTTCTTGCAGGGTTTTTTTTTCTTTAAAACCTTTAGTGCAGTTTAAAATGTTGTGATCTGGGGAAACTCAGAGCATGGAGGTGATTTCCTATCTCCCCCACAGATGCAAAAAGAGAAAGAAGGGAGATTTTCCAAGTGTTTAATTTTCATTTGTGATAATCTGAACTGTTTATTTCAACTATTCCCCTCTTTTCATTTTCTTGAGCTGAGCTACAAATAATGGGTTTGAAGTTCCTTCACCACTAAGCTGCATTTTCCCATTCTGCTGAATTCTTAAATATTCCAGTGCAGGACCCTCCTTTATTCCCATTTTATTGGGATTATTTGGTTCAGACACATCAGATGTGGCTCCACAAACACTTGCAGGGTTTTCATGGGCACGTGGCAAAAGGAAAGTCCTGGCAGAACCTTGGGAAAAGCCTTTTGGGGGATGTGAGCCCATGGAAAAACCAGTTTTTCAAGCATCAGGTCATGACACTAAATAACTTTTTGGTGGGATATTCCTGAGGGATTTAACTCTAAATTCTGTTGACTTTTAGAGATCTGCAGAATAGGCATAAATTCATTTTGCAGGCCAGAAGTTGGCCTTCAGTTTGGATAATTTGGGGAATCTTGAATTTCAGATAGCTCAGCAGGAATTGCACTTTATGGAATATCACTGAAAAGCATTTCCACAGTTCCTTTCCTTTGGTAACTTCCAAACTTATCAGAGACAAAATTCACTCCCACCTAAGTGTGAAATTGCTCTGTGCATGGAAATCCTGGTGCTGGAACTGCCAGGGAAGAAGTTGTGGGTGAAGTGTGGAGTTGAATTGTCCTGAATTCTTTGGAATAAATGGGGGAAAACTGAAAATTTTCCATTCCCACTGTTATTAATCAAGCCCCATGTTTCCCATTTTGTTGCAATTGTATTTTTACAAATTTACAGGATTTGCTCTGGAGGTGTGACAGGTCTGTGACAGCTCCAAGAGTCCTTCTGGAGCCTGAGAGGGACAGTCCTGCCCCTGCTGAGTGGTTTAATCAAATTTAATCAAATTTATTGGGGTGGCAAAGAGGGCTGGAGCCCCTCTGCTCTCAGGCTGGCAGAGCTGGGAATGTTCCCCTGGAGAGCTCAAGCCCCTTGCAGGGCTAAAGGGGCTCCAGGAGAGGGATTTGGGACAAGGCATGGAGGGACAGCATCTCTTTTATTTTTACTTTTATTTTTATTCTTATTCTTTTTTTTTAATTTTTAATTTTTATTTTTATTTTTATTTTTATTTTTATTATGGTTTATGAACCAATCCTTGCAATAATAATTCAAAAGAATGGAGTGCTGGTGCCTGAGATGCCAAATGATGTCAGAATGCTTTGGAACACAAACCCACTGTGGTTTTTTAGGGGTTTTTTGGGCTGATTTATTGAAGGATAAAAAGGATGGAGAGAAGGATGTGCACCAGCAGTGCTGTGCATGCTGGAAAATGTGATGGTGATCAGGTTCTTTGTGGCTTTAATAATTTTTGGTGACTTTTAGCAAACTCATTGTCTCTGGAGTAACAGTGAGACAGCTTTTCAAAGTGAGGAAAAAAAAAATTAAAGCTTAATACACCCTGTAAGGTGAAATACTGCTGCTAAATAAGTCCAGGTGCCTCAAAAGTTCCTTGGTTTTGGGATACCCAAGTTTGGTATTTTTTACCTGAGCCAGGGAATTTATTCAGGGGCTACAAGACAGAATTGTTCCTTATACAGAGAAAAACTGGAGACCTTGTACAAATAACAGTAATTACAACAAGAAGGGGGAAATGTTGACAAGTGTCATTTTCTAGCAGCTCTCCCAGGGGAAATCCTGGGGGATTTTGGAGGTAAATGAGTGACAGCTTGGTCTGGTGGATGGCCAGAAACTCAGAACAATGAATGAAAGTTGATTAATTACAGGGAATCCCTCCATTGCTGGTTGCTGTTTTTTCTTGCCATTGGGATTTTGATGTCTCACCTTTGCTGGCTCCTGATGGTTTCATCTCCTTCCCAGGCAGTTATTCCAAGTTCTTCATGGCACTGAGTGTCTGGAGAAGAATAGAAATATAGAATTATGGAATTTTGGAATGTTTGGGTTGGAGGGACATTAAAATTCATCAGTGCCACTGTCCCAGGGTGTTCCAAGCCCCATCCAGCCTGGCCTTGGACATTTCAGGGATCCAGGAACAGCCACAACCTCTCTGTGTTTTCTGCTTCCAGGTCAATCTTTCTTCTGTGCAAAAGGTGCCAAACTTTTTACTTTTCTGATAGAAAAGTTCATCCAAGTTCCCCTCAGCTGCCTTGTCCCCATCACCTTCATTCCACAAAAAACCCCCTTTTCCCATTACCATCTGCATCCCTTGGGAGCCTCCTAGGGAACATTTTTGCCACTTCTTCCCTGTTAAAAAAAAACAACCAACAAATAGTAAGTTGTCAAGGATGGAGAACTATTGTTGCAGTGAGCAGAATGGGTGCTTATTATCAGTTATGGACACGCCCAGGTCAAGAGTGAAGTGGTTTTTTTCTGTTTAGTTTGCTGAAAAGCTGGGATGGGTATAATTGCTGGTTGTCATTTGTAATGGAGTACATGCAGTATTAGAATGATTCAGATAATTTGTTGTAATTACCCTCCATCAGGAGCTTTACAATGCTCAAAATACAATCTTGGAAGCAATGGAACTGAATCCTTTGAATGGAAGGCAGCAGCCCTGGAGAGCACAATATCATTTATAGATGTCAATCAACTCGGTGAGGTAAACAAAACAAAGGTGCTGGGCTCTTCCATAAATTCTCCCAGTGCCCTAAACCTACCCAAAAATTTGGCAGAACAAGCAACATGCCTGGAGTGCTGATAAATCAAAGCTTTTGCAGAGTTCCTCAAAGCATGCAGGGTTTGAAAAGCATTGTGTGCCTTGAATAAAGCATGATCCAGAAAAACCTCCTCGTGTCACCCCCCCGGGACTGTTACTCATCCTGGCTCTGCTGTAGAGGGAGAGAAAATCTCTCTGAGGTGCTGCTGCCCCTGATTCTGTGTGAGAAACGCTGGTGAGAAGTGGGAGATGGGAGCACAGCTCTGTGGGGAGGCAGAGGTTCCCATTTGCATTGCCCTCGCTCTCCACACCCAAACCAACCAACAGATGCAAACCAGGCAGGGGAGGCTGAGCTCCCCAATTTGTATTCTCCTGGCTCCAGGCCTGAGCCTTGTCTGGCAAAGACAGAGAGAGGGAGTGAAAGAAACCCCAGAGCCTCATGAATAGAAGTGTGACCTTTACCTACTGTGATAATTCTGATGTAGAACAACCAAATTCCTGGAGATGTTTAATCAGCAAAGTTGAATTTTGATGAAAGCACATGTCACAGTGCCATTACTGCTGCAGGAATTAATTCTGATTCATAGCAATGTTCTGGCTTGCTGGGGATTAACATGGGTGAACTGTCACCTTTTTCAAATTCCTCCCAGCCCTGCTGGCCCAAAGTTAAATTTAACATGGAAAAAATGTCACTGGCACCCAAAAGCCCCTGAGTGCTGGGCTGATCCCACAGCAGGGGAGGGGGATTCTGTCCTTTTGTCCCCACAGGTGAGACCTCACCTGCAGAGCTGCCCCAGCCCTGGGGAACCAGCAGCAGCACCTGGAGCTGCTGGAGCAAATCCAGAGGAATCCTTGGAGCTGCTCCAGGGCTGGAGCCAGGCTGGGAGAGCTGGGGGTGCTCACCTGGAGAAGGGAAGGATCCAGGGAGAGCTTCCAGCACATTCCAGGGGATCCAGGAGAGCTGCAGAGGGACTGGGGACAAGGCATGGAGGGACAGGACACAGGGAATTGGGAAAGGGGAGATCTGGGAATTAGGAATTCCTGGCTGGGCTGGAATTGCCAGAGAATCCCTGGATCCCTGCAATGGCCCAGGAATGTCCAAGAACAGGCTGGATGGAGCTTGGATCAGTCTGGGACAGTGGAAATTGTTCCTGCCATGACCTGGAAAGGTCCCTCTGCCCCAAACTGTTCAGTAATTCCATGATGAATAACCCAGCATTAGGATATCACATTCCACACCCACTCAGAGATGGAATTTATTTGGGTAACAAAACATCAAATGAAAGCTGAATTAAGGCACTGTGTGTATATTCTGTATTTTTAGCCTAGATTTTGGATGGGGAGGTGTAAATTGATGATGTTTTTATTTGTCCCCAGGGAAGCACATGCCCATGTGTAATCTCATAATGAGAATGACATCACTGCAAATTCCCTAAAATCATGACCCAGAATGTCCTTTAACCCAGGCATTTAAAAAACACTTGTTCCTCTAATTTAATGTATTTTAGGAAAAAAAAAAAAAAAAAAACAGAAGATATGAAGTCCAGTGCTGTGACTACACTGACATTTTTCTTCTTTCAAACAGAAATTGAAATAAAATCTGTCTCAGAATTCTTTTCCAATTCCCAAAGCTCAGGTAGATCCTGTTGGAGGCTTGGCTTTACCTTCAGGTGTTGGATTCCAAAGGCAATTTAAAACATGTTGTTTTCCTCTCCTTTTCATACAAATCCAGTTGGGATAACTGGGAGTGACAGTGAATTTTTCTGGAGTTTAATGGGCATAAACCTGTCTGAGGCTGGAATCAGCCTCAGGAATGAGGAGCAGAGCTCAGGGGATGATCCCTGCCCCTGTGTCCTTGTCCCTCACAGGCACTTCCAGGTTTGCTGGCAACTCCCAGCAGCTCCACATGGGAAAAAAAAAAAAAGTCAAATTGTCAAAAATCATTAGTGGCTGTCACTTCATGAACCTTCACACTGGAGTTCCCCCTTTGGAGTTTCACTGGAGTGATTTTATCTTTCCTCTACTTTGAATAAGTGGGACAATGTTGGACAAAACTGCTGGAATTTAACCCGTTGGTGGTTTTTTTGTTATGGCTGGTTTTGGGTTATAGTGTGAATTTAGCAGTTTGAGGCTCAGTTCTGTGCTCTGCCAGGAGCTTTTCTCCTCCTAATTATTCCTTTTAGACTCAAATTCCCCAATTCCTCTGCTCCAGGTCCATGTTGAAGCTGTCCCACAATAAATCTCTGATCCAAACTCCTCCAGGACATCCCTGCTCCAAAAAAACCACTGAAGCAGAGCTCTGAGAGGGTTGTTCTTTAAATAAATCCCTTTTCTGTCCCTCTGACTATGAGAAGTGGATTTTGGGAGCCTTATTTACACTTTTTCCCCCCCAGAATCTCAAAGTGCTGCTGCTGCCCAAGGCTGCTGAGCCTGTGTTTCATGGGAAGTTTTCACAGATTCATTTTCTGCACTAAGTCATCCCAAAATAGAAAAGGTTTTGCTTTCGTTTATATGCTTTGAATTCCCAAATTTTAAAGCATATATTAGTAATGCTTTGGTTCCCTAATTAAATACCTAATTATATTTAGCAGTTTTAAGGGGTTTTTGCTGCTTTCTGGTGGCTTTTGCTGCTCTGATCTTTGCTGTTTGTGACATTTCCAACATATGTTTGAATTCTTCCATCTCCTGTGCCTTGTCATTTCGTTGCTCTTTTTTGTAAAGCACTGATATGTAACTTTTGCAAGATAATTGCACAATAACAACTCCAGTGTTAATTTTTTTTTAAAAAAAGCCACAGGAGCTCTAGGTATTCCCTCAAAGAAATGGAGAACAAGAACCCAGCTGGTGCTGGGAGTAGCAGAGTAGCTGGGGAAGGGTAAAAAAAGAGTTTAATGCATATTTTTGCCATGATTTGTGTAAAATTCCCTTTTGGGAGACAAAGAAAAGCAAAACAAGAGCACAGAAGTCACCTTAAACGTGGCCTGGAGGTGCTTTTTACAGTAAATCTTTTGACATTTTTGATATAAAGTTGGGGGGGAAATTCCCACCTCGTGTGACAAGTGACCCCAGAGGGGGCAGGAGTGTCACAGGCCATCAATGTCCATCCTCCCAAAGCTCAGCCTGGCTTTGCCTTTGTTCCTGGAGCCCAGAGGTGGCCAAGGGGGTGGAAGGAGGGAGGTTCCAGGCTCCAGGGCTGTCTGTCTGTCTGTCTGTCTGTGGGTGACTCCAGTGTCACTTTGGGTTTAGCAGGGAGTGTTGGTTTATGGAGGGAGACAGAGCCTGGGTGCCTCAGGGGGGTGGATTTGGGGTTGGGATGGAGATGTGGGCATGGCATCCTCAGGTCACTGCAGCAGAAAAACTTCCCTGGGGATGGATGGGCAGCTGGAGAATCCTCAGCTGGAAAATCAATCACTGCCTGTGCTTCAGCTTCCCTGCTTTGGGGGTTTTCCTCTTTGTTCAGTTGTTTGCTGTGGAACAAAAAGCACAGCAAAATGGTGCCCCTCACTTTTCACACATCACTGTCACTATGGTTGTATTTCTGTGCAAAATTTGCACTGAGGATTCTATGAAAGTTTTGGGGCACAACATGAGCATTGCACTTTAAGGCTCTAAGAGCAGCAGAAAGGATAATGCAACATGTAATGGAGAAGCAAAAGAGAAAAGAGCTTTATTTTAAGAAACACTACACTATATGTAGGGTAGTTTGTGCAAAACAGAATAGAAAAGGCTCATTGGTCAAAGAAGACAACACCTCTCTGAAAACATGCTTTATGCAAAATATCATATCTCTCACACACCCTGCAGGTGTTTAATCATTGTTAGAATTCCTTGACCTTGTAAAGGCCTGAGAAAGGCAAGGCCTCAAGGCTGCTTTTTCCCTGGTCCCAGCAGCATCCAACAACTCATGAGGTTTATCAGATTCTGTTCATTCTAATGGAAATCACTGCAGTAACTCAGCACTGGTGCAGTCTGGTCTGTTTTTATGGAATCCAGAGCAGGGTGAATTAAAAAGATGGATATTCACAGGTTATTTATTGGGAAAATCAGCTTTTTCCTGCAGTTACAGAATCCCAGAATGGCTGAGTTGGAAGGGACTTAAAGCTCATCCCATTCCACCCCTGCCATGGCAGGGACACTTCCATCATCCCAGGTGCACCAAGCCCAATGTCCAGCCTGTCCTTGGGCATTCCAGGGATCCAGGGATTCTCTGGCAATTCCAGCCCAGCCAGGAATTCCATCCCAAATCTCCCGTTTCCCAATTCCCTGTGTCCTGTCCCTCCATCCCTTGACTCCAGTCCCTCTCCAGCTCTCCTGGAGCCCCTGGAATGTGCTGGAAGCTCTCCCTGGATCCTTCCCTTCTCCAGGTGAGCACCCCCAGCTCTCCCAGCCTGGCTCCAGCCCTGGAGCAGCTCCATGGATTCCTCTGGAATCTCTCCAGCAGCTCCAGCTCCTCCTGCTGTTGATCTGGTTGGGTCCAAACCTTCCAAGGGCTCCCCAAGCTCCCCATGTGATGCTCAAGGACAAAGCTCAGCTGATAATGAAATGTGCACATTTTCCTTCAGGATATTTATAACCACAGTGAGAAATTTCCTCTTGCTTTGCATGTCAAATAGGTGGGAATTTGAATTCCCACAGACAAATTCCATCCAGGGGTGAGGACAGTGTGAACAGACTTTTTCACCCTCTGAGTTGCATCTGAAAGGGAGAGCAGGATCCAGTTCTCTGCTTGCTGGAATGAATGTCAGAGAGGACATGGCCTCATTATCCTGCTTTCCCTTTTCCATCCACATGAGCTCTGGCAGCTTTGTGGGTGTTGTTCAAAACCACTGATTTTTGCCATTGATCCCAGAATTTCCATCATTGAAAGAACATGTGTATATTGTAATTATGTGATGACATGCAAATGATGTCTTCTAGTGAAGAACCCAGGGTTCTGATACTGATAAAAAATTTAAAAACACCCTTTTGGTTAAAGTCAGCCTATGGCAGTCTCAGGGTAATGATTTTCCTTGCTTAAAATCCCAGGACTTTTGGTTTTGCTGAGTTCACAGCTTTTCCTTAGATCTCTCCAGTCAAATATCCAAAGTGACCCCATTTCTTTGAATTATTTGGGTAGTTTATTATTAGAATAATTATTATCGTTATTTTAATGCTTTATCTTTTAAGTCACATATTACAGTGAGTGGGGATGATTTTCATTTCTCATGGCTGCATTTCAAAACAATTAATTAAAACAGGGAAATTTCTGGGAAGAAGGTGCTGAAGAGACCTGTGGGGGTTGAGACATCACTGGCTCTTCTCTTTTTCTAAATTTGGATGAATCAAATCCTTGTTTTGCCTTTTCCCCTTGGGTTGAATCTTTCACTGAGAAGCTTCTAAAGGGAGATGGGATGGGTGGAAGCAAAGGATTTCAGGTTTGAGATCAAGGCTGGTTGGATGTTTGAGGAAATAACTTTGAGTTGTGCCAGAGAAGGTTTAGATTGGATATTAGGAGAAATTTCTCAAGTGCTGGAACTGGCTGCCCAGGGAAGTGGTGCAGTCCCATCCATGGAAATGTTAAAAGAAATGTGTGGATTGAGGTCATGGTTTGGTGGTGTTGGGTGGACTTAAAAGTCTTTTCCAACTTTTACAATTCCATGTTTCTATAATTTCCTTTGAAAGGTGAACCTGTTGTCAAACCAGCTGAAGTGGCAGCACCAACTCCCCCCTCCCTTAATGACCTTTTAACCTGCTTTAATAGGAATTCCTTCCTTCACTGCCACAGCCCATTGTGGATAAATCCCAGAAATTTCACTCCACTTTCATCTTGCCTTTTTTTTCCCCCTCTTTTCTGACCATTTTGGTACAAATCAGCATCACAATTGTACCAAAAATTCATTTTTCTAAATTTCTGTTACTTTGCTGCCACCTCCCAGAGCCCAGAGCAGAAGGGAAGGGGATCAAACATTATTCCAGCAACAAATCCACTTGGGGAAGGGTTCAGATCCTCCTCTCTTGAATGTCACTGCTGTCCCAGTGACCTGATGCTGAGATGGATTTGCTTCCCCCCAACTCATGCCACAGAAAATACTGACCTGACCCTTTACAAACAACACGCTAACATTTATAAATTTTATTTTCCTTGTGGAGAGAAATAGTTCCAGGTGGACAGGAGGGATCCTTCTGTCATGGCATTGCTTGGCTCATGGCAGAACATTCCCAATCCATCCCTTTCTCATCCCATTTATTTTGTCTGTGCCTGCTGGTCTTTAGCTTTAATAAATTGCTTTTTATGATATTTTCTACTTTGTGTGGCCATCACCAAACACAGATGAAATCAAACCTTCTGTAAAGTGTGGTTGATTTTTGGTGTCTTTGGGAAGAAGTTTTCTTGTTTCAATCCAATTTCTGATGGAGGTACTGGTGAGACTTAGGGTGATCTTTGCCCATTTCTGAGGAAATCTTGGAAAATCCTGGCTCTGTTTTGGCTCTAAGGTGAAGTTTTCTCCCACAAGAGAAACAACAGAGATTTAGAGCTCACTCTCTTTGGGTTTGGCTCAGTAGTGGCAAACTTTAAATTTCACTTCTTGCTGCCTCTCCTGAATTTAATTGTGAACCAAAACTGAGTCTGAAGGAGGAACTGAGACTGAAGGAGAAAATATGATTGCTATCCATAATTATATCCCATGAATAAATTCAAGTAGCAATTTGGGTAAGGAATAAATGGATATAATTTTCCCTTCCCCATCCCTTGGTAAGACACAGTTTGTTGTCTTTTTTCCTAGCTGTGAATTCAGATATCTGAATTCTATGCTCACACTCTTGGCACTTGTGTATTGGTTTTAGGTTTCAAACTCATTTTAATAATGCAAATTAATAAAAATAGCCTAAGAAACAAAGCATTAATATGCTCTATCTGGAATGCAGCTGGTGGGGGGTGTTTGTGTGGAGTGACCTGTTCTGGGCATTGGTTTCAACTCTGGACTTTTAGAGGTTAAAAATAAAACTAGGATGGAAAATAAAACATCATTTTTTGTGGTCTGGATCTGGTGTATTCCCCAGAATGGATGGGGAAGAGCAGGAGGTATCCTTGGGGAAGGTGTCCAGGTTGGAATGAGAGGATCTTCCAAGATCCCTCCCAATCCAAACCTTTCTGTGTTTCCCTGGTTCTGGTGCCTAACTCTTGGAAGACCAGCATTCCTTGAATATTTTCTTTGGAGGAGAACAACTTAATAATGTCCCTGCACAGAACATGGAGCTTTAAATTGCCCATTTCAGGGAAACCTTGACTTGTAGAATTTAGGAGGAATTAAAGGAGACCTCAGTTTGGCTTTGCAGTAAGTCTGGTGCAGCAGGACCAAGATGCTCCTCTCACTTTGTTATTGCTCTGGATCAGTTTGGGGAAACTTAATTTGCTTTTAATTCATAAGAAGAGATTTTAAAGAAGGTGCAGACTTGATATAAATCCCAGAATTATGGAATGGTTTGGATTTGATGTTGAAGCTCATCCAGTTCCACACCTTCCACTATCCCAGGTTGCTCCAAACCTCATCCAACCTGGCCTTGGGCTCTTCCAGGGATGGAAAACCTTCATCAAAAAGCTTTTATACCTGAATTGAAGATCCAAAAAATGGGATTCTGCTCCTTGCAGGACTCAATCCCAGCTCTCCCACTGATGTCAGCTGCAGAACAGCTTTGCCTGGTGAAGATCCTCTGGTGTCCCACCCAACTCTGCCATCACAAGAGGTTTGGGGATGGCAGTGGATGTGTCACCAGCTGGTTGTCACCGTGCTCCTGTCCCCTCCCAGGGTGTGGGATTTGCTCAAGCAGCCAAGCAATTGTTGCTTAATGAGCATCCTCTGATAACGACTGGAATTAATTTCTTCAAGATGACACTGTAATAATTAATACAGCCCTCTTGGGCTGCATGGCATGGAATTGAGTCCAGGAACTGGAGATATTAAAGTGTCACCATCCATGTCCCCCACATGTAAAATGCCATCATCAGCTCCTGCAATCTGCCTTTATTACAGCCATATTAAAATGGATGTTTTACATCTTCATTGCAGCCTATTAACAGCATTTCCTTGATTTAAGGAATAGCTCCAGGATGCAAAAGCAGCCCCATTTCCATGAATAAATTTAGCACTTTAATGCTATTTATTTACTCCACACTGTAAAATGGAATAAGATAAATAATGGATCCCCACTGGGGCGTGGGCTGAGGTGGTGATCAACATCCCAGCAGGTCAGGGAACAGCTCCAGTGGAGGAATAATGATGGAGATTCACAGAGCTCCCAGGGATGCCATTTATGCACCTGGGCCTAATAAAGGAGGAATTACAGAGTTAACAACGTGCCTGGCACTGGGATTGGGATGGAGTGAGACCAGCTGGATCACCAGGATCTCAGTGTCCCATCAGAGCTGGGGACAGCAGGAGTTTGGAGGACCTGATGTCCCATCCAGGTGGAATCTGCTGGCTGTTGGATACCTGGGGTTATTTCTTTACTGCCTGGAAAATCCAGTCCAGGACAAGCTTCCTGCTCATCCAGTCATTGCTTGGACACTCCAGGGATGGGAACTCCAAACCTCCCTGGGCAGTTCCAATCCCTGAGCACCTTTCCATGGGGAAATTCCTGCTGAGTCCACCCTGAGGCTGTTCCCTCTCCTCCTGTCCCTGTTCCTGGAGCAGAGCCCGACCTGGGGCTGTCCCCTCCTGGCAGGGACTTGTGCAGAGCCACAAGGGCCCCCCTGATCCCCCTTTTCTCCAGGCTGAGCCCCCTCCCCAGCTCCCCCAGCCATTCCTGGTTCTCCAGACCCTTCCCAGCTCCATTCCCTTTCCTGGACATGCTCCAGCTCTTTGAGATCTCTCTTGTCCTGAGAGTCCCAGAATTGGACACATCATCACATATCTGGAGACATCCAGACAATCAGAAATAGTAAAAAAATCCAACTGAGGTCGCCTCAATTTCCAGCTGGATGAACCTCTTCTATTTTCAGGTGCTGCCTTTTGTTTTCAGCAAAACACCAGCTTTGCATGGAGCAAATGGATTGATTTAATGGGAACAAAACCATTTAATAGCTAATTAATTCCAGGGATGATTTGTGACCACCCTTAGTCATGGAAGCTCCATGGATCCAGAGGCACACCCAGAACAGATGTGCTGGAGGAGGAATGAGCTCTTCAGCCTCATCTCCCTTTTCCAACCAGGCCCGAATTAAATCCAAATATAATTTACATATCATTGAGACGGCTGGAATTCCCAGTTGGACACGAGGATATGTGTCTTGTGTTCAGTCTCCTTTTCATTCTGCTCAAATAAATCCTTTCCCTGTGTGGGAGAATAAAGCTTTCCATGAGCTTTGCTATGCAGGAGCTCCTTCCCATCAGCAACTCACACAGTGTTTGAAAGGGATCTTGCAGGAACAGCCCCCACTGGATTTTTTTTTTTTTCTATATCTTTAGGAGTGGGGGGATGGCATCAGGAAACCACTAGAGACATCTCTTGTGCCTCTGGAAACACATCCTGGAATAAAAGGAGCTGGTTGCTGCCTAATGAAAAGAGGAATTGGAAGCCTGCCACCAACTTTTGCCAAGATTTTCACCTTCCCGGGCAAAATCCGCCCACATTTCTCTGCAGAGAGCTCCAGGAATTGTGTGTGGAGAGGAGGAGAGAGCAGAAATGACTGCTGGATGAAGTAAATTAGATCAGGGACATGGCAGGCTTCCCTAATGGTGATTTTATGGATGCTGGGTGTTTGGGGAGGGGTGGGAACGAGCCAGCTCTCATTGCTCTGGGTGAGCCAGGTTCATTTATGTGTCTGCATCTGCCCCACTCTCATTTCTGGAATCACAGACTCTGCATCCCTGTGGTCTCCCAGGCAGGACAACAGGATACAAAGAACAGGAATCCAGAGGAGAGAACTTCCTTGCTCTGCTGTTGTCAAAAAAACCCAACGTGAAGTGTGTGGAAGAAATGCTCATGTGGAAGGAGGAAAGCTTCTCACTGATTTTTGTTTGAGAACAGGGAATCAACAACATCCTGGTTTGTCCCAGCCCCAGGGCAGGGACTGTCCCTGTGCTGAGGGACCCTCTGAAATCCTGGAGGCAGCTCTGGGATGAATGGAGAAGTTGCTTTGCCAATGTAAGATGTTTAAATGCTCCAGGGAGAGCTTCCAGCACATTTGCAGGGCCTGGAGGGGCTGCAGGAGAGCTGGAGAGGGACTGGGGACAAGGGATGGAGGGACAGGACACAGGGAATGGCTTCAGAGTGGAAAGGGGAGATTGGGGAAGGAATTCCTGGCTGGGCTGGAATTACCAGAGAATCCCTGGAATGTCCCAGGCCAGGTTGGACATTGGGGTTTGGATCACCTGGGACAGTGGGAGGTGTCCCTGCCATGACAGGGGTGGCACTGGATGAGCTTCAAGGTCCCTTCCAACCCAAACCATCCTGAGGTCCTACAAACATCTTTTGGAATATGCAGGACTGGGAATGGACCCTCAAAAAACAGAATTAGGGGATAGAAGGAATAATGAGGAGGCAAACCCACTCCTGCACTGCAGGTGGAATTCTGTGCTGGGAACAAATTTCTGATGCTGTAGGAGAGTAACTGGGAGGCAAGAGGGAGTTTTCATCCTCACAGGTTTTTCCAACAACAGTGCTTTTGTTGGGGAGGGAATAGAAAAATCTTATGAGTGCCTAACAAGTAGTTCTGAAACAATAGATGAAATAGAGATGTTGGCAATCTTTGACATAGATGCTGAAAACAGTCATGTGAAGGTTTGAGGCCTCTTCCTTTGTTTAGATGATACCAAATGCCACAAATACCAAAGAACCAACAGACATCCTGCCCCAAGCCTGGCAGGAAAGGTCTGAAGATAAGGGTTACAGATAAGAAAGCCATAAAACATGGTAATTTAGTAGTTCCTATAGGTTGCATGCAAACATTAAGAAATTAGTATATTGTATTAGATTGGTAATTGGAAATTAGAATATTCATCGTGGAAGAATACTTATGGAATTGTAAATGGGAAATCTCTCTTTCTCTCTCTTATCCCCTTGCTCTCATCTCTTATTTCTTACCCTCCATGCTCTACACTCTCTCTTACACCCATGCCCTTATAATAAACTACAAACCTAAAGAACAGAAAATAGAGAGCTCCTGAGTCTGTCCAGCAACCATCCGGCCAACAGTCTAACCCCCACAGACAGCGCTGCTCTTCAGCCTGGGAAAATCCAAATATTCCATCTTTGTCCTTCCATCCCTCCATGGGAGCACTCTGTGACATCCAAACCCACATCTTTGGTGGCTCTGTCCACATGGTGCTAAGGATCCTATGACACTGGGAATTAACCCAGGGCTATTCCTTCCTAATCCAAAATGAGTTTTGATGTCCAGAATTGCCCTGGGCTACTGTTTGAATGAATTAAGATTCCAGCATTGCCTCATATTTGTTAACTTGCTGTAGAATGAACTGGGAGTCAGATCCTCATTTAGTTAAAATAAATGTACTTCCATGGCTTTAAATAAATTTCAACCAGTGGACGATTTTGCCTGGGGGGGATTTAAGAGGCTGCATGTTGGCTCAGGATCTGAGTTGCATTATAATGAGCAGGAAACATGGAATATATGTGGAATTTAAAGGAAGAGGTTTATACCAGGCTGGTTTTTACCTCATGCCTCATTTTCCTAATAGGAATGGGAATAAATGGTTGTGCCATTGAACTGGGGTGGAAACAAATGGATGTGCCATCAAATCCGTGGCTCTGGGAGGAAAATCAGTCAGTACAACTCTAGAATGAACATTCTCTCATTTTCAGCCACTAGATGCAACTTCCCCTTCATGTTTTTGTTGTTTGGGCCTTGTGAAGAAAACATTTCAATGAAGGAGAAGAGATCAAGGGACGTTTTCAAAGTCAGCTCTTTCCCCCAAAGCTTTCAATCTCCCGGCTCATTTTCCGTACTCCGTGACCCCCTCGAATGTCATCTGCTCTTTTCCAGCTGTAAAGCTTTTCCCTCTCCCCTCCTTTCCCTCGTGGGTCTCCTCTCTTCTGAGCTGGCCTTTCTTCCTTTGTGAGCCTTCCCTCCTCCTCCTCATCCTCCTCTCTGGGGCTGACACCTTTTGTCAGCGTTATCAGGCAGATGAGAGCGCTCGGACTGGGGGGAACTGCTACAAATTCTTCTGGGTCAGCAGTTTGTTTCCCAATGATCCTTTGATTTCTCAGGACAAGGTGTCATTGATCCGTGTCAAATTTGTGGCTAAGCCCAAGTTTGAATGAGTGTGGGTTTAACCAGCTGAGGTTTTGTGGGGTTTTTTTGAGGGAAACAGTGATTTAGAGGAAAGGAGAGAAGAATTGAGAGAAGAGTTTTTAGCTCTTCTCTCCCTGAACTCTGCATCTCTTGGGTTTTTAATAAATGGGTCTCTCTGGGCAAAACAGGGTAAGAAAATTATCAGGATGTCCAATGGAGATGCTTGAAATTTTGGCAGGTTTGGCTTGTGATTCTTTCAAACTCTTCCAAGGAATTCTATCAGGCCTTCACAGATCCACCCCACATCTGGGAGATGCCACTGGGTTGTTCCCACCTGGTTATTTTGAACAGTTGCTGCATTTCCTCCCTCTGACACTCAGCAGTGGCTTCCTGGGTATCTTCACTGCAGGGGTTTGAATGAACATCCCTTGACCTTACACAAAATATCCCTTTAGGTCTTGGAATTAATGCCTTTTTTTCCCCACTCTGTAAAATGTGCCCTCTCTTTCTTAACATCGAGATTTCCTCTCCCTCCAAACTGGAAGTGAAGTTGTTTTTCTGTGCTTCCAAATTCATGAATATTCACTCAGGAATTTCAGAGTGTTTGGAGCAAAGGGGCTCTGTTGTTCTTCACAAATCTCCCACCCCTCCTGAGGCATCCATGGCCGAATTCCCAATCCTGTCAGCCCTGGGAAGGGGCTGGAGCTGCTTCTGTTTCTGGGTCTCCTCAGGTCTGTGGCATCACCCATCAATCAAAAAGCTGTGAAAGGAGCTCCTTGAAGCTCTGCCAGCTCCTTTTGCCCCAAATTTGGGACGAGCTGCTGACAGCCAAGCGTGTGCCAGCTCCATCTCAGGGTGAGTGAGGAGATTTTGGGATTGCTCCAGGTGTACCTGGATGTTGGAACCCAGAAACCTGAGAGTTTTGAGCTTTCTGTGCTTTCTGGCACTGACCCCCTGGAGAGCACTGCTTTTGGCCTTGGAGAAAGCTCCCAAATTTGAGTGATGGAGTTAAAATCACAGGTGTGTAGTTAAAATAAAAATGTGTGGTGTCACATGGTGAAAGGTTTTAAATTTTTTGGTTTTATAATACAGTAATAGGTATGGGACAAGGTGGAGGATTTTGGGTGGTGTCTCTGTCTTCTTCCTTCTTCTTCATGATTTCAGGCAGTGGTTTTTGGTTGGACAGTCAGTGCTGCACTGTGGGTCACAGGAGTTTGGTTATTGGGTCAAAAATATAAATAATACAGGTGTTAGCTCTTTATTGCACAGTTTAGCTTTAAAAGACTTTGTAATTAGCTAAATTCAGCTCAATTTTGCTCACTTATACCTGGTAGCTAGAGGTGCTGCAGAACTCTCTGTGCTTTAGATAAGATTAAATAAACCAAGTCCAACATGAGAAATTCATATTCTTTGTGTTTTTAATCCTGACTCTGAGTGAAGACAGAAGAGAACTAAAACAAGTCACCAGTTAGGTGGTGCAGCTAACCCACTTACACCTGGACAGAGCTGGACCTTGTGATCCAGGTGCACATTGGTGTTTTCATCACAAATCCTATTTTTTGACAACCTCCTCTCTCAGATCTCCTAAGCACATGAGGTCAGTTTGCAAATCCTGGAGAGGGAATTTTTATTCCATCAGAGCAATTTGAGGTTTGCTCTACAAAGAAGGAAAAGCCAGTGTGCTGATTTGTTTGTAGGGACCAAAACAATTCAATTTTTCCAAAAACACTTCAATCCTGCCCTATCCCACTGGGTTTGAGCTTCTGGAAAAGAGCCTGGCTTTATTCACAAACTTGTGAAGAGTTGAGAAATTCATATTAAAACATAAAATAGCAAAATCTTCCAAACTCTCTCTGCCACCTCTCTAAAATCTAAAACAGCATCTAAGTCTGCCAAAGTGAAATGTAATTTCAGTTTATATTGGACAGTGCCTGAGGTTAGAATGAGCACCCTGTGTTTTATTTTCTGCCCTAACATGTACTTAAGGGGAATTACCACTTAAATATTTTAACTCTCCCAGCTTCTTCTTTGCTTGCTGCAGGTAACTGAATAAATCTTGGTTTTTATAAGGAATAAACACTTGTGCTCAAACTCTGCTCTGTGGCACGGTTTACATGGTGCAGAGTCTGTTGTGTTGTTAAATTCTCTCATCTTTATTCATGTCCCGGGGATGATTCAGCCTTTCCCCGTGAATTACAGGATCAGGAGCACTTTACAACCTGGAGGAGTTTAGCATCCAGAATAAATAGAGGGGTTGTTTTAAGGTCTGGGAAATTTGTTTGTGCTCGTTCAGGAGGCTGGAGCTGAGCTGAGTTTTTGGCTTTAGCAACTCGCAGAAGAGGAACTGCGAGATTTGGGCTCTCTCAAGTTGATGAGAGATGCCCTCATCAGTGCAAATTCCGTGTCTGGATTCCTTAAATCCCGTCTAAAAGCAGAACTGGGGGAGATGAGCAGCTCCCTCTGAGCCCGGCTCTGAGCTGTGCCGGCAGTAATTACCGCCCTGGCTCCCTCTGTTTGCTCATCCTTGCCGTCAATTAAGAAGGGAAGATTTGGGACTTGTCTGGAACTTGATGGGCTTTGCAAATAGAGATGTGCCTTCAAAGAGTCATTTAGAGCAATTATTTGAGAGCAGCTCTTTGCTGATGGAGACAAAACACGCTATTAGAAGTTTAAAAAAAAATATGTAAGACCAGCACAGCAGTTATTTTCTTAATGTGCTCCAGTTTATGGCTTTTTAGTCTGGAATCGTGGAAACCCTCAGCTTCTTACAACTGTTTTTATACATTAACAGAGGTTTTGAATTGCTACACTCACAGATCTGCTCTTAGGAAACCTCCTGGTGAAGGGCTGGGATATGATACTCGACTCTATTTAAATGGATTTTTTCTGACTGGAGTGGAGCTGGCTTGAAAAATCTTCATTTTAATATTCCAGTGTGTATTATTATTATTATTATTATTATTATTATTATCATCATCATCATCTTCTTCTTTTCTTCATCATTATTATTATTGGAAAGGCAGCACTCTGCCTTTTCAGGGAAAGGATGTTGCCACCAGGAGATGGATCCTCCTCCCTGGATCCCCACAGCCACACTAGGATGGGAGAAATTTGGGACTGAGCACCAGAGTTCATGTGAGCCCCCTAAAAAGAGATCCTGGATCTCCAGTGGATCTTTGCAGAGAGACAGCAGCAATTTGTTTTTGTGAGAAATACAAATTCTGGTTTGTGTCTCCTCTTAGGGAGGCTGTTCACTCCTCTTTAACTCACTTGGGGTGTATCCCCAGAGGTCAGCTCCTCTCAGACTCCCAAAAACCCCTCCTGCTCCATGGATTGGCAGTCATTGCTCTGTTGAGGTTTGCACAAATCCACGGTGTGTGTCTGAGCTCCCTTTGCAGGCAGTTCCAGTGGGGTTTGTGGTGATTTATTTCTCTCCCAAGGAAACATTCAGTCCCATCTGTAGAGTCAGGAGTACCTGCAGCTTTCTGCTGTCTCCATTTTTTGTGTTTTTCTGTGTCCAGACACAGCAAAAACTCACATTCTGCTTTAGCTTTTCTCATTCCCTGGCTGAATTGCTCTGAGTGTGCTGAAATCTCCCATTCCCACCTCCAGTCCCTTTTCCTGCCCACCCTCATTCCTGTCTTTACCAGCTCCACCTTCACAGAACCACCACTGAAGGGTTTGGGTTGAAAAGACCTTCCTGATCCAGTTTCACCCCTTTGCCATAGGTAGAGACCCTTCCACGAGATTTATTTCCCTCCTAAAGATTTCTACAGGGCATAATAATAATAACAACCCAGTTTTCCTCCTCCTCTTGTTGTTGGAAACTGGGATTCATGTTTTTTTAGGGACACTCCAGGTGTGACCACATCTTCTGTGAGCTGAACAAGAGCTGCTGTCCAGAGCTAACCCTGCAGAGTTATTTATCTTACCCCAAGATCCAGAGGTTTTGGATCTTGGGAAATGATAGAAGAAATCCTGGGAGGACAAAGCCCAGAGGGAACTCTTGACTGTGCAGTTTTGACGAACAGTCCAGAGTCTGTTCTTGTGGCTTAACTTGTTTGCTCATTAAATGCATTAGGACACCTTGGGACAGGTAAATCTCAGTTTTACCCTCTCACCTCCCTGCAAAGGCCAAGCAGGGCCTGGGGTGCAGCTCAGCTGCCTCTTGGGCTGCAGCATTCCCCCCAGGCTTCCTGCTCTCCTCAGCTTTGCCTGGGCAGCTCCACCCTTCTGATGCTGGAGGCAGCTCTGCAGGTGGGGTCTCACCTGATGATCCCAGCCCTCACCTGCCCACCCTGGATTCTCTTGCCTTTCTGGTCAGGGCTGCTCTCAATCCCTTCTTTAGGGAAACCCTGACCCACCTCAGCACCTTGCACTTGCTCTTCTTGAATCTCATCAAATTCCCCACTCTCAGCTGACAAAACCCCAAAGCTTTAATCAGTAAATCCTGCTATGACAGGAATTTAAACTTGGGATTTGGAAGCTGCCTTGCTGTAAGTGATGCATATTCCCCTTCCCTGAGTGCTGTAGCACAGTGTTTTTCTTTGCAAAAACTCCTGGATTGAGCACTTGTGATGTTACAGGATGTTATTGGGGACTGTAAAAGAGGTGGGATCCGAAAAGGAGATGAGAAAAAGCCATCAGCTCCCTTGTTGCTGAAACAATGGCAGATGGGGTACACAGAACAGCTATTGAACGACAGCAGTCGAAAATGAACTCTATTATTTCTCACTCACTCCTCCTGTCAGTGATTGAGGCATTGCAGAGCACGAGCAGGAAAATAATGGGTTGCTTTCACAATGGGAGAAGTTTAACAAGTGCTAAATCATTCATTGGACACCAGGGCTGTGTCAGTGAGACTTCATCGAGTGCTGCTGGTGCCTGATTGCTCCTCTTGCCTTCCACACCCAATCTCCCGACAAGGAGACCCTCAGCATCCCAATTTGCTGCCCCTGGAGTGGGACTGAAATGCTCCCTGTGATGAGGGAGAGGTTTCCACACAAATCCCCTGCCAGGCTCTGCTTCCCCTGGCACAGGGCTCCCGAGGTGGGGCACAAAGCCACAGGATGGGCTTGGGGTGGGATATTCTCTGTGGCATTGTGTGGATGTGTAAACCTGGGTTCCCTTTGTGTTGTAGAGTTTGACTTCCTGGCTTCTGTGCTTGGCAGTTTTATTTTGGGACTTGGTGTGAGCTGTTCATTCACGGGGATCATCCTACAGCTGGAAGTGCACTGAGTGTTCTTGTAATCACTTGCTAATAATAACAGAAATATGGAATGGTTTGGGTGGGAAGGGACCTGAAAGATCATTCCAACTCCTGTCATGGCAGGGACACCTCCCACTGTCCCAGGGTGCTTCCAAACCCCATCCAGCCTGGCCTTGGACAGGGATCCAGGGGCAGCCACAGCTCTCTGGCAATTCCAGCCCAGCCAGGAATTCCTTTCCAAATCTCCCCTTTCCCCATTCCCTGTGTCCTGTCCCTCCATCCCTTGTCCCCAGCCCCTCTCCAGCTCTCCTGCAGCCCCTCCAGGCCCTGCAATGTGCTGGAAGCTCTCCCTGCATCCTTCCCTTCTCCAGGCTGCCAATTCCCAGCTCTCCACAGCCTCACACTGGATCCATCTCCTCTCCAAGGGATGGATGGATCCAGGGCCTTCCCTTGCAATCTCAGGGAACCATCAAGGCTCTCCCTTCCCTTTTCCTCTCTTTTCCATCCCCACTGGCCATCAAAATCCCTCTGGATGGATTCTGAGTGTCCTGAATCCCAGAATCCTGGGCTGCCCTGGCTGGGAAGGGAGCTCAGAGCTCATTGCAGGGACACCTCCCACATCCCAGGCTGCTCCAATCCTTCCTGGGCCATTGCAGGGATCCAGGGATTCTCTGGCAATTCCAGCCCAGCCAGGAATTCCTAATTCCCAAATCTCCCCTTTCCCTATTCCCTGTGTCCTGTCCCTCCATCCCTTGTCCCCAGTCCCTCTCCAGCTCTCCTGCAAGGGGCTCTGAGCTCTCCCTGGGGTTTTCTCTTCCAATTCTGAGTGCTTGCATCCCAGCTGATGAGTTTTCTGGGATTTAAATTGGGACAACTGATTTCTAAGGAGGCTTCTCCCTGAAGATTGGGAAGCACCTGGCAGGTTCTGTGTTTGGAAGGGTCACTGTCCCGTTTTTAATGGATGGAAAGCAGAGGTGTAGAAGCCATGAATAACCTGGCACAGAGAGGTAAAGCTCCTTGTCCCCACTCCCTCCATGTGACCTCTGCTGACCTCCCCCATCACTGTGGCTCTGAAAGCTTCTCAAATTGATTGGAGAACAATCACAGCAATAAGAGAAATAATTTGTTGGTTTATAGAGGAGCACAGTCCAGGAGGTGACCTTTCTATTTAACTTTAACTACAGCCACTACCAGAAACTTTCTCTGCTCTCTGGGCTTTTACTCCTAATTTCCAATGCACTTGTAGGAACCCAGAAACAAATTTTCCTTTGGAATGTGGCAGTTTAACGTGGGGAATGGGAGGAATTGGAGCTGCTTTGCCTTCTGTCCATGAGTGATGTCCAAAGTCCTCAAGGCAGGACGTTGCTCTAAGGGCAGCAGTAACAGGCAAGAGGGGGAAAAATGGGATTAAGGAGAGGTGAGTGAGGAAACTCTTGACAGCATCTTTCCTCAAACTGTCAGAAAAATACTTTTTTTCCCATTGCTTCTGCTCTGCCTGCCTCTAGAAAATCCTCTTTAAAGCAGCAATCTGTGTCAGCAGAGCAGAAACAGTGGTGACACAGCTCTCTGAGATACCTCAGGCCAGATTTCTGCCCAGCCCATCCTAAATTTGGCTAAAGGTGATCAGCTCGCAGTGGCCACATCCCAGCCCCATCAGCTGCCCAGTGCTTTCACTTCCATCTGCATCCAGTCCAAAGCCCTGGAAATCAAAGGCTTGGGCTGTGAAGAGCCCATTCATTATTCCAGGCTTGATCTTAATCACCAGCAGCCTAATTTGGCCCATTAGGAGCAGTAAATATCCGAGTCAGGGTGTGCAGCCCTCTTCAGGCCTCATTCGAAATTTTGCTGTTTAGTTAAAAAACAAAATAAGAAATCATCTGTCGTGTATTTGTCTGGAAATAAAAACTGATCATTCCCTCTTGGAACAGAATTTTTTGTGCCTTGGTGGCTGTGGACCCCTGAGAGGAATACATGAAATTGATAGAAATATTTTCTCCTTTTTTTTGTGTGTGTGTTTTGAGGTTTTTTTTCCCCTCATTTATTTCCTATACCCATGGTTCAGGGTGTACAAATCGATATAATCACTCTTTGGTCCTGATTTAACATTTTTTCAGCTCTGAATGGAGGAATTGAGTTACCTCAGAGAAGCTGCTTCGGGTAATTTGGAGGTTTGTTGCTAATATTTGGCAATTTGGGCAATTTGTACTTGGTTGCTTTATCCTCTTTTTACTGATCTCACTCAGTGCCTGTCCCTGTGTGTTTGTGCCTGTGTTGGGTTGGTGTGACCAGCAATGTGAATTCTGTCCCCAGCTGTTAAACCAGGTGGGGCAGTGATCCTGATCTCCTGGCACACATTATCTGCTCATGGGCCAGCCAAAAACCAGCTGGGCAATCATCTTTATCTTTGCCACAGCCCATCCTCCCTGCAGGAGATATCTCCTGTTAATGGCCATGGAGTCCCAGGGCATGACTGATCAAATTCCATCATCCCACTGGGAGATGCTCCAGCCAGGGCAGGAGCCAAGCCTTTCCTACCCAGAGAAAAACTGAGATTTGGGACACCAAGGCACCTTCTTCCCACTGCATTCCAGAGGAAAACCAGACCTTTCCACATCATCCCTGGAGCTTCAGAGGAAACTGCACCTTCTCCAGGAGCACTGCTCCAGCTGAACCACATCTGCCCCTGCAGGAGGATGCAGCCACCATTGAATGGGACTGCTGCCAACACCCTGCCTGACTGACGGGTGTCAGCTTGGATTCTGACTCTGGCAGGGTTTGGGATTGTTCTTTGTAATGCTGCATTTCTGTTTTAATTTTCCTAGTAAAGAACTGTTATTCCTAATTCCCATCTCTTTGTTTGAGAGCCCCTTAATTTCAAAATTATCATAATAATTTGGAGGGAGGGGGTTTACATTCTCCACTTCAAAGAGAATCTTCTGCCTTTATTGGCAGACACCTGTCCTTCAAACCAGGACAGTGCCTTCAATAAATGCTGTGCAAAGCCTCTGTCCCGGGATTTTTACCCATCCAGGAGGAAAAGTGAGACTTTTCCCCTTCAGGGAGCATCCTGAGTTGGAAGAGGATCCTTGAGTCCAACTCCTGGCCCTGCAGAGGACACCCCAAGAGCTCTCTGTATGTCTCAGAGGAATAATCCATCACCATCGGGGCCCAAATTTGGCAAATCTGAGCCCAAGCTGCTCCTTCCACGGCAAATTTAGGGAAGCAGAGACACAACAGCTCCATGGGAAAGTCTGTGGCAAAGCCAAGCTTTGTGAACAACAGCAGCAAAAAATGGGATAACCCTTGGTTTGCTATCCCACCAAATACAGAGCAGCAGAACAACCTCATCAGCAGAAGGAGAAAAATTATGGAGTTTCCCATGATTTATGATGTGGAGATCTCCTGCCTCATTTGTTGGGAGTCAATATTTTGCCCACTGGCTGTGGAAACCTCTGCAGAATGTGGATGTTCCATTCTGAAGCTGCTCCCATTGGCATTCCTTTAATGAACTCATAATTTATGGGCTGGGTTTTACATCTCCTCCTGTGCCCCCAGAGTTTGTTCCAGGCAGCTCTGAAGAAATGAGCTGTGGAGTTGTTACTCTCCTTGATTAAGTCAATAAAATCCATTTGTCTTGTTAGGTGAGGAGCTCCATTTGGCCTCCCAGATTCTACTTTTTTTTGGGAAAAGCAACAGGCAAGGCAGTGATAAAATGTGTGAGAATCAGAACTGACCAGGCACTGTCTGGAACTGAGGTGATGATCTGGAATTCTCACATGGTGACAGTGATTGTTCTACTGAAGAACGTTTTGTTGGTTTTAGATGATGGATTTTAATGATTTGGGTGTTTTTAAAATAAATTATCATTGCTGTGATAGATAGGAGATGGTTCATGTGCTGTCTTGCCTGAGGATCAGCCAGAGTTCTGCTCCCTCATCCCAAAAAGTCACATTCCTGTGTTTCACTTGTTAGAACCTTCACAATATCATCAATTGTTTTTATTTGCATTTTCACCTGCTGTGATTCTCAAACTACACCTTAAAGGACTCCTTGTCAAGGGTGGTGGTTCAAGTTTAATCCAGTTTAATAAAAACTGTGTTCATCTATTAATTTCCTTCCTGATCATGAAAAAGCTCAAGAGAAATGTGAAATAGCATTAAAATCCAGTCTCTGTTAAAGTCCTGGATCCCTGGCAGTGTCCAAGTCCATGTTGGATGGGGCTTGGAGCACCCTGGGATGGTGGAAGGAACTGGGTGGGCTTTAAAGTCGTTATCATTATTATTATTATTATTATTATTATTATTATTATTATTATTATTATTATTATTATCATTCCTCTAAGTCTTGGGGAGACACTGTGCCCTGACCTCTCTAAATTGCTTTTATCCCAAAGGATTGGCAGGAACAGCAAGGACCAGACTCCCCTTGAGCTCCTCCTCTGTATTTTCTCCCTGCTCTTTCAAGTGTCTGTTCTGATGTTCCAGCTGCCACACAAAACCAGCCCAGGGATTCCTGCTCCTGGTTGCATCACAGCAGGAAAAAGCCAAATTTGGGCTGTTCCCTGTGATTATTTGATGTGAGCCAGCGCTGACACTTCAAAACAGGCAGAGTTTCTGAATGCAAACATCCTCAAAAAAGTTTTCACTTTGGAATGTCTCCTTCAGTGTTTTCCAGGATAAACTCCCAAATCCTCCTGGATTAGAGTTGCCTCAGAGCTGTCACTTTTTGGCTGCCTTGTTCTGCAGTGCTTTGCAATTGCTGATTCACAGAGCAATAAACCCCCAGGACTTTGGGTTGGAATCTCTGAGAACAAAAAAAGGAATGGATTTCACCTTGCCACGAGGAGCTCCTGGCAGCATTTAGAGTCTGTAGAGACAATTCATCTTCCTCTCCCTTGTGACTGCTGTGCTGAAATCCCATTGTGAGGCAATAAAAAAGGGGGAATATTCCTATTTAAGTCAGCTTTTTAGAGCTCTCTTGGCATGCTGTCTGCTCGTTGCACAGTCACTGTGGTACCCAGCCAGTTTCACCAGTGGTGGGTGGCACAGTGACAGCTGCTAAATTGAGATAATTCCATGTTTCCTGATTAGCAAAACTACAAAAGCCAGAGGTGAAAAACCATTTTAGATTATCCTGGTGCAATATCTCTGTTTGTTATGAGCATTTCAGTGATGAATCAGCCCTTCAGCCTCAGTGGGGGCCCAGCAGGGCACAGGCAGGTGAAAAGAGGATGAAATGTGGCTGAAGTGGGCAAACAAGGGATGAGAGAACAGAAGGATAATTACTCCCATTTTGTGGATGGGGAATGAACACCCAGGAAGATCGAGGGGTTGATCAAAGAATCATTAATTTCCACATTCAGGTGTTTTTTGAACACTCCCAGAGACGCTGATTCCAGCCTCTTCCAATTCCTCTTCAATCCTTGTGGGTCTTCAGTCCTGAGAGCTCTGCACTCCCATGGCCTTGATCCAACAAACTGGAGCAACTTTGGATCTTCTATTCCTTTTTAGTTTTAGGGTTTTTAGTTTAGAGTTCCAGGGAATCAGGAGCTGAACCAAAATTCCTGTCGAGTCCTTAAAATCTGATCCCATCCACCAACTCAAGGAATAATTTTCCTCCCATTTCTCTTTGCTGATGCATTTGGAGGCAGCAATTGAACATATTTTGGAGGAAAAAAAAAACAAGCCCAGATGCTTATTTCAAAAGGGAAGAAAGCAGCATTGTTAAAGCTGCATTTAAGTCGTTATCTCTTCTTTTTACTGCTGCTTCTTTTAAGAAGTCTCTCCAGTTTGGCTTTCAGGGATAACAAACCCAGAGTGGAAAGCAGAGGTGGTGGCTGCTGTGCTATTCAACATCTGGGGGTTGGGAGGCAAAGGGAAAGGGGGAAATCTATGAACTATCAAAATGTTGTTGGCTTTTCATCCCCAGATCAATGTGGGATCTCTCAGCACATCACAATGTGAAATGGTGCATAATATCACAGTCCTAAATTGGCCCAAATTATTGTGGTTTTAAGCCAAGCCAGCTTTGTTTAAATAATGGCTTTGCCATGGAGATTTGTCTCATTGATTGGATACTTTGGAGTGGCAGAGTGAGAAAAATGAATTTGTGTCAGGCTGAATTACAGATTTCCATGTATTATTTAAGCACTGCTCTTTACCTCCCCCTCTGTCAATCATCATTTCCTTGCAGATTGCTCAGTTTTTGATATTTCTCAGAGTTGAAGGTTACTTTTTTTTTTCTCCAGCAGCAGCTTTAAAGCAAATGTTATTTTAGTGATGATGTCACTAATATGATGATAGTAATTAATAATTATGGGATTTATGAATGGGTGTGTTGCCATTCTCCCCTTCAAGTCTCCTGAGACCCCACCTGCAGAGCTGGGGGTGCTCACCTGGAGAAGGGAAGGATACAGGGAGAGCTTCCAGCACATTCCAGGGGCTCCAGGAGAGCTGGAGAGGGACTGGGGACAAGGGATGGAGGGACAGGATACAGGGAATGGGGAAAGGGGAGATTTGGGGAATTAGGAATTCCTGGCTGGGCTGGAATTGCCAGAGAATCCCTGGATCCCTGCAATGGCCCAGGAAGGATTGGAGCAGCCTGGGATGTGGGAGGTGTCCCTGCAATGAGCTCTGAGCTCCCTTCCCAGCCAGGGCAGCCCAGGATTCTGGGATTCAGGACCCTCAGAATCCATCCAGAGGGATTTTGATGGCCAGTGGGGATGGAAAAGAGAGGAAAAGGGAAGGGAGAGCCTTGATGGTTCCCTGAGATTGCAAGGGAAGGCCCTGGATCCATCAATCCCTTGGAGAGGAGATGGATCCAGTGTGAGGCTGTGGAGAGCTGGGAATTGGCAGCCTGGAGAAGGGAAGGATGCAGGGAGAGCTTCCAGCACATTGCAGGGCCTGGAGGGGCTGCAGGAGAGCTGGAGAGGGGCTGGAGACAAGGGATGGAGGGACAGGACACAGGGAATTGGGAAAGGGGAGACTGGGGAAGGAACTCCTGACTGGTCTGGAATTCCCAGAGAATCCCTGGAACGTCCAAGGCCAGGCTGGACACTGGGCTCTGGATCACCCTGGGACAGTGGGAGGTGTCCCTGCCCCTCTGGAATGAGATGATCTTTCAGGTCCTTTCCTCCCCAAACCATTCAATGATTCCATTATTTATGGACAAGAAGTTTTTCTCTTTGCATTTACTAATCAGCTGGTTTTCTCTGGACTTGTCAATCTGCTTCTCCCCTTGCTGTAGGGTTACAAAAGAGGAATTGCAGCTCATGGTGGGACTGGGGCTGGAAATCAAGAGTTGGAAGTAACAGAGCTGGAAGGGGAGGCTCCTCTTTCAGCTGCTCTCACTGGCACCTCACTCTGCTCATGGAGATCTCCTCTCCTTATTGCCATGGTTTTAGGAGGTCCCCAAAGAGCCCTTGCTGAAGTGCTGTGAAATCCCACATTTCTTGTTCATCAGTGCTGAGCAGCAGTGAGCCAGAACAAAAGTCAATACCTGTCACTTTTTCATCAAACCTTTAAACATTCCATTAAAAATGGATAGTTTGAGATTCCAGAAAGGGGGCACAGCAAAGAGGGCAAAGCTTCAGGAAATCTTTAGGTAAAGTGCCAGGATAAGCAATTCCTTCCTTTTTTTAGGAAAATTGTTTGCCCTGGGTTTGTTCCTACAGGAACCTGGGCTCATTTGCAAAAGGATAGAGCAGAAAAGATTTTCACTCCCTTTCTCTTTTCCTCTGGTTTAAAGATTTCTTCCCAATTAATTGTCAAGAACCAGGGCAGGTGAGAAGACCTGAGATGCTCTTGTTGTGCTGTTCACCTGGTGGGTTTTGGAAAAGACAGGAGGGACAGAAATTGCATTTTTATTGTGGAGCTGGTATTTAATAGTCAGGAGAAGAAATTCCAGATGGGAGAGGAAGAATTTGCTGCTGTGCAAGTGAAGAAGATTCTAGGGATAAATACTTACCTGGTGATGAATAATCCATGATCTGGAGGGACAGGAGGCTGCACCCAGGCTGGGATCAGCCTCTCCTCCCACCAGTGAGCAACAGGATGAGAGGGAACAGCCTCAGGCTGGGCCAGGTTGGACACCAGCAGGAATTTCCTCATGGAAAGGGTTGTTAAACGTTGGAAGGGGCTGCCCAGGGAGCTTTGGTGTCCAGGGAGGTGGCACTGAGAGCTGGGGGCATCAGGCACAGCTTGGAATAGACCTGGGAGGGCTTTTCCAGCCTCAGTGGTGCTGGGGTTCTGTGGGGGCCCAAAGCAGCTGGGTGGCTGTGCCAGAGGCTGGTGGGCACTGGATTTTCACCAGTGGGACCAGTGGGGCCAGTCCTGTTTAGGGTCTTTATCTCAGAGCTGGACAAGTGGATTGAGTTCAGTCAGGTCTCAGTTCACACCAGTGTCAGGAAAATTAACCCACAAACACCAGAGGTGTATGTCCAAAAAGGAGACAGAGGACTCCTTTCTGCTTTATTTGAATAAAGGGAGAGGCCATGGGGCATTCCCCTGGGGTCTCTCAGATTTTTGGAGGACTCAGCCTCCTTTTATCCCAATTTCCTGGCCCATTTTCCCTCTCTCTTTCCCCACTGGCTGAGGTACTTGAGAGGCACAGACTTCCCAAACACCTGACACTTGAGATTCCCCTCTAATATATAACCCTCCCTTTTAATTTTTAATTCCTATAGAATTCATAGTTTCCCCCCATTGCTCCTTTCATCTTCCAATATCCAATTTCATTTATCAGCAAACCTAAATCTCTTTTCCCATTCATCAATCAGTGGAATCCATCCCATTGCTTCTTTTATCTCTCAATGCTAACCTTACCTACCAGCAGATCCACAGCTTGTTTGTAAAGACAAATGTGACATTCCTGTCACCAGGCTGGGTGGGATTGGCTCTGCAGGGACCTGAGGGCAGCAGGGTGAGGGACAGCAGAGCCATTGTGCCCTTGAGTCACAATCACATCAGGCTCCATCCCACAGCTGGATTTTGGATGGGAAAAGCAGTTTGGAGGAGTGCAACCAGATGTGCTGCAGCCAAACATGTCCCATGGCCCAAACCTCTCCCTGTTCTGGGACATCCCTCCTAAACCCTCCTCTCTGACATTTGGGAATAGCTGGATATTAACCATTCTGGCTTGCAGTCAGAAATGCTGGCACAGTTCTTGGAGAAGCTGGTCCAGGGGAAGGTATCCCCATGGCAGGGGTCTGGAACAAGATGATCTTTCAGGTCCCTCCAAACCAAATCAGCCTGGGATTCATTCCATGAAAATTCACTTTTTTTAAACTAGAACAGCCCCTGAACAAGGCCAGTGTGGGAGCAGTGCTCAGTGCCACCACCAAGGTGCTCTTTCCTCCATGGTTTGGTCACCCTGCACTTGTTTTCTCTCAGCTGACACCATTTAAAAAGTTTTACAGGGAATTGTGGAAAAACTGTAGAATTTCATTTTACAAGTCGTTGCAGAGGGTGAAGTTGTTTCTGTTGAGCTGGGGTGTAAATGCTGGTGTTTCTTGCAGGTTAAAAATCTTAAATTGACCATCCACTTTCTTTGTCCTGCCTTGTTAAAAAAGCAAGAAACAAATCAGAGTTAAATTAAATTTCAGTTTGGCTTCATAACCAGAAAGAGCAGGTCGATATTTTGTGAAACAGAGAGGAAAACTCTTCTTGGAAGGATTTTCTTCATTGTCAAAGTGTGGTTTATTGTAAAACTTTATTACTTAGAGCTAAATTCAGTGAAAAGTTCTGAGTGCTGACAGCTCCACTCCATTCCATTCCATTCCATTCCATTCCATTCCATTCCATTCCATTCCATTCCATTCCATTCCATTCCATTCCATTCCATTCCATTCCATTCCATTCCACTCCATTCCATTCCATTCCACTCCATTCCATTCCATTCCACTCCATTCCATTCCATTCCATTCCATTCCATTCCATTCCATTCCATTCCATTCCATTCCATTCCATCCCCTGTGTTTAAAATCTCTGAATAATCCTGGAGAGATGATTGCACCTGCTAATTATCTTTACAGACATTATTGAACCATCTCACTACACCTGCTGATTTCTCTTCCTGGTCAAACAGTTGAGAATAATGCAATAAACATATTTTAATATTTTTCATTTTCTTTATCTCATTAATGGTTGTTCCTCTTAAAAAGTGGAGTAGTTTATTTGACCTGCACCATACCTGCTCTGTCCCTGAACACTGCAGCTCTTGTTTGAAAAATAATATTTTTCAATGCTAAAAATTCATATGTAGTTTTTTCTTTAAAAAAAAATCATGATCAGCTGGAAGAGAGCAGTAATGAAGAGAGTGGTATCTGCAAACTCAGGAGGAGTTCTGCACTATTTATGCTTCTTATCATATCTGAAAAACCCAGGAAATCAATTCCTGCAATCCCTATCCACGTCAAACCAGGCTTATCAACGGGAGCCTCCTGGAAGTTGTTCTTGTCTGTTTGAGAGCAGATGGATCTTGAGGATTGGGATACAATTCCTTTCTTCTGTTACACTTGTGGGTGATGTTGGGGAATGAAGTTTCTTTTTTTTTTCCCCCACTGAAGAAGGATGATAAAAATTGCTCATTAAATTGTTCCAATCAAAGCAGCTTTTGATAAAAGTTTTTGGAGATAAGGGCAGAGCTCAGTGAGATGGGCATTGAACAGCTGGAAATGAGAGAGGTTTTGTTTGGGTTTAGTGGTTGGAGTTGAGTTGGTCAAAAAATCAATTAGAGCCGGGGGTGGGGGGAGGAAAGAAACAAAACCAAAACAAATCCACAAAAATTCCTTTGGCCAGAATTGCTGCAGTGAATCCAGAGGAATCCAGGGAGAGCTTCCAACAAATTCCAGGGGCTCCAGGAGAGCTGGAGAGGGACTGGGGACAAGGGATGGAGGGACAGGACACAGGGAATGGGGAAAGGGGAGATTTGGGAATTAGGAATTCCTGGCTGGGCTGGAATTGCCAGAGAATCCCTGGATCCCTGCAATGGCCCAGGAAGGATTGGAGCAGCCTGGGATGTGGGAGGTGTCCCTGCAATGAGCTCTGAGCTCCCTTCCCAGCCAGGGCAGCCCAGGATTCTGGGATTCAGGACACTCAGAATCCATCCAGAGGGATTTTGATGGCCAGGGGGGATGGAAAAGAGAGGAAAAGGGAAGGGAGAGCCTTGATGGTTCCCTGAGATTGCAAGGGAAGGCCCTGGATCCATCAATCCCTTGGAGAGGAGATGGATCCAGTGTGAGGTTGTGGAGAGCTGGGAATTGGCAGCCTGGAGAAGGGAAGGATGCAGGGAGAGCTTCCAGCACATTGCAGGGCCTGGAGGGGCTGCAGGAGAGCTGGAGAGGGGCTGGGGACAGGGGATGGAGGGACAGGACACAGGGAATGGGGAAAGGGGAGATTTGGGAATTAGGAATTCCTGGCTGGGCTGGGCTGGAATTGCCAGAGCAGCTGTGGCTGCCCCTGGATCCCTGGAATGTCCCAGGAAGGATTGGAGCAGCCTGGGACAGTGGGAGGTGTCCCTGCCCATGGATGAGCTTGGAATGAGATGATCTTTCAGATCCCTTCCCACCCAAACCATTCCATGTTTTAAAAATAAAGAATTAAATGCAGCCCCTTTGGGAATGTAGGAGATCAAACACTGAATTTTCTGGACAAGGACAGCTCCCATCACAGAGATCCAGCTGTTGCTATGGATGACACCAATGAGAGTTTTCATCCAGGCTTTGCTTTTCCTTCTTTCCTTCCTTCTGTTTTTTTGTTCCCAGTCACAAATGTTCAGCAGGATGTCACTTAATTGCATTTTGTTTTTTACTGTTGCTGTTCTTATCACAGCAGCACAAGACTCAGGGACTTCAGTCAATACTTGTGTAATCAATAAAAAAAAATGACAAAGGAGTCCTGGTAACTGGGGCAAAGCTGCTGCTTATGATTTTTCAATAATTACTCCAGATTCCTCCTTCTCCAACATCTCCAGAAAATGGGGGCTGATTGAAGGAGGGGATCTTGCTTGACTGAGAATGTGTCAGAATTCCACAAATCCAAGTGGGAACTCAAATCAGGGCTTTTTGTTTCAGCACATGAAGGGGTTCTCAAGGAGATGGGGGAAGAATTGGTTTGATTTTTATTTTTCCAGGGTGCCAGAGAGCAGCTGTGCCATTCTCTCTTTACCTTCTGGCCTCATTTTCCTGTCCCAGAGCACCAGCTGCCCCATCAGGAACCCAGGGCTTGGATGTCTGGGGAGATGAACAGAGGAAGGCAAAACATGTTGAGGGATGTGTTGCTCATTCCTCCTTGGCTTTGTGGCATCCATGGATTTCTGAGCCAACTAATGGATATTCTGAGATCCAGAAGGGAAGGGGGAGCTGATGGTTTGTCCACAGCAGGGTTTTTGGGGATGGGAGGGAAAAAACCCCATAAACCCATGAGCTTCAGTGCTGAATCATCCATAAAAATGTTCTGTGGCATTTTCTACTCCCTCCCATTGCTCAGCCAGGGAATCCACGGGGTGGATGAGGGATGAGATCTTCATTGCTGTGCCAGGAGAGCCTCTCTGAGCTGGTGCAGAGCAGGGGTCACAACCTCAGGTGCCACCTTCCCACCCAGATCCTGCCTTGCTGGGAGAGGGAACACCAAACATGCAGAGGAGCAGTGAGGGTGGCTGGGAGAGGTCATGGGAAACTCAGAATTAAAAAGGGGAAAGCCTTGGGTTGGAAGGGACTGTAGAGATCATCTCATTCCAACCCAAACCATGGGCAGGTGTCCTGGTTTGAAGGACACAAATGAAGGCAGGAGCTTCTCTTTGAAATGGAGAATGCAAACCCCCTCCCTCCAAATTATTATTATCATTTTGAAATTAAGGGGCTCTCAGGCAAAGAGATGGGAATTAGGAATAACAATTCTTTACTAGGAACATTAAAATAGAAATGCAGTATTACAAAGAACAGTCCCAAACCCTGCCAGAGTCAGAATCCAAGCTGACACCTGTCAGTCAGGCAGGGTGCTGGCAGCAGTCCCATTCAATGGTGGCTGCATCCTCCTGCAGTGGCAGATGTGGTTCAGCTGGAGCAGTGCTCCTGGAGAAGGTGCAGTTTCCCTGAAGCTCCAGGGATGATGTGGAAAGGTCTGGTTTTCCTCTGGAATGCAGTGGAAAGAAGGTGCCTTGGTGTCCCAAATCTCAGTTTTTCTCTGGGTAGGAAAGGCTTGGCTCTTGCCCTGGCTGGAGCATCTCCCAGTGGGATGATGGAATTTGATCAGTCATGCCCTGGGACTCCATGGCCATGAACAGGAGATATCTCCTGGAGGGAGGATGGGCTGTGGGAAGATAAAGATGATTGCCCAGCTGGTTTAAAGCTGGCCCATGAGCAGATAATGTGTGCCAGGAGATCAGGGTCACTGCCCCACCCGGCTGCAGCAGATGGGGACAGAATTCACATTTTTGGCCACATCAACCCAACACACAGGGACACCTCCCACTGTCCCAGGCTGCCCTTGGACACTCCCAGGGGTGAGGAGCCCCAGCTGATTCTCGGTTTTGGTGTGTGAAGGGACTTTAATGGTCCTTCCCTGGTGAGGCTGGGAAGGCTTTCTGCCTTAAACACTGCTCTGTAGCAGGGAAAATCTCTTCCATTATCCTGCACTCTCTTCCCTTCTCCATAAATTGATTTTTTACCCCAAGGCTCAATAAAAGCTCTTGTATCTTTGAATGTTCTTTTCCAAACCAGCTGTGCTGGAGAGCAGCAGACCTGAGCTGGAGGACCTGAGCTCATTCAAACTGGATTCAGAGCCTCTTCCAGCCTTTCTCTTCATCCTTCCAAACCATGGAAATGTCCCCTCTGTTGTTCCTGCATCCAGAGGAACCAGAGTATGGATCCCACACAGTCCTAGCCCTAAGCAACACCTTCTGCCCACCAGAGATCTCACCACAACCTTGGAAAAGAGAGAAAGGAGCAGGATGATTTCTTTGATTGTTTGGGTTGGTTTTGTTGGGTTTTTTTTAATAGTTGAATCTATCATACTTGCTTTTACCCCTGTTTCCAAAAGTTCTGCTTTTCATGTGGGAAGTGTCAGAATTTATTTGGAAGTGTTACTGAGGACTCCTGGTAGACACAGCTGTAAAAGCACCAGGACCTGCAAAAGCCCCCAAAAAGCTGTCAGAGTTTGGCTCTCATTGGAGAAAATCTAAAATTTATATTTTTTTCCTTTTTATTTTTTCCCCCAAATGTGCGGAAGGTTTTTGTCATTTCTCAAGACTCCAAGGCAGCTTTTTAAAAAATCTCAATTTGCCACATCCTGGTGCTGTGCTCCTGCTGTGCTGCCATATGGTGGTGACCCAGGTGTCCCTGCTTGGTGCCAGTCCTGGCTTTGTAGGGAAGGAGGTGGAATCCTGGAATTTTAATGATTCTACCCAAGGTTCTTCCCCCTCCTTCCCCTGCTCTCACCAAGGCACAGACCATTAATAGACTGAACCCTCCAAAGGTGGCACCCAAGGTGTGATTTGTGAGATTGTCACATCATTGCAGCCCTCAGTTTTCTCCCCTTGGTCTGAAAACCTTAATAATCAGCCAGAGCTTGGTGTCTGTAGCTGCTTTTTTATAAGGGAGAAAGATGGGCCCTTCTCCCCATCCTGAAAATTCAGTTGCATGTTTATTTTGAGACAAAAGTTGCCAAATATTTGGCTACTGAGCCATACCAAGAAACCCTAAGTCAATATTTTTGTAGTATTGTAGCCACTAATCTCAAGATCCTAAAAGTTCCTCCCAGTTCCCTTTAGGATCATCTTTGCTGTTGACCAACAGACACGTTTAAAGTTATTGTCTCTAAAAGCCTCTTGTGGCCCAGTCTTGATGCTAAGTCCAGTTCTCATTTGTGGGGGTTAAAAAAAAAAAAAAGAGGCAACATCAGCTTTTGTGCTAAGAAAGGTTTCACTGAGCACATGGAAAGAAAATTAGATTCTGAGCTGTCATTGAAATGATGACAGAAATCCATGGGATTCTGTGGAAGACTCAGTTCCCACAAGGAATTAACCTTGATTTGGATAGACATGGACATTAAAGCATTTGGTTCCTGCTACTACATGGATCTGAGCTTGGTTTTGGGCTGCTTAATTTCATTTTAAACTTGACTGGCAGGAGGTTTGGCTTTGTGGGTGTCTGAAGGACCAAGCAGTGATTCCTGGGATGGTTTTGGGTTGGAAGGACATTAAAGATTGTCCAATTCCAACCTCTGCTGTGACACCTTTCACTATCCCAGGCTGCTCCAAACGCTGTCCAGCCTGTCCTTGAGCATTTCCAGGGATGGCTTAACACCTCCAGGGGTGAGATTTGGTCACCTGAGCCACCAGAGTGTGCCTGGGTGTCCTGGTGTGAAGGACAAGTGTCTGCCTACAAAGGCAGAAGATTCTCTCTGAAATGGAGAATGTAAACCCCCTCCCTCCAAATTATTATTATGATTTTGAAATTGAGGGGCTCTCAGGCAAAGAGATGGGAATTAGGAATAACAGTTCTTTATTAGGAAAATTAAAATAGAAATATAGTATTACACAGAACAATCCCAAACCCTGCCAGAGTCAGAATCCAAGCTGACACCCGTCAGTCAGGCAGGGTGTTGGCAGCAGTCCCATTCAATGGTGGCTGCATCCTCCTGCAGTGGCAGATGTGGTTCAGCTGGAGCAGTGCTCCTGGAGAAGGTGCAGTTTCCTCTGAAGCTCCAGAGATGATGTGGAAGGGTCTGGTTTTCCTCTGGAATGCAGTGGGAAGAAGGTGCCTTGGTGTCCAAAATCTCAGTTTTTCTCTGGGTAGGAAAGGCTTGGCTCCTGCCCTGGCTGGAGCATCTCCCAGTGGGATGATGGAATTTGATCAGTCATGCCCTGGGACTCCATGGCCATGAACAGGAGATATCTCCTGGAGGGAGGATGGGCTGTGGCAAAGATAAAGATGATTGCCCAGCTGGTTTTTGGCTGGCCCATGAGCAGATAATGTGTGCCAGGAGATCAGGGGCACTGCCCCACCCGGCTGCAGCAGATGGGGACAGAATTCACACTGCTGGTCACATCCTGTATTGCAGCCCAAGACACAGGTGCAAATCTCCCAGCTGGGTGTCAGCCTTGCCAGGCAGGTCTGTGAGCAGGATCTGGAGGATTCACTTCAAAAGCATCGTTCTCATGTAGCTGCTTTATCTCCATTAGTGCTCCCAGCCCGTGCCTCCCTTTGGAGTGGCTATTTGATGCAAATCAGGTTTCAAAGCCACCTCCATCCCTGCTGTTTCACTGCTGTTTCACTGGCCAGGCTGAGCTGCAGCTTTGTTGTGCTCTTTGCATTAGTGAGGGTGGGGATGAAGCCTTTTCAAGCTCCCAGCAATTCCCCTTTGATGTGGAAAGGAGTTTGTGCAAGTGTTGTTCCCTTGTCACATTCACCTCCCCGAATCACCGATCCCAGCTGCAACTTTGCATCAGAGCATTTTTGAAAAGGTTATTTTTTCCTGGAGTTTCATGTGGTAATAACACAAAGTGGGATTTGGGAATGGTTTTACCAGGTGAGCTTTTCCCCTCTGCACACCTGTGTCACATTTAGCAGTGAGATGTACCGAGGAGGAAAAGGAATTATGGAATGGTTTGGGTGCTCCCACCATCCCAGGGTGCTCCAAGCCCCAATTTCCAACCTGGCCTTGGACACTTCCAGGGATCCAGTAGCAGCCACAGCTGCTCTGGGAATTCTATTTCAGCTCCTCCCCACCCTCACAGCCAAGAAATCCCTCCCAATATCCCATCCATCCCTGTCCTCTGGCATTTTAAAGCCATCCCCCTTTGTCCTCTCTTTATCTACTGGTGGAAAAAAAATCCCTCTTCCCTTTTTTATGAGCCACCTGTAAGTGCTGCAGGTGAAAATAATCAGATTTTCAAGGTACAGAGAATATTTGGATTAAATTCCAGCCCTGTCCTTTTTATAATTTATCTGTAATTCATTTTACACACTGCTCTCCCTTGCAATGTTCTGTAAGGGTTTGGGAAAGAAATATCCAAAACCACACAGCATCTGTAAAGTTGTAGTTCTGGAAGCAGGAATATAATTTCTCCCAGGTTGCAAATTCTCCCTGTTCAGACCAACATCCAGAATGCCTCAGGAAGGTGCTGGAGTTTGTTGTGCTGCTCTGAGTGCTGACAAAAAAACTCCTTCAAAAAGTCCAAGGATTTTCTTGCTTCTCCATCCTAAGTATCATTAAGTAGCTTTAGTCTGGTTGTTGTAATTCCATTGATTTTCCCTGCAGGTTGGAATTCCATCAGTTCAGGTTGTAGCCACAGCCTGAAACAGCTGAAACCAAATTCTGGCTGAAAGCATCTTTTGGAAATGGTTAATTCCCATTAGTGAGGTCTTGGGGATGCTCTGATGGTGACAGAGCAAACAAGGAGCCTCAAATCAGCTGTGCCATTCCTGCCTCTCGTCTCCAGCCTGGATTTGCCATCCTTATTAATCACAATTAATTATTGAGGGAAATATCCTCATCATAGAAACAAAAACCCCACACTGGAAGGGACCCAAGGATCATCAGATCCAATCTTTCCTGGGCCACAAGGCCTGCCCAGCCCAATCTTGAAATTCCCAACCCTGGGGAATCCACCCCTCCCTGGGGAGATTATTCCAGTGGCTGCTTGTTCTTCCTGAGAATAATTTTCCCCTTGTGTGCCACCAGAATGTCACCAAGAGTAACTTGTGCCCATCACCCCTTGTTTTATCTGTGTCACTCCTGGGAAAAAGGGATTTCCCTTCGTTCCCAAGCAGAGCACTCAGCCAGGGATGGTGTTTTCCAGAAGATACCTGGGTGCTGGAAATGGGTCACTCAAAGCCTGTGGAGTGATTTCACAGAATTCCAGGATAAGTGAGGCTGGAAAGGACCACAGTGGGTGACTGGTCCCACTTCCAGAGCACAGGGAGGGCACAGGGAGTGTCCAGGTGGCTCTGGAATGTCCCCAGGGAGGAGCCCCAGCCCCTCTCTGGTCTCTGCCCACATCCAGGGATCCCATCATGCTGGGATCATTGCTGCCTGTTCCTCTGGTGCCACTGCTGGGCCCTGAGCAGAGCCTGCTGCATCCTTTGGGATCCTCCATCCTTTGGGATCCTCCATCCTTTGGGATCTCCCTTTGGACACTGATCCATGGATGGGGTCCCTCACTGTGCCCCTCTCCCCTGAGCCTCTCCTGGGCACAGAGATGCTCCAGGCCCTGAACCACCCTCACATCCCTCCTCCTGTCCTGAGGATCCCAGAGATTCCAGATGTGCTTCCCACACCTGTCCCACCATCCTGAGCCCTTGGGCACTGGAACCAAACACCATTTTGCATTAGCACAGATTTGCAGATGTCCCTGCACTGCTGAGCAAAATTTCCTGCAATTTCCCATTTTCCTTGGGAAAACCTGGCTGGAACTTGTTTAGCCAGACTATTAATATCAAAATGCTCCAAAATTAAGGTATTTCTGTTTGATCCCTCAGTAATGCCACTGCTGCTTTGACTTGCTAATGTCCCTCCATGCTGCCCTGAACTCCTGCAAGCCAAACTAAAGAGCTTTTCTGTGTGTTTATAATGCATTAAGGTTTTATAATCTATTACACAAACCCTTCCTCACTGCTGCAGCTGCATTTCCTCTGATCACCTCTATTCCATCACTCCAGAAAGCATTCTTGATCCAGAGAAAAAGCCTTTTATCCCATTCTCTGATCATCTGTTTGCTCACAGCAGGTAAAACAAAAGGCTGAACGCCATCCCAGAAATCCTTTGTGCATTTTCCTCTTTGAAATTCCCCCTCAGAGATTTCTCTCAGGATAAGCAAGCGTTAAAATCCTGGTTTAGCCAGGCTGAGGTTGGTTTTTCTCCCAATATTTTGCTTTGCAGGGTAGGTGCTGGATCCTGGTTTCAGAATTAGATTGTTTCCGAGAGAAGATTTGATTCTGCTGGAAGTTATTGAACGTAATAACATTTTATTGCTCTTTTTAAGCAGCTCAGATTTTTCTGCAGAGGCTTTGACAGAAGGAAAAGTGAGAGGAAGAGGGGTTGGTGAGGTGAGGTGGAAACCACGGGGCAGGAGGAAGGTGGTGCAGCTGTGGAAAAAGGCAAATGGCATCTAGGGAAGAGTTTAATTAGGAAATTAATGAAGTATTAATGAGAAGGGGTAATGTTGTTACACTGGACTCGTTTGGAACTTTCCCTGGGGTAACTGTGGTTGATTCTGGTTGTTGAGCTTCACAAAAATGTGACAAGAACTCTTGGAAAGAGCAGAAACTCCTGCAGGAGCAGAGTGAAATAAAAATATTGAGTGGCTTCTGTTGGGAAAAGGAAAGGTTGGATCTGGGCAAGCTCCAAACTCCAGCCAGAAACAGGAGAGGAAAACTCCAGGCCAAGAACTGGAGAGGGAATCCCCTCTCTGCACACAAAACCTAAAAAATATTTAGGGTTTTGCCCAAAATGTGGAATTTTCCCCTCTCAAGATTCTGGGTGTATATCACAATGATTCACCAAAGTCAATAAAGTTGAAATTAGGGTCCACCTGAACCTGTGCCCAGGTTGATTTTGGATATTGATTCAGTTTGTGTTGCTGAATAAAACTTGTTGTGTAGAATAATCTGAAGTTCAGATTTTTTTGCAGTATAGGATTAAGGAAGAAAACATCTTCCAAAATTTCTCTTTCCATCAGGTGGGATAGAGGCTGAATCTTGGTGCAGTGATAATGCTAAATATTCCACTTGAATTGTCCAATATCATCTTAATATATCATAAAAAGGAGTTTCATATCCCACTTCTGCTGCTCTTTCAGTTTAATGGGAGAAGATTCCCTATAAACCAGCACTGAATAAACAGCACCTATGTTCATATTGTCCAAGTTATTACTTTTATTGGGAATATTTATCATGCCTCAGATGAATTCTCTGTTGTTTAATCTCTCATTTCTTTGGGAGGTTTATTTGCAAGATTTCCTTTCTTCCCCCAGACCAAGCTCCTTCAGGCTTTGCTTCAAGGTTGGATGGGATTCTGAGCAACCTGATCTTGATAAAGATGTCCCTGCCCATGGCAAGAGGGTGGCCTTTAAAGGTCCTTTCCAGCCCATTCTGGGATTCCATGAATTAGGAAATACCTCCATAATCCTCATTTCTCAATTTAAAGACGAGATTTTTTAGGACCAGGGTGGTTTTCTGGAGATTATTTGTGTTAACACCCAGCTTTTTTTTTTTTTTTTTAAGATTCTGTGGATGTAAAACAACAGGAACAGAAACTTCCAGAGTCTTTGGCTTTGGGATGTATTTGTCCATCTCTTGCTTCAGTTCTCTGGGAGCTTTTTCAGTCATGACAGTTCTCTGGAGCTTTTTTAAATTTCAGCAGCTTTTTAATTTCATTAAATTCTTTATATATTCTCCAGCCTCTTAATCACAAACATAGATGCTGGCACGACACATGTAGCCATCAAAACACACAAAAATCAAGTTTAAAATTAAATAAAAAAGCAACTTTCCTGCTTCAGATCTAAAGATCTTTGACAGGGAAGTGCTTCTGTTGTGACAGAGGGGAATAAAAACATCCCATGGTGAGAAACACTCCCAGAACCTGGAGCAAACTCAGTGCCTGCAATTCCAAATAACACCCCAAGTTCCTGTAGTCCTCACTCCATGAATTTTAAGCCAGATCTTCCAGTTTATCGCCCAGAAATGAAATAAAAAATAAAAGGAAAGAGAAATCAGTGCTCCTCAAAGCCTGCAGGCACCTCAGCAATACAAATAATAAATTGGGAAATAATAAAGAGCAGAGTGGTGGTGAGGAGCTCCAGGCTGAGAACAGGATTGATAAACACAGAATTTAACATAAAGAAAAAAAAATCCTTTGGGGCTTCAGTGATTGTAGAGTGTCAGGAAAGAAATTATCATTGTTGTTGTTGTTGTTGTTTACCTCAGAAATTTTAGGAAGAGATTGAGAATGGAAAAAAGATGCTCCAAGGAGCCCTCCTGGAAAAAGTCCAAGCATTGCAAAGTTCCAGAGATGAATTGATTTAATTAGGCTGTATCAACACTGCTGCTGCTTCAGAGACAGACTCATAAAAGATATTAAAGATGCAGTTGGGCTGTTGCATTTTTGTCTCAAAGATGCCCACAACTCCTCATCCATAAAGAGCTTCCCCTTATTCATTTTCCTTTTTATTTACTGATTAAAAATGCACTTACTGGCTGGAAATACTTAAAGAAGGACATAAAACGAGGCAAAATTCCTCATTTTTGTGATGCATAAATTATTTAGGAGGAAATTACAAGTTTAAAAGATGGAGGATGAAAGTAGTGTGGGGAAAATGGGATTGAGAACAAACAAAAAGGAATTTTTCTTCTTTCTGGAGGGTCTGTGTTGGTGCCAATGGCCAAGGTGTCCATCCACATATTGGTGAATATTTGGGGTGGGAGGCTCTTCCTTGAAATTTTTGGTGACCCACCAGTGATGCTGAATCCCCTGGAGTTCATTCCACAGGGACAAGAGGGTTTTTTTGGGAATTTGCAGATAAATTTTGAACCTTCATCTCTCTCCTCACAAACACAGGGATGGATAAAACCCCTGGGGGAAGTGAGAGTGAGCTGGGAGTAGGGCAGGTGGAAGACTCTGCTAAACTCCAGAAATTTGTGGGAAAACCATCTGGTGAAATTAAAGATGTGTTTCAGAAAAAGTTGGGGGTTTCCTTCTAGAATAAGCCACTTCCAGTTGATCATGACTGTGGAATGCTTTTTTTTTTTCTTTTTTTCTTTTTTCTTTTTTTTTTTTTTTGTTGAGGTTGGGATTAAATGCTCAAAAGATGATATTTTGTGTTTGGACTTGGATGTTTATTAATTCTTATTTATATCATAGTGAGTTCTACACTACTTCTAATTAACAAGCTAAAAATGGTGAGGTATCTTTCTCTTTTAAGGGTCAATTTGTCTCATTAAGAATGGACACTTAAATTATTTTTACTTTTAACCCAATAACTACACACCTGTGACTTGCAATGTGGAATTTTCTATCCAATTACAAAAGCACCTCCTAGACCCATGAAGGAGCAGGTGAAAAAGAAAGAAACTTTTGTTCCAAAACTTCTGTCTTGCCTCCCATGTACTGCTACATTCCAAAACCTCAAACTCTAAATTTTTCACCATGTGACATTAAAGACTTTTATTCAAATTACACACCAGTGATTCTAGTTCTGTCTTTTAATTTTGGAAGCCTTCTCCACAGTCTCAGGTCAAAAGCAGTATTTTCTTGTGGGTCAGTGCCTGTCAGAACAGAAAGTCCAAAATTCTCAGTATCCAGGGTTCCAGTAGACTGTCAGAGAGAAAATGCCAGGAAAATCCAAGTTTTCCATGCTTGATACCATGGACTTGGTGTCTGCAGGCCTGAAACCAGGGATTGCAGTCAGGACATTCCATTTGAATGTGAGGGAATTCCACCTGGACATGAGGAAAACCTTCTTCCCTGTGCAGTGACAGAGCCCTGGAATTAATTGAGCATGGAGGGGGTGGAATCTCCTTCCCTGGGGATACTCCAGAGTTTTCTGGATGCAGTTCTGTGCCAGTGCTCTGGGGTGGCCCTGCTGGAGCAGGGAGCTGGGACCAGGTGGTCCCACTGTGATCCTTTCCAGCCTGACCCATCCCTGGACTCTGTGAACATCAGGAAAAATGTTTTCCCTGTGAGGGTGTCAAATCTCTGGAGCAGGTGACCCAGGCAGGTTGTGGAATTTTCATCCTTGAAGATCCCCCCAAAACCCACCTGGACACTGCCTTGGACAATCCTGCAAATTCAGCTCTTCCATAATTCCATGCCTCAACATCAGGGTGCATTTCCCAGGCTGCCAGAACAAGATAAAGGGTTAGAGGTGACAAATTGAACTTTTATATTGTTGTCTTGGTTTGAAAGACAGATGTTTGTTAAGAAAGGCAGGATCCTCTCTTGAAATGGAAAATGTAAACCCACTTCCTTCAAATCATTATCATTTTGAAATTGAGGGGCTCTCAGACAAAGAGATGGGAATTAGGAATAACAGTTCTTTACTAGGAAAATTAAAATAGAAATGCAGCATTACAAAGAACAATCCCAAACCCTGCCAGAGTCAGAATCCAAGCTGACACCCGTCAGTCAGGCAGGGTGTTGGCAGCAGTCCCATTCAATGGTGGCTGCATCCTCCTGCAGTGGCAGATGTGGTTCAGCTGGAGCAGTGCTCCTGGAGAAGGTGCAGTTTCCTCTGAAGGTGCAGGGATGATGTGGAAGGGTCTGGTTTTCCTCTGGAATGCAGTGGAAAGAAGGTGCCTTGGTGTCCCAAATCTCAGTTTTTCTCTGGGTAGGAAAGGCTTGGCTCCTGCCCTGGCTGGAGCATCTCCCAGTGGGATGATGGAATTTGATCAGTCATGCCCTGGGACTCCATGGCCATGAACAGGAGATATCTCCTGGAGGGAGGATGGGCTGTGGGGAAGATAAAGATGGTTTTAAAGATGGCCCATTAACAGAAGATATCTCCCATGGAGATAAGGATCACTGCCCCACCCGGTTTAACAGGTGATGAAAGAATTCACACTGCTGGTCACATCCTGCTTTGCAAGCCAAGGCAAGTATTTTAATTTAGGGATCAGGAATTTTCCTTCATAATCCTGAAAACCAGCACTGTTCAAAGTTTTTGTGCACAGCTCTTCCATGTCGTAGAGAATTCACAGGGATGGGACAATGCAGGGAATTCCAGGCAGTGCAGGGAATTCCACATCATTTCCTGGGATCAGAGGGGCTGGGCAGAGCCTGATTTCTGCTCTTCTCTACCCAAAATTGTTTTATAATCATTGTGTAAAAATAAGAGCCACGTTGGCAAGGCTGTACAATTACTTTGTTATGCCTTTTGCTGTGCTGGTGTATTTGTTTAATTAAGTTCCTCGCTAATTAGAGCTGTATGTACTTGTGTTAATTATTATTTGCTTAACACAATCAGCAGTGTAATTCTTTTCTGAGAAGCCACACACTTTCCAGTTCAACTAAATTACTGATTCTGTGGGCTCTCCAAAAGAATAGTTGCTTCGTTTTTGTCAAATGAGAGGTTCCATTCCTTAATGTGAATAAAATTCAATTTAGATTACCTGAAACTTCACATAATATATTGTATTTTTAATTGGTGATTAAGCAAAGAAAGAAAAAGCTGGTTTGATTTGTACCTCAGCACAAAGATGTCTATTTTTTCTGACTGGATTACAAAATTGGACAGCTCTGCTATTTATCACCCTCCAAGACCTTTTTCCATCTGACAAAGAAAAAGTACATTTGTCTTCAGGCTTTGGAAAGAAACTGCTTTCTCATGCTAGAAAAATGTAACCCTGTGCAATTTCTGACCTTTTACCAAGCTTTTAATTATTTTTTTTTTAATGCAGAGAGCTATAAACACATTACACAGCCAGAGCCTTGTCAGGGTTTTAATGCTGTGCCCATTCCAGGGGTTAATTTCTGTTCAGTCCCTAAAACAGAGAGGAAAGTGATGCCATAAACATCTTGAATCATGTTCCAGAAGGGAGTTAATAACCAAGTATTGTTATTTATCAGTAGGGTTTGTGTTCATCCACACACCCACACCCATCTGGGTTGTGTCTCTCTCTGTCTGAGAAATCTTTTGGGCTTTGACTTCTGCAGGTTGTTGCTTATTTGAGTTGCTGATCAATTCTGCAAAATGTTTTCGGTATTTGGATAAATGTGTTTTAGTTGGGAACCTTGGGAAAGCAGGAAAAGGAGGAAGCAACTCCTACAGGAGGAGCAGATGGAGGAAATAATTCTCCTGAAGGAAAATAAAAACATGACCAGGATTATAGAGGGAGATGGGGAGGATTTGTCCTCATCCCAGGAAGGTTGGGGATGTTTCTTTGCATTTTTCAAGAAATGGGAAACTTCAATGCATTTTTCAATTGAATGGGAACTTCATCAGAAGATGAGCAGAATATTAATGAATGTGTGGGGCCCAAAAAGTCCTTCTGTGCCTTCTTACACTCTGAAATGAAACTGGGCAGGAAATGCAAACTCTCCTGGAATCCTGTGTAATTCACACACAAGCCCATCTATTCATCTTAAACATTCACTAGTTGCAGTTATTTTCAACTCTGCCACAAAATCAGCAGAAAGATTTTGTTTAAAAAGACAAATTTAGAATTTGGCTCATGGTTATGTCCTCCATTGTGGCATTTTTCACCTGTGGTTTGAATTCTGCCCTGTGACTGAGTTCCCTTGGGAGTAGAGGAGTGGAACCAGCAAGAATTGCAAAGTGCATCCACAGCATGGCCTGAAGAGCTTTGCTGAGCAAATGTTCAAAATGCACCTTGTCTGTTCATAATCACCATGGAAAATGTGCCAGGAAATGGGCATTTTACAGAAATGAGGGATTTGCTCCTCTGTACACAGCGATGGGCACGAGGGCACTGTTGGATATTGTAATTGAAAAATCACAGGGCAAAAAAAGAGAGGAAATTGAAGAATCACAGGAGAAAATAAAGAGAAGTGGAAGGATCAATAATGACATTAATGAGAACTGCTGGAAATGCCCATTAGTGGGAATCTCTGTTTCAGGAATCATTTCCAGCCATCATTTCTCTTGCCTTCCCACACAAGGAACATCTCAGGGATTTGAACCAGTTCCCAAAATTCCCAAAACCATCACGGTTCATTGGAGGATTCTGCTTTACCTCAATGTTTTTGTGTGAAAAACATCAGGTGGACCCCTCAGTCTCTTTGCACTTCTGTTGCCCACCTGGAGAAGGGGATGAGAATATTTCGCTGTATAAGCACGAAGGAAAAGTTAAATAAAGATTTCTTTGGTGGAATCCTGCTGGTGGTACCCTCAGGAGGGAGTGATTAAAGGAATTCCAGAGCAGCTGGCAACGGGGTCAGAACCTCCCATGAGCATCACCAGCCTCCACAGCAGTGAAGGAAGGGCTAAAACAGATACCAAAGAATCCTGGAATGGTTTGGGTTGGAAGGGACCTTAAAATCATCCAGTGCCACCCCATCCATGGGCAGGGACAGCTACCACCATCCCAGGCTGCTCCAAGCCCCATCCAACCTGGCCCTGGACATTTCCAGGGATTTAGGGGCTGCCACAGCTGCTCTGAGAATTCCACTCCAAGGCTCTGCACCCTCACAGGGAAGAATTATCTTTTAGCCCCTTAAATTCATACCTGAGTCCATAAATCTGTCTTCCTTTGGGTGACTTTGTGCAGCAAATGGGTCGATGTCACCAGAATTCCATGGAGAGGTTTCCATCCAGCTCCTCTGCTCCTCCACGTGCTTGCAGAAACAGAGCTGGATTAATTTAAGCCCACTCTAATTAATAAAAATAAGATAGAACTCAAGTCTGACTGTGCAGGGGGCTCCACAAAACTCAGCTGCACATTCAGTGTGGTGGTTTGAATAGAATTATTTCATTTGTCACCTCCTGGTTCTGCAGAGCTCCCACTTTTCCCTGTGTTTGTGTTCTCATCCTTCTTAGGGCTGCCTACAGCAAGGAGGAGGAAGAGAAACACTTTTAATCCATCACTTATTCCAAACAGGAGGCTTGAGGAATTGGGGAGGTAGGGAATGTTTAATAAGACAACAAAACTCACTCACCAGCTTCAAGGCGGTTTTTAGTATTCTGGAGGTAAATTAGCAGATCCAGCCCTGAGCCCTGACATGTGTTTGCTAATGACAGTTAATTAGGGGCTGTCTGCAGCAATCATGGGCTGTCAGGACTCATCCAGGCTGGAAAAGTGAAGGACACAAGAGCTGCCTCCCCCCTCCTCCCCTAATTGGAGTTTGCCAGGATTAACAGTGAATATCCAAGAGATGCTTTGACACTCAGCAGAGCCTGTCCCAGATGCCATGGGCAGGGCTGGAATTCCTGCTGGGCTCAAATTCAGCATGGTGAGAGGGATATTTCCTGGAATATTTCTGAATTTCTCCCATCTCCTGCTTTTCTATAGAAATTTGAAGATTTTTTTTTTTTCCAGTGGTGCTGCTCTCATCTCCCAGCACTGTCATGGAATTTATCCAACAGTTCCACTTGTTGAGAAATGTGGAGATAGAAATTCCCAGCCAAAGGAAAACTCACCAGAATTCAACCAGAATTTCTCCTCCTTCTCAGAAAAAAAACCAAGTTTCTCAGATCTATTTCTCTAAAAAATCAGCCTGGTTTTGTGTCATTCCTGGTTTACCAAGTTCTTTGTCTGTTTTTTTGCTGGCCTTGAGGTTTGGTGGGACAAAGTTGTCTCCAGCTGATGTTCTGAGAGTTGGATTTGATCCTTGTGGGTCCCTTCCAACTTGAAATATTTGTGAATTTGGGACTCCTCACCCTCAGCTGCCTCTCACAGCCCAAGGGGAGGAATCCCAGAGTGGGGGGAATTTCTTGGTTTGGTTGGGAATCCAGAGTGACCTGGAAATCACAGCTGGATCTGGAACACACTGAACTGGGAAATCCCTCCCAGGAATTTTAGAGCAGGAAAATTCACCTGGCTGGATTTCTCTTGAAAACCAGGACTCTTGGCAAGTGTCCTGCAGCTCAGGATCACTTGGAATTGTGGCTTCAGAGCAGTGATGGTGACAAACTTTGTGTCTTTTTTCCAACAAATTTTGCTGTAATTGCTCCATCTAATCCTGTATTTGATCAAATTTTGCTGTAATTGCTCCATTTAATTTTAATCCCTTATTGGGCTCCAATACTGCTCCTGTCACACCAGACTTTTTCAAAGTTCATTTAAATAAAATGCTGGCAATATTTTCCTACTAATTTGTCCCTTTCCTGGCTGCTTCAGAGATTGTTTTGGCATTAATTATGATTTCATGGTCAGGCCCTGCTCCTCTATAGGAGTGATAAAATTTTGTCTCTGCTATGTCTTCAAACAAGGAATCTCCAAATATCCCTGGGATGTCTCCCACTGCTCCAGAAGATTTGATAAAATTAAGAGCTGATCAAGCAATCAAACAAATCCTATTTATGCATCCCTGAGAGGATAATTCATGCACTGGTGAGAGCTAGCAATGGGAAATTATCTTTGGAGGTGAAATTTCCATTCCAAAGTTACATTGTACTTTTGTTTTTGCAAGCTGCGAGTTTCTGAGTGAAATTTATATCCAGTTGCCACTTTTACTGTACAAGCAAAAAGCTTGAATACAAAACATTTAATGAGCTTGTCTATAAATTGATATTTTGTAATAGTTTACTCGATGCTGCTGAATTTTGCATTTTGTCTCTGGCTTCTCAATAGCTCAAACACAGAGTCCTTTATGTGAGGGGTGTTTTTTCTTAAATCTGAATAACAAAACCAGCAGTTGGAAATTGATTTTCCAGGCATTGTTCAACATCCTCTCATCCCTTGTGCTCTGTCATTGTCACTCATTTGGGGGTTTATTTGGAATATAAAAAACTGGGAGATAAAGCAAGAAATCTGAGGTCTGTATTTTGCTGGATTCTTCATGGAAAGGGCTGGAAGAGGTTGGAAAAGCATTGGAAGGGCAGGATCCCTGAAATCCCTGAGGGATTTCAAAGCCCTGTGCAGGTGGCACTTGGAGACTTCTGTCTTTGCTATTTTTGCTTTTTTTGTTTTGTTTTTTGGGGGTATTTTTGTTGGTTTTTTTTTTTTTTATTTGGTTTGGTTTGGGATTTTTTTGTTTTGTTTTGTTTTTGTTTTTTTAATTATTACTAATTTTTTTTTTCTGGGCATGTGTGCTGTGTTGGACTCCTGTCTGGCTTTCATCCATTCTCTATTTTTCCCAATAATCACTAATCCATGACATATTTTAGAAGGGGGTTCAAATTTTACAAAGAGGGAAACGTGCTCAGGGTTTGTGCAGGTCCATAGAACCACCCCAAAGGTCAGGAACAGTTTTGAGGATCTTGGTTTTTTTTCCTCTTCAGTGGTCTGACCTTCATAAAATCTTTAGAGATCGTTTTTAGGGAAGTGGAGGAATTCCCTGTGTCTAGAGGAGTTCAGGACTGACAGAGAGGAACTTCATGGAATGTTCCAGGCCAATTGTCTCAATCCTTCTTTCCATCCTTTCCAAGCAGCCTTTGAAATCTGGCCAAGCTCTGGGAAGAGTTTCAGTTTTTTTAATCATGTGTCCATCCTGTTCAGATGGAATAATGGAAGGAAAGCTCTTTGTTTTTTCCTGGGGATGCCTTTCCTTGCCTTTTCTTCTCATTAACTTAATTTTTGGGTGCTCAGGTCTTTGAGACTGTGGCAAACGAAGGAGGTGAGAGGAGAGCACAGCAGGAGGGATCAAGTACGAGGGACATTATTATTTTTTAATTAACTTTTCTTGGCTTCATTCAGACCCTGCTCTACTGTCAACACAAGGCTTTGTAAATCCAAGGAGTGCTGAGGAGGTTTTTGGATGGAGATTCAGGGTGGGACCTTTTTAATGCTGAGTGCACCTGTTGAGATATAAATCCAATATTTTTCCATTTCCATACCCTGATCCTAAAGCAGGTATGAATTAAATGGGTGAAGAAACACAGAAGGTGTTTGGGTTTTTTCTATTTAATTAAAACCTCCAATCCAATCCATTTTTTCTCCTTATGTCTTCCACTAGTCCAGGATCAAGAGTTTATTCCTTAACTTGATCTTAAACTTTTGCAGCAATTTTTAATCAGAGCATCTCTGAGCTCTGCATGTCCTCAGTTTTCAGCTAATTCTGCTGAATGTTGTTAATCACTTTTGGAATTTGCTTCCCACACAATTTTATATTCTGTATTTTGTATTCTGTCTCCTCAATCCCCATCCCATGAATATCCCCATGGCTTTAATTCCCACAGTGCTGGATGGAAATTCTTCATGATTTATGGGATTTTCCTTCCTCCTGTCCCTATTTTTGCACAAATTCAGGGATCCCTGAGACCTGCCACCGACCAGAAACTTTCTGTTCTCATTCTGCCATTTCTCCTTTTTCCTCCCTTTTTGTCCCATTTCTTCCCACTTTTTGCTCCTCTCAAAAACTCCTCCTGAGAAATGCACATCTCCCAAATCCCTCAGCTTTCAAAGATAAACTGATCAGGAGCTACTTAGGTAGAGCCTAATCTCAAATAATGTGTGTTTGTGATATGGAAAGAAATATTTATAACCCATTGGATTCATTGACTTGGCAGAATCTCGGGTTTATTTAACATTTTCCATGGGCCCATCTGCTGCTGCTGTGCTGCTATCAGTGCAATTATGATTTCATTGATAAGGGCATGGGGGTGTAAATAAATAGAGAGTGGGAGGAACTCAGAGGAGGTTTTTTTTCAGGTGTTATTTCATTGGGGCTGAGTGCTGCATGCTGATGTTCAAGGGGAAAAATCCAAGGAGAGCAGAGCTCTTGGATTCTTCTTCCTCCTCTCCTCACTGGAGTTTCTGTCTCAGGGATAAGGCAGAGGTTGGGATTCAATCTTCCCTAAATTCTATAATTAAATGACATCACAGGTATTTAAATTGATCAGCTGAAGGTGGAACATCCCATTAAAATAGAGGAATTTGAAAATCACCCAGTTCCAACCCCCTGCCACGGGAAGAAACTCCTTCCACTATGCCAAGCCCTGTCCAACCTGGAACCCTTCCAGCTGAAATCAATATATTCTGAAAATGTATTTCTTTACAAGAAAAAGAATCAGCATAATCATAAATTTGGCTGAATAATAAATTATTCACAGTGTTCAAGCACTATTAGTTAGAGGAAAAAGATGAAGTATGCAGAGGACTGAAATGATTCACAGAGGGCTGGATGAGTTAGGACAAGTTATTAGGATTCCTGGTGCAGTTCTTACAGCTCAGGGCAATAAAAATTCATGGAAAAAATCCAAACTAAAACTGCTGTAACATCCATCATATCCATGAAGCTGCATTGCTACATTGTACACATTTTTTTTCCCTCTTTTTTGGTAATTGAAAAGAATTGGGTGTTGTAAGGCGAGAGTATAAGGAAACTGAGCACAATTTACAGTGCAGGTGGCCACAAAGGCAGGGTTTACATCAGAAAAACCCACTCATATTTTCTCAGATTGCTGCTGAATAACTTGGTGGTTCCCAGGATTTATTTCCACCTCTCTCAGCTTCCCAAGCTCAGAGCTGTGTCATGCCCTGAAGGAATATAAACACAAACATGAGGCTTTATTTGAAGGCAGACTTCTGAATTCAGACTGGAAGAATTCCCACCCTCAGTGCAGTAACATCCTTGTAACCCAATAAATGTGGGGTTTTGCCATTCCTCTGGAAAACCTCGAGCTCTGACTGACCCTGTGCTTGTGGAGTCGTGGCTGGATTAGGAAGAACTCTTTGATTGACAGTGAAGAGTTAATTAGGCTAATGACTTCCTGGCACTGTGCCTCTGGAGCATCCCTTTGGAAAATCCTGAAGTTCTGAGTGTGGCCCCATCCCATAACAGAGGGGGGCTGCCATCCCATCCCATGGATCCCATCCCATTATCCCATCCCATCCCATTATCCCATCCCCTTATCCCATCCCATGGATCCCATCCCCTTATCCCATCCCATGGATCCCATCCCATCCCATTATCCCATTATCCCATCCCATCCCATTATCCCATCCCATCCCTTCCAACCCAAACCATTCCAGAAGCCTCAGGAGAGATCCCAGATGCAGGGAAGCATCACCCACGTGACCTTCCCATGGAAAAGGATGGGACCTGAACCTTTCCAAGCACTGGATTGTGGCAGGGGGAGGATGAGGACAGTGGCAGAGTCACCAGGCACTTTGTGCCTCTCATTATGGGATGGGAATTCTCTACAACCTCACAAATATCTGAGCAGCCTCTCCCAGCTGGATTTGAGAGGGATGTTCCTGCACTCGGGTCTGCTCTGTCTCTGTGTGTAAAGATAATTTCTTCTCACACCAGAACACTCCCCTTTGATCTGATAATCTGTAATTAAGAGCCAGAGTGTGCCTTACTCTGTCCTTCCAGCCCCATCTTCCACAATTCCATGTTGAAAGAACCAGATCTGCTCCTTGTGTCAGCTGTGCACTGTAATTATGGGATAATCAACCTGACACACACATGAACATCCAATGACATTTCCCAGGGGCAGGAAATCGTTTTCCCACTGGCAGTGTGGGTGTGTTTGTGCTCTTATTTGCAGGAGCTTTATTAGGTAATGAATTAAATGTGATTTGTAAGGATCACTCTGTGGGCAGAAGCCAAGAGCCTGGGCAGGAGACAGCAGCTGTCAGGAATTCCTCATTCCAGGTTTGAGGAGCAGGAGTTGGGGGGAAAAAATCAGCCACAAATGGGAATTAGTGGAATTAGTTTGGTTTGGAGTGATGTAACTCCTGGTGTTGAGGCCATTGGAACAAATGTCTTCACTCTTTGGAGAAGAGGAATGGGATCCTTAATGGAGGCACAGCATCCAATTTGTCCAAATTTGCTGCCTCCTAGTAGCACAGGAATATTGCAAATCCATTCTCCTCATTAACCTGGCCCAGCCAAATGAGGTGGATGATCCAAGGCAATCCCAGATCCCAGTTTTTCATTTCTGTTTCCTCTGGAAGCTGGTTCTGTTTTCCTCAAACACATCCTGCAAACACCTCTCCTTGTAAAAGGAGCCCACTGAGCCTCCTCTCACCCCTGCAGAGGAGCAACAAAATCCTGCCATAAATGCTTGCCATAAATTCCTTCATGTGGGAAACCTCCAATTTTTTTTTCTTTTTTTTTGTTGGGTTTTTTCCCTTTTATTCGTGGTTTTTGTTGTGGTTTTGTTGTTGTTGTTGTTTTGGTTTTTGTTGGGTTTTTTGTTTGTTTGTAGTTTTTTGTTTGTGGTTTTTTTTTGTTGTTGTTGGTTGGTTGGTTTTTGGGGTTTTTTTGAGCATTTTGAGTATTTTGAGCTGCAAATTCTGGGTCTGTGGCCTAGCTGTGAATTTATTAATGATGGGAGCCTGGAGCACAGCTGGGTCTTTGATCACTGATTCTTGAGTTCCTAAATGGCAATATTGGTGTGTCCCACTCAGCTCAGTTCTTCAGACAATTAACTAATGACAGTGATTAGCTTGCAGCTGTGAGTAGGTTAAAGTCACCTGGCTGGATTTGTGATCTCGACCTCAAAAGTGCAGAATTGTTACCCTGGCAGCTCTTTATAAACAGGATCTTTGTGTTCCTGTGCAAACACCTGGAACTGAGCAGCACAGAATGGTTTGGGTTGGGAGGGACCTGAAAATTCATCTCATTCCACCCCTGCCATGGGCAGGGACACCTTCCCCAGGGTGACCCAGACCCCACCAGCCTGGCCTTGGACACTTCCAAGGATCCAGGGGCAGCCACAGCTGCTCTGGAAAACCTGTTTTTTCTTCTCTGGGGTGTTGCATGCCCAGGGTTGGTGAGAAAGGAAAAAGTTCTTGTGCTCCTATTGATTGTTGGGTGTGTGATTCCTGACCTGGGTGTCCTGCAGGGATTTGTGTTGTCCCCACTCCTCTGTCATAATTTCCACGGGACTGAGTGTGGCTAAAACTCTTGTGTCCAGGTGGGCAAGAGTCCAATGAGCTGTGCCAGCCCCAGGGCAGGGACTGTCCCCTGAGGGACACCTGGGATCCTGGGGACAGCCACCAACAGGAGAGAGCTGGAGGGGTGCAGGGCAGGGAATGGAGCTGGGAAGGGTTTGGGGGAGCTGGGAAGGGGCTCAGCCTGCAGAAAAGGGGGATCAGGGGGGCCCTTGTGGCTCTGCACAAGTCCCTGACAGGAGGGGACAGCCCCAGGTCGGGCTCTGCTCCAGGAACAGGGACAGGAGGAGAGGGAACAGCCTCAGGGTGGGCCAGGGGACCCTCAGGGTGGATTTCAGGGAAAATTCCTTCATGGAAAGGGTGGTCAGGCACTGGAAATGCCCAAGGCAGGGGTGGAATCCCCATTCCTGCAGGGATTTCCAAGCCCTGTGGAGGTGGCACTTGGGGACATGGATGGCCTTGGCAGAGCTGGGAATGGTTGGACTGGATGATCTCAGAGCACTTTTCCAACCTGAAGGGTTCTGTGATTGTCCCACCCAGATTCTCAAGTCAGGCAATAAGGTATGGGAATGACCTGGGATCTGTGTTCTACTCCATCCCATGTGTTTCAGGATCTTACCAACATTTTTGGCTACATGACTAAAATGTGAAAAGAGGGTCGCTTGATGAAAGAATGGACCTGATGTTGACTGGGATAGAGGGAGTTCATGTTCTGCCAGAGATTTCTGATGTGATGGTGCCTTGTTTCCAGCTGTTAAATGAGACAGTCTGGGAATTCCACAGGCTTGTCCATGGTACTGTGTTTCTCCAAATGCTTCCATGGACACAGGCTATGGAATGTTTGACTGGCCCTCCTGGCCTTTTCTCCACGTTGGATGGCAGAAAATGCAGCTGCTGTGAGAGGAGCACTCCTCCCAGTGCCCTGGGGTGCCACAGGCTGTGCTGCCCACCCCAGGTGTCCACAGCAGGACATCTCACCTTGTCCCAGGTTCTCTCCACCAAGGTGCTCCAGCCCTGTCTCCAGTGGGCTCTGGAGTTACACCCTCAATTTGGATTTTCCTTTGCCCTGGTGTGTTTTTTAGGATTTAATGGCTGCCCCCACTCTGGAGAGTGGGGAGTCAGTGGGATGCTAATGAGGGATTGTGCCATCTGCCCACTGATTTACTGGGATGTCAGCACGAGGCAGACAGGACTAATTGGAGTCACAGGCACAGACACTGATGGGGCTCTTTGCTGTCTGATGCTGCACATCTCATCTGATCCTGGCTCTTGCAGGCTCACAGAAACTGCCACCCCAAATCCAGGGGCTTTGAAACCTCTGGCTGCTCCCAGTTGTTCTTCCAAAGCCATCCCTGCATTCCCATTCCAAATCAGAACAACAAAATCTAACAACCCCCAGTTTGCCCATTTGTAAAGCTGTCATACAGCTCCTCTATTAACAGAGCCATTGGAAAGATTTATCCTCAGCAAATGTTGCTTTTTAAAAGGGGCCAGATTGAGAGCTGGGGGGTTGGAGCACAAAGAATGAGCCACCAGATCCGATTTACAAAAAAAAATAATAATGGGAATAACAAGTTAATTTTTACAGAGCTGTTGTGCTCAGGAGAAAATGTGCAGTTGTGGGGGGTATCATTACATTCCAGTGGTGGTCAACAAACTGTAATAGGACATTAAAGGAAATGGGATTTAATAATAGGAAAAGCTGAAGTTAGTGAACTTCATGTTTCGCTTGGTTAATAGGGTGACATTATGTGGTGGCTCTGTTAACATAATTATTGCTGTGATACCCGAGTGCTTTACACACATTTAATGCTGCCTCACAGTATTTCTGTGTGATGGGCAGGAATTCCTGTGCATTTGTGGGGATTGTTTAAAATTACAGTGGTTTTAAAGCAGGGCTGGATGTATTTCCTACCCTGCACGGAGCAAAGTAGTAGAGAAATGCTGTTACCTGTTGTGAGAAATAAAGCCTTGACTTTGCTTTTATAGAACTTTTAAAAAGCAGAAATGGTGGAATCATCCAGGTTTGGCTCCATGCCCTGGGTTCACATAAAATAAGGACATCACAGACCTTTAGAGAGAGGGATTGATGGAGTAGTTGGGGCATTTATCTTCTGTAGGATTGGATTTAAATTACAAATGGATCAAGGGAGGGTGATTTAGTCCAGTGGTCATTTTGGGTTATCATCTCCATCTCAGAGCAATCTTGTCACTTATAGGCAGCTTGGCTCCACCTCACTCTGGTTTTGGGCTGGAAATTCAGGGGTTCAAGATTGAGAGAGCAGAAATTTAGTACAGAGAAGCAGAGAGTGGCTGGAATAGGAGCTGGGTTTGCTCAGTTCTGTATAAACTGAAGATATATCAATTATTAGTTTATTTTATTGGTGACAAAGGATGAAGTAGGAGCTCATCAAAGCTGGATTTGAGGCTGAAGGTGAAGCCTGGTGCTGTGCTGAGCTGGACATCCCCAGTCCCTGGAAAAGCAGCATTTTACATTTCCCTGTTCCCTGGATGTGCACAGTTGGGGTTTTTTGGTAATGCACCCACCCCTCCTGCAGATTGGAGCATCTCTGGCTCTGCAAACATTCATTCCTAGGGAAACTCAGGCTTTGTGTACCTGGACACCCCCAAAAAGATCATCCATAAACGAGGAAGAGACAAAACCATTCTCTCACAGGTTTCCTGCTTCCAGATTCACATTGTAAAGAACCTGCAGGGGTTTGGCTCAGGGAGTCTTTAGGGTCCAAACAAAGCTTGAGTTTTGTGAGGTTTGAGCTGAAACTCTGCAAAGATGTGGGGCCATCTGCTGTAGGGGGGGAAAACAAGCAGCAGTCCCAGGATGGTTTGGGATGGAGGGACCTGGAAGCTCATCCAGTGCCAGGATGGGACACTTCCACTGTCCCAGGCTGCTCCAGCCTGGCCTTGGACATCCCAGGGATCCTGGAAACCACAGCTTCTCTGGGAATTCTATCCCAGCCAGGAATTCCTTCCCAGTATCCCACTGAACCCCACCATCAGCTCAAAGCTGTTCCCTAAGCAAAGGACCCCCATTCCCTTTTCCCACACAACATTTTTCCCAGTGTTTTTTTCCCATTTCCCAGGGCTGTGATGCTGACACATTTCACAGCCCTTCTCTCACAGTGAGTTTTGTACCATTTTGTTCCTTTTAGAGCTCATTTTCACCAGGAGGTTCCCCAAACTCCTGGCTGCTCCCCTTTCAGATTTCTCCCTGGCCTGGTGTGAAGGACAGGTGTCTGCCAATAAAGGCAGCAGCTTCTCTTTGAAATGGAGAATGTAAACCCCCTCCATCCAAATTACTATCATTTTGAAATTGAGGGGCTCTCAGCAAAGAGATGGGAATTAGGAATAACAGTTCTTTACTAGGAACATTAAAATAGAAATGCAGGATTACACAGAACAATCCCAAACCCTGCCAGAGTCAGAATCCAAGCTGACACCCGTCAGTCAGGCAGGGTGTTGGCAGCAGTCCCATTCAATGGTGGCTGCATCCTCCTGCAGGGCAGATGTGGTTCAGCTGGAGCAGTGCTCCTGGAGAAGGTGCAGTTTCCTCTGAAGCTCCAGGGATGATGTGGAAAGGGTCTGGTTTTCCTCTGGAATGCAGTGGAAAGAAGGTGCCTTGGTGTCCAAAATCTCAGTTTTTCTCTGGGTAGGAAAGGCTTGGCTCCTGCCCTGGCTGGAGCATCTCCCAGTGGGATGATGGAATTTGATCAGTCATGCCCTGGGACTCCATGGCCATGAACAGGAGATATCTCCTGGAGGGAGGATGGGCTGTGGCAAAGATAAAGATGATTGCCCAGCTGGTTTTAAAGCTGGCCCAGGAGCAGATAATGTGTGCCAGGAGATAAGGGGTCACTGCCCCACCCGGCTGCAACAGATGGGGGCAGAATTCACATTTTTGGCCACATCAGCCCAACACACTCCCTTTGGGGAAATCCCTCCTGACTCTTTCTGAGGTTTGGCAAACCTTGGAATTGCTGCTGATTCCTGAACTTCCCTCCTGCCCTCGCAGGAGGTGAGAGGATGGAGAGCAGGAGACCTGAGCATCCACCCAACCAGAAACCTCCACTGGGTGAGGTCTTGGGATATTTGGGGAGGACAAGGGAGGAATCTGAGCTGCAGGTCAACATTTCTCCATGCCATGAACCTCCAGATCTGATTAATTCTGCATCTCCTGCTGCCAAATACAGGCCAATATTCCCCTCTGGAGACATCAGTAGAAACTGCACCTTGAGAGAGTTACATCAGGAATTTGTGTGCTCCAGGTGGCACCTGAGCATTAAAGAAACAATATTTTTAGCAGCAGTTGAGAGCTAAATTTTGAATTAATTTTTTTTTTCCAGAATGTTTGTGGGTGTTTGCAGCACCTCAGAGACAACAAAACACTGATTTTTCTGTCACACCTGCAGGGGAAGGAGGCATTTCTTACCTCAATCTCATGGCTGAGCAACCCCAACACAGAAATCGATTCTTTAAATCTTGTATTTTTTTTAACTGTTAAGAAAGAGAAGTCCTGGGCTCTTTCATCTTCCAGCACTAAAGCTCTCAGCTCTGTGGGGACACAGAACCTTTTTACAGTAACCAACAGAATAATCTCAAGTAGTTGAGCTTTTTTATGGTTTGGGAATTTGTGTTTGTACAGGGGAAGGACTGAATTTGGTGATTTATCCAAAATAACCCATTAAACTCAGCTTGGGGTTGTGGCAACAACTCTGGCTGGTGCTGCCAGGTACTTTTAATTTATTAATTATTAATTAATATTTTAGAGGAAAACACTCCAAATGTCGTGTTTGCTGTTAGCAGCAGTCATTCCTCTGGTTGTCACTTCCCTGGATGTTTTCTAGGCTATTTAATATTTCAAAATAGTAGAAAATTCATGCTTTTTGTCTGGTATTTGGTGATTTCTTCGGTCTGGTTTTGCTAATATTTAAAACACCCTTAAAACAGCAAAACCTCCTTTGAGTCTCCCAGAGCTGTTTACAATTCTTTTGGTGATAATTTTAATTTTAATCACATTTTGGGGCCACCTAGAAAAGATATTAAACCTTTTTTCCTCTTTTTGGAGTGACTTTGTACAGAATCAGAATCAAGATAATCTCTGTAATGCTGCATGGCCACGATGTTTATCAGCAAGGTGTGAAACATCAGTCCTGGGGGGGATGATCATGGACCAAAATAATTCCCTGCAGCCAAGATTTTGGGCAAAATAAAGTGATTTCTGTTAGTTTAGGATCTGTTTGATTGGTCTTCAGTGGCAATGATCCATCCTCTATGTGCTGCAGTGAATTATTTGAGTTTAATTGCATTTATTGTATTCAGCTCTTGTGTAATGATCAGTATCTTTGGGTGTGTGATCAGATCCCTGAGTGGGATTTTCCACCTTTCATGTGTCCTCAAACCTTCCAGAATTCACAATCCTGGGTATTTTATCCCTAATTTCCTTTGGAGTTTTCCATTCTGTCAGCAGCTGGGATCCAGTTCTCAGGGGATTTCTGATGTTTCCTTAATATCTCCTTGCTCTGTGGAATCTCCCCAAAAGGTTCATCCCAGGTATTGGATGTTTCATGACTAAGGCAGAGGGAAGGGAACAGTTCAGGATCACACAAAAATGAAATGTAAATTTGGGCTGCATGTCAGAAAAAATTGTCTTAATAAGTTTCTGGAATATTTGATATTTTTTCCTGCCATTCATGTGTTTGAGGAGGGAATTTCAGATATTATTACCATCATCATTAAGGCATCATTGATGCTTCTGCAATTCCAATGCCTTCAGTTTCTTTTAATGATGTTTTAGAAGACATCTGAGAACAAGGAGGCAGAAGAAAGCCTTGGGAAGGCAGGAGTTGTAGGTTTCTAAATCAATCCACCCAGCTTTTTTAGGTTTTATGCTTTTTATCCCACACTTTCAGCTTAGGTAAGACAGTGCTCACAGCCAATTAAGTTGTGAGTTTGAATGAATTAAATTTTCTGAAATGAGGTGCTTTTTTTTTTTCTTTTTTAATCCAAATGACTGTCATTTACCAAAAGCTACTTCATTTCCCTGAAAGTGCTTTTCTGTCTAAGGGGAATGCTTAATTGCAGCCACAAATCACCTCAAATGCTTTTATAGGAGGATAAAACAAGTTGAAAATTGTGCATCACTTTAAAAATGCAGCTTCTGAATGCAGGATAAGGTGGAAATTTCTATTTTTTTTCCCCCTTTGGCTGCTCTGTTGAAGAACTCCATCCTCAAGTGACATCTCCTAAAAGTGTCCTTCAGAGCAGGGACATCCCTGTGAGACTTTTTTAAGGATTTCAGGCAATTCCCAGGAATATCTACAATGACCACGATCCAGAATCTAAACCATTCTGGGATAAATATTGATTTCTGGGATAATTATTGATTTCTGGCATAGCCATGGGATCAAATTGCCTTTTTTGACATCTAAAAGTTCCATGGATGGCTTGGATGAGTAACACAACATTTCTGGAGAGGACTCTCAGGATGTATTTTTATTTTCCATGCTGCTAAACACTTTTTTTTTTTCTTTATAGAGACTGAATTCTGTTGGAATAAGCCAGGCAGCAGCATTTGAAATTGAAATAAATAAATAGCACAGAGTGTGGCTGCCAGGCAGAAAATAGGGAATATCTGTTGCCTCTTTAATGCCACCCAACATTTCCCATTTCAAACACTCATTTTCAATTTCTTCAAGTTTGGCTGGTCTTTTATTCCCAACTGGGGCTGATTTTTTAGAGAAATATATCTGAGATATTTGTTTTTTTCTGAGAAGGAGGAGAAATTCTGGTTGAATTCTGTTGAGTTTTCCTTTGGCTGGGAATTTCTATCTCCACATTTCTCAGCAGGAGGAACTGTTGGATGAAGGGTATGGAAGATAACCCTAAATTTGGCTTGTTTGGAGCCCTTGAAAGAAGTTCAGTGCTCACACTTCTGTGGGATTTTGTGGCAGAAGAATCACTCTTTATTCAGGTGTCACATTTATCCAGGTGACAATTGTGTCCAGCCTGGTCTTGGACACTTCCAGGGGCAGCCACATCTTCTTTGCCAACTCTGACTTCTCTTAAATACAAAAAATTCATGTTTTTAATTTTTAATCTGTTCCCAGCAAATGGGATCCCAGTGAGGCTGTAAATAGGGACTTGTCCCACTGGATTATTAAATCCAGGAACTCCTGGGCTGTTTGATCCATAGTTCATCTTCCTTTTTTCTCTGCTTCCATTTCCCTCAGCTGAGATCTTGGACATTAAATGAAGATTTCACTGGTTTCCATTCCCATAATAATTTCATCAAACTTTCCTTGAGCATCCCAACTGAAGATCTCCCATCTGTATCCTGCAGTTCTCTGTGCATGGCTTCATTCTCAATAAATTCCTGCTGCTATTGAGTTGAAATCTGCTTCCTAAGCTCCTGATCATTTGTTTTTTATCACAAGTGATGCTGAGCACTCACAAACCTCCCCTCACTCAGTGCTGTCTGGCTGCTCCCTCATAATTCATAATTATTTTATGGTTCCCATCAAGGAAAACAGGGATGTGGTTTGATCCTGACCAGCATTAAGTGAACCACTCTTGTCCTGTCCATGCCAAGACATTAAAATTTAATAGGACACATCAAGGAGAAGCTTTCTGGAGATGAAGGCACAGATCTTTAGGAGAAATCTGGAAGGCACTGGGAAGCAAAAATTCTTGGTGACACCATTTTCCACACTGACCTTTTAGTGTGTGGTGCAGAGACCTGGGGAACACCAGCAGGATGTTGTGGGGTCAGGAGCTGCCACTCTGAGCTCTGATGTGGTCATCCTCCCTCTAAAAGGCTTCTTTTGCTGGGTTTAGCCTTTTTTGAGCGTTTTCTGGATTTGAAAAGTGTTGTAATTCGATAAATGAGGTAAAAGGAATTAATCAGCATACCTTGCCACCTCCTTCCAGCTAGTCCCCGGTTCATGTCATCCTTCCTGTCCTGTGACCTTCCCCTATGACCTTCCAGCCCACCGGGAGTTCCTGTATTCTGATCCTATCCCCCTGTGTCCTTATCCCATTGGCTGCTAGCCAAAGCCACTCCCCATTCCCGCTCCTGAAAACCTAGTTCCCAGAAAGAATCTCTCTCTTTCCGGCCATGCCATCGCCTTAGAATAAACCTGAGAGAACTGAAAGGGCCTCTTTTGTATCTGTTTCCATCCATGCTAAGATACTTTGTCTGATCTTAAGTAATTAGGAAAAAGACAAAGTATCGTTATAGCAGAAAAGTGTTTAAAAGTTGTTCCTGTCACTTTGCTGGATGATGCTCGTTCCCAGTTTGAGCTCCTGAGTTCCCACCTGAATGGGGTTTAACAGTAAAATTCACATTTTGGGGGAGTTTTGTGCTCTGTGAATAGACTAATAAAGAGAGAGGGAGAGATTTATTGACAGCCATGAGAGGACACAGTGAATGAGTTCAACACAGTCCTATCAACCCTGGCAATGTCCCCCCTAAGGACATGAGTGGTGTCTCTGGGAGCTCTGGAATTTCTGGGATCAGCTCTGTGGAGTCTCTGCTCTCTTCCCAGAAAACTCTGCTGTGTCTCTGTTCTACAAAGCTCATTCCCATTCTCACCCTGTGAAATCCAGGGAATAAAGCTGCCAGGCTCTGTGATTCCCTCCCTGCAGCATCTCTCTCTCTCTGGAGAACCAGTCTTCCACAAAGGGATCTCCCCACATTGTCCAAATGTGTCACTCCAGAGCCATGGGGTGAACAGGGAGAGGATTTAGGGAGAAAAGAGCTCAGATTGGAGAGAAATCATCCCTGGGAATTGGCTCCTCAGTCAGTGATGGGCAGGGAAGTGCCTCCCCTGGAGTGAGGAACCTGGAGGTAGAAAATTGTGGATAATTACCCAGATCTTGTTGGAGGGTTTGGGAATAGAGTCAGTGTTAAGGAATAAAATCAGGGAATCCTTGAGGTTGGAAAAGACTTCTAAGATCATCAAATCCAGCCATGTCTTAAGTGCCACATCCCTGCTTTTTGTCAAGGATGGTGACTCCACACTTCCCTGCCAGGCTGCTCCACTTCCTGCCCACTTCTCACTGCACAGATTTTTCCTGATATCCAACCTGAGCCTCCCTCAGCACAACTCAGGACAGCATATCTCAATCCATGATGGCTCCTGCTACCCAATCCTGAATTATTTTGAAATAATTGCCTCAGATGTAGTTAAAGACATGACTAGGGAATTCCTGGAATAAACTCCCCCGTGGAAACCAGATGGCAGCACAGAAATAAAGAGATTTTTACAGGAGATGGCAAACATTTGGTGCTAAAATATTCCCAGAGTCATCCTGCTGTGCTGTGTGCTCAGGAATGGGACCCTGGGATGGAACATTAAAGGGAAATAAAAATACACCATAACAGATATCCATGAAGCAGGGGGATAATGGCATCATGCTTTTTTATAATGTTTTTTTATTCTGGATTTTGAGCTAAAATATTCAGTTGTTCAGTTTAGAGGTGGGGAACCCAACTGTTGGAATCAAGTGACCATGCCCAGAAAAAAGCTTTTAAAATAGATTTGTGGCATCTTAGCTTTTTTATTTTTTATTTATTTATTTATTTAATTTTTATTTTTATAAGGACATTTTCCCAGCATGTCTCAAATGGAAAAACCAAATTGTGCCTGGGACGTGGATTTTCTCTCATTTTATCTGTCCTTCTCAACAAAAAATTTTGTCTTTTTTTTTAAACTACCTGATAGAGCTTTTCTCTTTTTCAAGCTGGGACAGTCCCTGATCACACCCACTGCTTGGTTCTGAAATGGCAAAGCCAACAAATCTAAAATATCTGTGTGGTTTAATTACAGTTTATTCTTCTCCTTGCTGCCCCCCAGGTTTATCCAGGAGATTGAGTTTGCCATGGAGCTGGGCCCAGCCAAGCAGTGCCCACTGAGGGAGTTCCTCACCATGTACATCAAGAACATCTTCCTCAACCAGGTCCTGGCAGAGATCAACAAAGAGATCGAGGGAGTCACCAAGGCCTCGGATCCCCTGAAGATCCTGGCCAATGCTGACACCATGAAGATCCTGGGGGTGCAGAGGCCTCTGCTGCAGGTAGGGAGGAGCTGAGAGACCACTCAGGACACCTCAGTGACCACTCAGGACACCTCAGTGACCACTCAGGACATCCCTGGTTGTCCATGTCCAGCCATGACCTGGTTGTGTGTCCAGTAAGGGAAAATGTGGAGCTGCTGGAGCAAATCCAGAGGAATCCATGGAGCTGGAGCCAGGCTGGGAGAGCTAGGGGTGCTCCCCTGGAGAAGGGAAGGATCCAGGGAGAGCTTCCAGCACATTGCAGGGGCTCCAGGAGAGCTGCAGAGGGATTGGGGACAAGGGATGGAGGGACAGGACACAGGGAATGGGGAAAGGGGAGATTTGGGAATTAGGAATTCCTGGCTGGGCTGGAATTGCCAGAGAATCCCTGGATCCCTGCAATGGCCCAGGAAGGATTGGAGCAGCCTGGGATGTGGGAGGTGTCCCTGCAATGAGCTCTGAGCTCCCTTCCCAGCCAGGGCAGCCCAGGATTCTGGGATTCAGGACACTCAGAATCCATCCAGAGGGATTTTGATGGCCAGTGGGGATGGAAAAGAGAGGAAAAGGGAAGGGAGAGCCTTGATGGTTCCCTGAGATTGCAAGGGAAGGCCCTGGATCCATCCATCCCTTGGAGAGGAGATGGATCCAGTGTGAGGCTGTGGAGAGCTGGGAATTGGCAGCCTGGAGAAGGGAAGGATGCAGGGAGAGCTTCCAGCACATTGCAGGGCCTGGAGGGGCTGCAGGAGAGCTGGAGAGGGGCTGGGGACAAGGGATGGAGGGACAGGACACAGAGGAGGCAGGGGAATGGATATTGGGATGGAATATCTTCATGTCTGGGCACAGCTGGCAGTCCCAGAGCTGTGGGATCTGGCTAAACACACATTCCAAGCTCCCAGGAGGAGCAGGGGGGGATCCAATCCTCCAGAACATGTTTGTGATTGATGTGGAGCCCCACAGCTCCCTCCACCAGAAACAGATGTGAGGGACTGGGGTTGGAGATGGAGTGTTTGGAGAATTCTCCTCTGAAACACCTTTTGAACTCCAGCATGGAGCAGTGAGAAAAGTTGCCACAGCTCCATGGGGAACTGGACAGGGGGGAATCCCACCCCAAAATCCTGGATTTCATGTGTTGCCTGGGCTGTAAGGAATGAACTGACTCTTGCTGTTGGGCATGTCCAGCTCTTTTAACCCTTTGAAGTCATTCCCTCTCTTCTGGGAAATCCTCTTTTCAGGGATGAATAATACTGGCAGAGTCCTTGGGAAGCAGCACCTTTATCCCAAAGTTTTTCTGGATTTTCTATCCCACTTTAGAGCTGTAAAACACAGGGATATTATAATGCCATGCAATAATAGCAATAACTGTTATTATTGTTGCCATTTCCAGAATTTTTGATGGATTAATGGTCACTAACTCTGTGCCTGTCTGGGTGCAGGATGGTCCTTTCAGAGCCAAAACAAAATTAAATTTCAGAACAGCATTTCCAGAATTTTATAGAGGGAAACAGCTTCTTTAGAAAGGGCAAAATTCTCTTTGCAGGAGTCAAAATGATGTTTTGGAGCTGCACAGATTGTTTCCTTCCCAAGCTTTATCAGCCTTAATATGGATAAAGTTTTTTTTGGTTTTTTTTTTTTTTTTTTTTTTGGCTCATGGCTTCATTTCACATGAAAATATATTTCCTTAAATATTTCAATATATTTCCTTAAAGCTCGTTAGGGGTTGAAGTCTCAGAGCAGCTTGGAATTTTTTTTTCCTGTTCCTACAATTTGTTTCTCATGAGGGATGGAAATGATTTTGAACTGGAATTATTCTTGGTCAAACTGTCTGTGGTCAGGAGGTCTCCCTGTTCCCGACATTAGAGAAGGATAATTCTCTGAAAAGAGAAGAAAAATTGCTGCTCTTTGAACCAACTCATCCAAATAGCTCCCTAAAATAAATCCTATTGATTTTCCATTAAAGTGAAAAAAAAAAAAAGCTATTTCTGCATAACAGTGCTGGAACCTGGAGCCTTTGCCCCCATCACCTCGTGGATATGATGGAAATGTGGGGAATTAAGTTTTCTCCCAGATTTTTCCTGTTTTTCCCAAAATCTCTCTGAAGCCTTTTCGGCTGTGATTGGAACATGAATTTTGGGATCACTATCAGCACATATTTAAGTTGAATTTGGTGGGAGATAAGAGATTTTCCAGCATTGTGTCCTCGCAGATGAATCACCCATTCCTGCAAAGATTATCCTTAAAAAAAAAAAAAAATTGTCCTCTCTAAATATTCCATTTTACTGCCTTGTTTTCCACTCTTCCCTCCTCAAATGTAAAGCACTTGAAACTCTTTTCCCTTTGCAGAGCGACTGAATCACCGTGAAACTCATTTGTCTCAAAATTATTCAGCATTAAATTTCAGGCTGTAATTGTTTAAATCGATCCTAAATTAGGCTACAAGTGCCTCGACAGCTTCTTACAGTCTGTTCTTGCAGGGTTCTCAACGAGGTGATAAATCTTTCCACCCAGGTGGTCACTGGCCTTAAAAAACCTGTTGGTCCATCTCCAAAAAAATGCAAATTGCTTCTCTCTGGAGCAGCAGAGTGGGAATTTTCCTTCCCTTCAAAGCCTCTATGGTTTCTTATCTCAGCATGGTGTGGATGATGCTCCTGATACTTTCCTGGCCAAACTCCAGCAGCTGAAAATCCCCAAAAAAAAAAAAAATATATTCCTTAAAAGTGCAGCTGTTTTGCAGGATAACGACTTGCTGGAGCTAATTACCACAGCACCCACTCCATGCAGGGAATCACTCACATGTGACTTTCCAAGGAGACATCCCTGAGAGCTTCTGGAATGTTTTCTTCTTCAAATGAGTGGTTATTAGGGAGAAGAATGGTCCCAGCCAGCAGCCAGTGCTGATGGCTCCATGCTTTGATGGAGGCTGCATGTTATTATTTATTAGTGTCAACAAATTAATTATTTTTCCAGGCTGGCTCCCAGCCAGCAGCATCCATTAAGGAGCAGGCATGGCTGATCCATTGGGGTTTTTCCCATTCAAGGATAATTTTAAAGCAATTTTAATGGTTCTGAGCTTCATATTTCATTTTTTTTCCAGTGGCATGGTGTTACAACCAAGATGTTTTCAGCTCTTGTTTATGTGTTTCATGTCAAGGGGTGTAAAACCCACCCACTGCAGAATTCCTGCTAAATCTCCTTTTCCAGCTTAAAATGAGAGACTCTCAGTGGGAGTCTGACTCTCCCTGTTGCTTCCAATATTTATTCAGATAATTTTCCCTTTTTTTGGAGGGGGAGAACATTTAGTGCAGTTCCTGCCTTTTGTGGAAGCTTTCAGCTGCTCAGAGCTGCACAAAAGCAGTTGCTTTAGGCAGAGAGTCAGGGCTTCAATTTTAAAATTGAAGGGCTTTGTTATTTTAAAAACTCAACTTTGAGTGCATCCCAGGGCAGGGGAGTTGTGTGTGGACATTTCCAAGCAGTGCCCCTGGCAGGCAGAATTATTTTTGTCCTCTTCAGATCTGCAGAAGGGAAGTCATGCTCCACAAACCATCCCACAGATGTGAGTCTGACCTGAAGGGAAGTGTTTGAGGTCTCTGGATCCTGTTAATCCCTGAAATCACTGGATGCTGTGCCGTGGAGTTGGGCAGGAACTGGATAGCCCTCGTTTGCTCAGTGATGAATCATTAAATTGTGGGATATTTTGGGTTGAAAAGGATTTTTAAAGGTCTTTTAAAGGCTGCCACGAGCATCTTCCACTATCCCAGATTGTTCCAAGCCCCATCCAAGCTGACCTGGAGCATTTCCACTGAGAGCTGGGTGCAAAATGTTGGTCCTGGTCCAATCTGAGGCCACCAAGTCGTTTTGTTTCACCTCAGCAAGAATCTGCCGTGTTCTTCATGGGAAGGTGGGGAAGTCCTGGAATGGAATTCCCAGAGAAGCTGTGGCTGCCCCTGGATCCCTAAAAGTGCCCAGGACAGGACTTGGAGCACCCTGGGATGGTGGAAAATGTCCCTGCCCATGGGTGAGGTGGAATGGGATGGGATTTGAGGTCTCAGCCATCTTCTTCATGCAGGAAAAGCCAAATTCTTTATTCACACAACTCATTTTATAGACCTCGTGTGCAACTTTAATTGGTTAATATTTCTTTCTTGCAAATTGAGTAATTGGTATTTTACTTGTCCATCAAATCTCTCTGTTCTGGAATTGTTGACATATTTCTTCACTGATTCTCACGGGACAAATCCATTGTTTATCCAGGTAAAGTTGTTTTTCACTCATAGTTTGTTGTGTTAATGAGCTTTTCTTACCAACATTACTTTTTCTTGGGAACTTTCAAGCTGCACTTAGAAGAAGTGACAGGCTAGCTTTAATTTGGCAGAGCAGGCCTGATTTTATGATGCCTTTCTTTTATAATTTCTCTACCTGTCTACAACATAAAACCACTAAAACTTCCTTGTAATTTACCTTATTTTCATTTTTTTTCCCTCTTGCTGTCGTTTTTTCCTCAGCAGCTGGGAGCAAACCACACATATCTGCCCCCATCCTCCACCCCAGCCTTGACTGATTATTTTAATTACTCAAAGAGCCCTGCCTTGCTCTCATAAATCCTCATTTTGCCTCACAGGGCTGATGTCAGCCCCTGGAACTTCTTTGGCCAGAGGAGAAGCGTTTTAGCCTGGCCACCCTCTGCTTGTTTAAAGCTCCAGCTGCACATCCCTCATTTGCAAACTCATTAAGAACTCCTGAGAGCAGGACCCTGGGATGCTGAGCAGCTTCTCCTCAGCCTGGGGTGCTGCTGAAAATCCAGTGTGAAGCCACAGACCCGAGTGAGTGCCACCCAGATTTCCATTTCTCCTTTTTTCCCCAAGATTTCTGCAATTTTAAACCAGTGCTTTGCCTTCACTGAGGTTGTTTTTTGGTGATGGATGAGCTGCAGCTCCAGGAGGAAACTGGAAAAGTGGAATCTGCTAAACTTCATTTAAAGGAAGCTGTGTTGCTCCATCACCAGCATTCCTCCAGGAATTTCTTTCATGGAATCCCAGCATGGTTTGGGTTGGAAGGGACCTCAAAGCTCATCCAGTGCCACCCCATCCTTGGCAGGGACACTTCCACCATCCCAGGCTGCTCCAAGCTTGGACACTTCCAGGGCTGGGACATCAAAAACTCCCAAAAACTTCTCTGGGAATCCTGGGTTTTCCATAACTCTCTTTTCCCTAGGAAAGTTTAATATTTTCTGTTCCAAAACTCACCAATAATCATTTATAATCCAATATTTATCCAATACTCATTGGAGCCTGAGCTCTCTGCACCCATCAGCTGAAACTTGGGTACCCCTCTCCCATCCCTTCCCTGCCCTCTGCTTGTTCCTCTCCCAAATTTGGGATTTTTGTACCATAAATCCCAAATCCAGCCTGGAACAGCCTCACATGAAGCACCTGATGGATGGCTCCAAGAGATTAAACTTCCCCATGTTCTTGCCAGGCTCCTCCAAGATCCATTATTTTTCTTCCCTCTCATTCTGAAGCCTGGGCCCATTTCATTGAGGAAGAATAACTCTCATTCCCAGGTTTTGCAATGTTTTCCTAATCACAAGTGCTGCATGAGAAGAGCCATCACATTTTGAATAATTGATGGCCACTTTATTGAGTTGTCAGCACTAATTCATCCTCCTTTTGAAGTGCTGCCACGTTCAAAGGAGTCATCCTTTCACAACGTGCTCATTTTTCCAGGAAAAGTTCATTTTTATAATTACTTTTTTTTTTTTTTCCCTCCTCCACTGTGGAATGCAATTGTAGCTGTGTGGGGAGAGGGAGGGATGAGGCTCCTTCCAGCTCCTGCACCCTCTAAAATGCCTTTATTCCTCCTCTGGCTGCTCATTTCTCTGCCTCCCTCCTCTCGCAGAGGTTTAATTATACCCGTTTTAAAAAGTGCATTTTGAAATCTGACACCCAGCTCTGCCGCAGAACAAAAGAGACATTAATGTGTTGTTGAAAGGGAAGGTAAAAAACTCTTTTTTTTGTGTGTGGCAGGGGCTGCCCCCCCGACAAGCAGCGTTCAGTGGGAGTAGGTGGGATTTTGGAGGCAGGGACTTGTCAACAGGAGAATTTGTAAAAGGAACAACAACTCAGGAATGTTGTCATTCCACTGGATATTCCTCCTGGCAGCCTGCCTCTGGAATCTTCCCCCTGAAGTGGATAAACGTTGCAGTTGGAAGGTTCATAGCACTCTAATTTACATCTGAAAGAACTGAGGGAGGCCACTAAATTAAAAGTTTCCCCTCCTGGTTCTAGTCTGTAAATAGAGCCTTTCCATTAAAATAAAATTTAAAATAAAATAATATTACAGTTTCCCTCACACACACAAAGCTGTCAGAATAGTAATTTTTTTTTTTTTTTTTGCAAATGATCTGCTTTTGTGCTGAGATTTTTGCTTTGTGTGATCTGCACTGCAGAGAAGGGAAAAGCTTTTCCCTCTCACCATGAAGCTGTTGGGGGGTCCCAGGTCTGCTCCTCCTGGGATTTCCTGGGGTATTCACACCATTCACTAATTAAAATATTTAATTTAAATATCTAAGTATATATCAATATCTAATATCTAAACATTTTTAATTAAAATATCCAGCCCATTTTCCAGCAGCATTGCTCATTACAGCGCTGGGATGCACAGCACTGTTATCAGACACCTCCCAAAACAAACTGACCCAGGGGGGTTTCACACCCCAATCTGATGTCTTTAATTCTTTTTTCCTCCTAAAATGTGTTTTTTTGGGGGGGAAAGACAACTTCCAGGCTGCTCTTTTGCTGGATTTTGGGAGTGGGGTTTTGCCATCACACGTGCCAGGAATCCTGAGCTGGGATGCTGAAATGCTGACTACTTCCTTTAGTTATTTTTACTTTTTTCCAGCAGCTCAGGGAGTGGAAATACTCAGTGCTTAGTGTAGGAAACTGCGAATAATTTTTGCTTCATTTTGGTTTGATTTTTTTGGATTAATGGGCAGGTCTTTGGGAAAATCGTGATAAAAATAATTGGGATCTGAAGGAAGCAAAGGTGTCCTTGATGTGAGATTCAGGATTTATCTTTACTGCAAGGCATGGAGGGACAGGAGACAGAGAATGGCTTCCCACTGCCAGAGGGCAGGGCTGGGATCTTGGCAATTAGGAATTCCTGGCTGGGATGGAATTGCCAGAGAATCCCTGGAATGTCCCAGGCCAGCTTGGGCACTGGGGTTTGGATCACCCTGGGGCAGTGGGAGGTGTCCCTGCCATGGCAAGGGGGGTTGAAGTGGAAGATCCTGAAGGTCCCTTCCCACCCAAACCATTCCATAATTCCATGAAATCTCTCTAAGGAAGCTTTTCCTGGCAGTGAAGCCCAATCTGGAGCACAAGTTTATCTCAAATTTAACAAAGAATATGAGAATCCTCATTCACCCACAGCCCCTCCTTGTGCCTCCTCTCCAGCCTTGCCCAGCTTTGGGATTTGGCCTCTCACATTCCAGAAAAGCCACGAGTGTTTTAACTCTGTGCTTGAATTTGAAATTACAGATCTGATTTATTTTTGAATCCTCACACCATGGCTCATCCTTGGAATCCATCTTCCTTTGGGATTGGCCCCATCCTTGGACCTGTCACCAGGTATGAAGAGACAACAGAAGGAGAAAAAAATGGGTTTAAAATGTTCCCATTTTGCTCCCAGCCCATGGATCTCTTGTAATTCCTGCTTCTCCTAGCAGGAATCAAAGGCTGGTGCTGCCTGTTCTCCCTTTGTCACTCCCACATCTCCAGGGATTTGGGGTGGTCACTGTGGTGTGATGAGTTCCATGTTAACACCATCCTGGGGAGCAGCACGAGGAGTTTCCAAACAATCCTCTGGGGACATCCAGGGACAGAGCTGTGATCTCCTCAGGCTTTGATGTGGAGAGCACAAAGCTGAATTTATTGAATAAATCACCTGTGATGCTGCCCTGTGCAGCTTCCCTGAGTTTTCTCCTGTCTCTGCTTTTTGGGGCCAGCACTTCAGGCAGGATTTTCCCTTTTGGGATGTGCAAAGACCCCCTGAATCACCCTTAAATTGATCAATTTAACCCCTGCTCCTGCCATGGTGCAAAAATGCAAAATTTGCTTTTTTTTGTTTGTTTGTTTGTGGTTTTGGGTTGGTTTGGGGTTTTTTTGTTTTCTTTTTCGTTGATGCAAAAAAAAAAAATTAAACCCAGAGAATAAGTGAAATTACAGATTCTTTAGTAATCTACTTCATTTTGCAGGACACAAGGCAATTCTCTTTGTAGCTTCCAGCTGGACTGGAAGGATCCATGTGAGGATAAATGAGAAACCAATAAATCCTTGATCCCTAACCCAGCTTTGCCCCAAACTTTAAAAGCAAGGAATAGGAAAATTATCACTTGGACAAGGATTTTCTCTCATTTATTCCCATTTCACGTGCAGTGCAGAGGAGCAGGAAAGGGAAAATTTGGTTGGACACAGGGGGGGAAGTTTGTGACAGCCCCAACTTCCAGCCCTGACATTATTCCCTCACTTGAGACACCAAAATCCTCCTGGAATGATGCAGCAGCCAGAGCATAATCAGGAATATCAGTGCCTTGGCAGGGAGATGGAGGGGATAATTTAATTGGTCTTTTGTATCTCTCCCTTCTCTGATCCTGCTGAGTTCTGGAGCTATTATTAAAGGCATTTTTTAAGGTATTTTAATTTACTCCTCCAAATGGATTCCCATCCATTCACTCCCACCAAGTGAATGTTGTCAGGGACATTAGTGGGGTGATAAAATAGCTGCAGCTTCCTGCTGCTTTTAATGTGTTACATCCACCAGAAAAGTCATTAGCTCTTAGCCTTTAATACACCCTCTGCACTGCTGCAGAACTGTTTATCACTTAAAAGTGTCAGGCTCTCCCTTTATTAATCAATATACATTTGTGCAGGGGGGAAAGGGACTCACAGCCAGTCATTCCCAGCCTGGTTTGTGCTGTGAGAGCTGAAAAAAAACCCAAAAAACAAACCATCCCTGACATTTTCATCCCCATCCCTGAATATTCCTAGAAGTGGCTTTTACTCAGGTTTTTCACACAGCTGCCCCAATTACAGGTGAGCTGGTGGCAAGGTGACAGATTTATTTCACCAGTGGTGAGTGGCAGCTTTCCCTCTCCTTTGTCATCCCTGCTCTAGAACATCATTAGCAGCTGCAGCACAAATAGAACGTGGAGTGTGGAATTAATGATGCTCAGGAGCAGAGCTGTCCATTTGGGAGCTCCTTTTTAATAAATGTTTTCATACAGCTGGCCCAGTTTGGAGAATAAAACACCTCAGTGTTATTTTTATGTGCTCTGAGATCTATTTTTGTTTTTTTTTTTCCCCAGTCTGGAAGTATTTAAAATATATTTATCTATTAAAAATGTCCTGCTGGAGATGGTGAATATGAGTGTTCAGTGATGCTCCTGGAAAGACACAGAGACCACAGCAAAAGGCAGCTGGATGATGAAAAACTAAAATAAATTGGGGAAAAAAATTACTGAGAAAGGCTTAGCAAGGCTGAGCTCCTAAAAGAAAATGTTGTTGTGCCCCTGGATTGGTGCTGTCCAGTGCAAAGGCTGTAATTATGACCTAAATTCAACAAAATTAGTGAAAATGCAAGAGGTCACTGGAAAACAAAGGGAGAAGCCCAGGAATGAGGGGCCCAGCTTTGGGATTTGGTCTCACATTCCAGAAAAGCCACGAGTGTTTCAGCTGTGTGGGTTGAATTTGGAATTACAGAGCTGCTGATTGATTTCTGAATCCTTGCAGAGTTTGCAAACCCTCCCCTGTCTGTGCTTTAACTGTGGCTGGTTAATTCTGCATTTACTGGCCCCAGGAAATGTTAACTTTGTGTTCCAGTCAGGGACTCTGTGAAATCCCAAATATTGAATAGAGTGTTTAAAGGAGGGAAATTCTTCTGCATGGCCACAGTGATGAGCAAATTTTATGGTTCATGTTATCTATTTATTTTTTTTTTAAACAAATGTACATTTTGCTCTTCATCAATATTCCAGTTCACTGGAGCAAAGCTTTTTTGGATCACACAGTGGCAGGTAAATAAGATTTATCCAAGACCTTGTTTGTGCACTCATTTGGCTCCTACAACATCACATTTAAAGCTGGGAGGAGAATTCCAGCAGATCCTGGGCTCACATCCATGGGGTGAATTCACTCAGGACCTCTCAGGATAAATCCCATCCAAATTAAAATATCACCTGCATTGAAACAGGCAGAGTTATGGTTAAAAAAAAAATCCCTTGGAGTTAGGAGCATTTGGGAAGCAAAGTTGTAGTAGGGTGTAGTATAACCATAGTAACAGGCACAACTGATATGGAATAATGGATTTTCCTGGAGAAAAGGATGGGAGAGGAAAGCAGCCTATCAGATTGGAGAGTGTAAAAAAAAAAAAAAAAAAAGAGATTTTACTGCTAAACACAGGTTTGAATGGAATTGATTCATTCTAAAAACTCCAGCCCTTTGTAAAACTGGATGTGCCAGGAAGAAAAGTGAAAGAAGTGTTATCACACCATGTGGGATAACCACTGATCAGTACAAGAGGGAATTTTGACTCTCCTCTTTCCTCTGGTAGCTAAAAAAAAATGGATTTAGTTGGTTCAGGGCTGGTTTTACTCCTCTGCTTTATTGTTTTCCTATTTTATTTTAGTGCTGGTGCTGGAATAGGGCTCCAGGTTGGCTCCCAGGGCACTGATGGATCCAAGTCTTTGCCATTCCCACTCCTGTCTCAGGGCTGCTGTTGGCTATTTTAGAGGCATTAAAGAGCCATTTATCCCAAAATTCCAGCAAACTGCCTTCCTGGCTCCTGCTTTTCACATTTCAAAATGATTCCCATCTCTAATTCTGCTCATTGAGTTCTTCCAGTGGCCTCATGAGGTATTTGGGAGAAATTTGGGCAAAAGGCCCCAGTTTTTATCTCCCTTTCCCACTGCCCTCCAAGGAATTTGATATTTTTTAGCTCACTAGAGCCTGGCCAGCTATTTAAGATTAAGGAATTTAAGTTTTGTCCTTTGGGAATGGTTCCAAATTTAGAGCTGTGGCTCAGCACTGAGCCTGAAGAGGTTTGAAAATTTTCTCCTGTCCTGCTTTAATTACAGCTGGGCTCTGTTTGGTGCTTAAAAATCAGCTAAACTCCAGCTTAAAAATTAGATCAGGCTTTATTAATTTTTCTCCTTTAAGGCAGCCCTCATCTGGTGCCTTCCTCTGCCAAGGCATCTCAAGGAGATATTTTGTGATGGGCAGTAATCAACTAATAATGGACAACTTTTCCAGTGCCAAGGTCTCTTCCCCCATCTGCTGTGTTTTGGTGAAGACATTTCTGAGCAGGATATTCCCATCTTTTGTCTGCTTTCCCCAAGGAAATGGAGCGAGGGAATGGAGATTTTGCCTCCCAGGGCATGGGAAAAGCTGTGATTTCTACAAAAAAAAAATTTAAAAAAATTTTATAAAAAAATTTTTAAAAATTAAAAAAAAAAAGAAGAGGGTTGAGATTATTCCTCTAATCCAAGTGCTTCTCAGCTAGAAAAAATAAAATTCTGCATTTCCCATCCCTGGAAAAGTCCAAGGCTGGGTTAGATGTGGGGCTTAGAATAACCTGAGATAGTGGAAGGTGGCACGGGATGGGCTTTAAAAAGCCCAAATTGTTCTCTGATTCTATGAAAAGCTGAAAGTTTTGAAGGTTTGAGCTGTTGGTTTGAATTCTGAATGTCAAGGACTCATTGAAAAATCACCTTTATTGTCCTGAAACTGCATTTTTAAGGAGTCCTTAAAAACATCCCCCAGCTGCCTCCTTTCACCTCCAGTGCTCTGTTTGTCCAGACATTTTAAACTCCCTCTGCTGGGATTGCACAGGGCAATAATCCCAGAGGAATTGGGGGAATCCCAAAGGAATAAGTGGAATGCTGGAATCCCAAAAAAATGGCTGGAACCCCAAAGGAATTGATGGAATGCTGAAACCCCAAAGGAATTCTTGGAATACTGAAACCCCAAAAGAATGGGTAAAACCCCAAAGGAATTGATGGAATGCTGAAACCTGAAAGGGATTGGTGGAATCCTGAAATCCCAAAGGAATGGGTGAAACCCCAAAGGAATTGGTGGAATACTGAAACCCCAAAAGGAATTGGGGGAATACTGAAACCCCAAAGGGATTGGTGGAATCCTAAAATCCCAAAGGAATGGGTGAAACCCCAAAGGAATGGCTGGAATCCCAAAGGAATTGGTGGAATATTGAAATCCCAAAGGAATGGCTGGAATCCCAAAGGAATTGGTGGAATGCTGAAACCTGAAAGGAATTGGTGGAATACTGAAATCCCAAAGGAATTGGTGGAATGCTGAATCCCCAAAGGAATTGGTGTAATATTGAAACCCCAAAGGGAATGGCTGGAATACTGGAACCCCAAAGGAATGGGTGAAACCTCAAAGGAATTGGTGGAATGCTGAAACCCCAAAGAAATTGGTGGAATCCCAAAGGAATTGGTGAAACTCCAAAGGAATGGCTGAAATCCCAAAGGAATTGGTGGAATATTGAAACCCCAAAGGGAATGGCTGGAAGGCTGAAATCCCAAAGGAACTGGTGGAATATAGAAACCCCAAAGGAATTCGTGGAATACTGAAACCCCAAAGGAATGGCTGGAATACTGAAACCCCAAAGGAATGGCTGGAATACTGAAGCCTCAAAGGAATGGGTGGAATCCCAAAGGAATTGGTGGAATACTGAAATCCCAAAGGAATGGGTGAAATCCCAAAGGAATTGGTGCTCCAATTCCTCTCCAGATCTGCTTTCTCTGTGCCACCCCCCAGCTGGGGCAGGAATCTGCCTGCCCTGGAGCTGCTTTGCATCCCCTGAAGCTCCAGCCCAGCTGGGAATAAGGAGCAAATCAAGGGATAAATGGCAAATATTTGCAAACCCCATTAAAGACAAACCCCACAGCGTCCATAACCAGCAGTGCTCTCTGTTTTATCCTCATCCCCCAGCTCAGCTGAGGGACAGGAGGGCATCAGGAGGAATTTATTTTTATTTTTAGCAGCCTTCAGCCTCTTTGAAAAACCTTCCTGGAGGGGTAATGAACCATCCCCTCGGTGTGGGGTTGGGATTCAGGTGTGAGGGGCTGGATCTTGTTCCCTGGATGAGTTTCCTTGTTAGTGTGGGTTTTTTTTTTTTAAGTGTCTGGCCATAAAATTAAGCTTTGATCACATCCCTTTGCTGTTAATGAATCCAGATGGGGCAGAGGCAATGGGATAATGTGTGAGTTGCCTTTCATTTTGGGGACTTTCAGAAGCTCCAGGCCTGGCCCAGCTAATGAGTCCAGTTGTCCCAAATGTCTCTTCAGACAGGGTGTCCCCAGGGACACCTGCAGAGGTGGCAGCAGGGCTTTGGGAAAGGTTAAGATGTGGCAGGGAAATGGCCATTACATATCTGGCAGTGTCTTCTTTCATATGGTAATTCCCTTTTTTTCCCCCTCCCTTTTTATTTTTTTTTAATCATTCAAGTAGCTTTGTGTTCCCTTTAAATTAATAGGATTTATTCTAAAATCCAGATACTGGCAGGAGCTTTGCTGGAATTTTGATGTTGTTGCAGAAAATAAGTGGGGAAAACTCCATTAAAAAAAAAACTCCATGAAAACCACAATACTTTCTGTTTTAACATCCGCTTTTAGGTGGTTATTTTTTTCCAAATGCTGAGTTACAAAAAGAAATTGAAATGAGCTGGATCAAGACCAGGTTTGATTCCTTCTCCTGTGGTTTTGTGTCCAGCCCAGGAGGGTTCACAGGAGGATTCCTGGCAGGACAGATCCTGCTCCTGCAGGAGATCACCTGATACCATGGGTCTGCTGGAAACACCACTGCAGTGGAAAGGGAAAAATCTGATTATCCACACAAAAAGGAAAGGAATTGCTTTTGTCTTCTGTGTTGCTACATGAGCCAGGGAGGATTTTCTTACCTTTTTTTATTCCTGAGGGATCAGTGATGACTTTAATCCCTCACCACATTTCTCAGCCCATCCTGGGCTTGACTTTAATCTCAAACCACATTAGGCTCTGCTCAGGTGAGATCTCCCTGCAGAGCTGGGGGACACATCAGGAGCTGGAGCTGCTGGAGCAAATCCAGAGGAATCCATGGAGCTGCTCCAGGGCTGGAGCCAGGCTGGGAGAGCTGGGAATGTTCACATGGAGAAAAGAAAACTCCAGGGAGAGCTTCCAGCACATTGCAGGGCCTGGAGGGGCTGCAGGAGAGCTGCAGAGGGACTGGGGACAAGGGATGGAGGGACAGTACACAGGGAACGGGGAAAGATTGGGGAATTAGGAATTCCTGGCTGGGCTGGAATTGCCAGAGAATCCCTGGATCCCTGCAATGGCCCAGGAAGGATTGGAGCAGCCTGGGATGTGGGAGGTGTCCCTGCAATGAGCTCTGAGCTCCCTTCCCAGCCAGGACAGCCCAGGATTCTGGGATTCAGGACACTCAGAATCCATCCAGAGGGATTTTGATGGACAGTGGGCATGGAAAAGAGAGGAACAGGGAAGGGAGAGCCTTGATGGTTCCCTGAGATTGCAAGGGAAGGCCCTGGATCCATCAATCCCTTGGAGAGGAGATGGATCCAGTGTGAGGTTGTGGAGAGCTGGGAATTGGCAGCCTGGAGAAGGGAAGGATGCAGGGAGAGCTTCCAGCACATTGCAGGGCCTGGAGGGGCTGCAGGAGAGCTGGAGAGGGGCTGGGGACAAGGGATGGAGGGACAGGACACAGGGAAATTGGGAAAGGGGAGATTTGGGAATTAGGAATTCCTGGCTGGGCTGGAATTGCCAGAAAATCCCTGGATCCCTGCAATGTCCAAGGCCAGGTTGGACACTGGGTTTGGAACAACCTGGGTCAGTGGAAGGTGTCCCTGCCCATGGATGGGGTGGAATTGGATGACTTTTCTTTCTCCAAGTGCAGCTGGGAGCAAGAACGTCCCAGGAACAGTGTGATTTGGGGGTTGATGAGATTTTGTTCTGAGTCACCAACTTCTCCTCACACCCTGATGAACACTGACAAAGGGGGAGCTCTTTCCAAATCCCTGGGATCCTCCCATATAATTTGAGTCCAGAATTTCTCAAATCAACCAGGGCTCCCAAATGCTTCTGTATCTTGCTTTGCTGTAGTTCAAGAATAACCCTTCACTCTACTGAGACTATTAATAATTCAATTTATATCAACCTGGGACTTCCATGACCTGTCCTCTGTCTTGTTTGCAGCAACAAAACCAAACACAGTGGGCAAAATAAATATAAACTGTGCAAGTCACCATGGGAGGGGGTTCAGAAATCCCAGAATTCATGTGGAGCTGTTGAAATCTTGGACATTGTTGGATATATGGTACCTGCTGCAGGCTGGAGGAAACCAAACGTGCTCATCAGGGGTTTTAGTGGCTCTCTTTGGGGTGGGGATTGATCAAAGATTGGTCTGGGAGGTCTCTTCCAACCTCAGAAATTCCAGGATTTATAGGATATGGACCAGCACTTTGGGCTGTGTGTACCTTTAAAAACCACATTTTTGCCTTTTGAGGTTTCACCTAATGAAGGAAAGACCTGGTGAACTGCAGGAAATGGCTCAGAAATCCAAACTTCCCAACCTGATACTCAAGCCCTTAAACCACTTTCCTCCTTTTCTTGCCCAGTTTGTTCCTTCCCTTCATTTCAGCCTCACAGGAGCCCTGGGGGAGCAACAGCTTCACATTTGCACTTGTGATAACAATCAGCAAAGCAGCAGAGGGCTGAGATAAATACTCACTGAGCTGCTGCTCACAGCTGGGCTTTTGTCCCCTCCCCAGAGCACGGTGATCGTGGAGAAGACAGTGCAGGACCTGATGAACCTGATGCACGACCTGAGCGCCTACTCGGACCAGTTCCTCAACATGGTGTGTGTGAAGCTGCAGGAGTACAAGGACACCTGCACCCTGGCCTACAGGTACAGCCCAGAGCACTGGTTTGGAATCAAAACCAGTAGGAGACTCCAAGTCAGAAATACAATTTAATAGGGAAAAAAAAAGAGAGAGAGAGAGAAATAAAATACATGCAATAGTACAAAAGAAAAAACACTGATAGAGTCAGAATACAACCTGACATCCTGCTAGTTAGAGTGGTAGTAGCAGTGCAGATGAAGTGGTCTTGTTGAAGCAATGGTACTATACAAATTCTGGCAGTGATCCTGGTAGTTCTTGTCCTCTGGAATCCAGTGGAAAGAAGGTGCCTTGGTGTCCAAAATCTCAGTTTTTATCTGGGTAGGAAAGGCTTGGCTCCTCCCCTGGCTGGAGCATCTCCCAGTGGGATGATGGAATTTGATCAGTCATGCCCTGGGACTCCATGGCCATTAACAGGAGATATCTCCTGGAGGGAGGATGGGTCTGGAAAAGATAAAGAACATTGCCCCAGCTGGTTTTTAACAGCTGGCCCATTAACAGGAGATATCTCTCACAGAAACAAGGATCACTGCCCCACCGGGGCTGGCCCATTAACAGAGGATATCTCCCATGGAGATGAGGATCACTGCCCCACCTGGTCTCAGCAGATGGTGACAGAATACAGACTTCTGGGCACATCTTTACATTGTAACCTAGGACAACAGCCCAGGGGGGACCTGCTGCTCTTTGGGGTTGGCTGTTCTGCTGTGAGGGGTCAGGAGCTGCTTCCTAAATCATCTCGGCTGGGCTGGTCAAAGGTGTTTCCTTCTAGGGATAAAAATGGTGGAATAATGGTCAGTGGAATTATTCTTCTTTATGGAGTAAATGATGGGGTTTTGGTTTCCCAGTGGATTTGTCCACATCACATTGAGGTTTAGGGTCTTGAGATGTGGATGACAGTAGTGGTAGAGCTTAGGAATTACTCCAGTTCTTCCTTTAGTCAGGCAGGATGAGACTTTTCAGGGCCTGGAGGGGCTCCAGGAGAGCTGGAGAGGGACTGGGGACAAGGGATGGAGGGACAGGGCACAGGGAATGGGGAAAGGGGAGATTGGGGAAGGAATTCCTGGCTGGGCTGGAATTGCCAGAGAATCCCTGGATCCCTGCAATGTCCAACGAAGGGTTGGACATTGGGGTTTGGAGCACCCTGGGATATGGAAGGTGTCCCTGTCACGGCAGTGGAACTGGATGGTCCCTTCCAACCCACACCATTCCATAATTCCATGATAAAAGGTGACCTCAAGTCACTGAGAGTCTAAAGTGTCATCTTTAAAAATAAATGGCTGAATATGCCTTTTGCTCTCTGCTGAAGTCATTCAGTTTCTCCATTTGGAAATTTGCAAGGAATTCAGCTTCATTTTACTTAATTCTGTTGAGATTTGGGTGTTCAGGTCTCATGGCAATTTAGGAATTTCAGGATGAGAGGAAATGGCCATAAGTTGCACCAGGAGAGATTTAGGTTGGATATTAGGAAAAATTTCTTCCCTGAAATGTTGGTCAGGCTGGAAGGAGCTGCCCAGGGCAGGGTGGAGTCCCAGTCCCTGGGGGGGTTTCAAAGCCCTGTGGATGTGACACCTGGGGACATGGGTGGCCTTGGAAGTGCTGGGAATGGTTGGATCCCATCCTAAAGGTCTTTTCCCACCTAAATGATTCCGTGATTTTAGGAATCAGTAACCCAGGAATCCACACACACTGGGTTTGGGGAAAGTCTCCCAAAACAATCCTATGAAGTGACAGGGAGTCACCAAATGCTCTGTCCTTGTTCCATTGGCATTTTGGGGTGATCTATCCCTAACATTCCCCAACCAAAGCAGGGAAGATCAAGGCACCACAGTCCCACTGGACATGTTTGGGTTAAACCCTTCAAGTATTTGATTTATCAGAGATTTCCTGAAAAATATCAATAAATAACTTCTAAGAACATCCAGTTATCCACTTGTAAAACCTGGACAGGAAAACCAGGATCATACCCTGCCCAGTGGGGATAAATAATTCCATTAAAAACCACTACAAGATGCTGCAGGAATGTGGGCTGGAATAGCTGCTCTACATCATCCCCTCCATGGCTATTGAGCCTGAAAAAAAAGCCTGAAAAAGCCCTTGTGCTTCCTGACCAAGAAATTATTTCCCATTGCCTGATTTTATTCAGGAAAAAACTTCATCCAGCAAACAGGCTCATCATCATCATCATTAACAACAGCAGTGAGAAGAGGCCAAACTTTGCCTGAACACCCCCCTAAATCGGGAGCTGCTCATGTGCCATTGTCCAAAATATTCCTTTTTCACCCAAAACTTCCCTGCCTGGAGCCAGACAATGGATTTGATTTGTTTGGCTGGAACTCGAAGGTCCTTCCTTCCTTCCTTTGCCATTCCTGGCTTTTGGCACCTGCTGAGGGCTAATTAGGACAATGCTAATTTGGCCATCTCCTGATTGCAGCGAGAGGAGAAAACAGGAAACGTTCTCGTTTTGCTGCTGGCAAATGACTGAAATAGAAATCCCTATCCATTCCTGGGAATGCAGGGGAGAGGAGCAGCTCCTGTGCTCATCCACGGGGATGTTATGCCCTCTGCAGGGATCTGGGCTCCACACAGCCCTGCCCTTTGCTCCAGCCTTTTCCCTGGGCTGTTGGCATGGAGAAATCCTGGTGTTGGTAACATTGGTGGAGTCAGGATTATCGACAGCTCCTTAAAATCAGGATAAACTCCTTGGAGCTGGGAGTCCACCCCATCTGGCAAAGCTGAGGCTCTTGGGATGGCAAAGAGTGAGGATTTGGGAAGCCAGAGAGGTGGTTTTTTGGTAGGATTTGTTCCTTCAGAGGGAGTGTGGGTGAGGGAGGCTCCTCCAGGCAGGATTTAATCCGGAGTTCTCTGCAGAACAGCTCGGGAAGGACGTCAGCACTGGGAAATGCACAGCTGAGATTGGTCATGTCTGAGCTCTGTTTGGCTCCTGTTTTCCAGAGATTCAAACAGAAAAAACATCAAACCTAAGGGGGCTGGATGGGATTGGACATTCCTATGAATAGCAGCTCTGGTGTGTTCATTGATGGCGAATTTTGGAAGTGCAGCGTAGGTGAGGTGCCTCCTGCAAATCACATTTTTGTCCAAATTCCAATTCCAGTTTGCCACCCAAACTGTTTACAAACGTCAGCTCTGACTTCTGACTAATTGATGAGGGGCTGGGGCTGAAAATGCAAATAAAATGGGAGATGGAGCCCCCAAACCTCCTGCCGTGCTGGCAGCTCTTCCCAGTCGTGTCCAACCCCCATCTCCAACAGATTTCCAGGAGAGCAGCTCAACTCTGGAGTTAAAAACCATTTAATGCTAAAAAACTAAGTATAAAACCATTTTTGTGGGATTTTTGGAGATACTGAAAGGAGAAAGCAGTTCACAGCTGCTGCCCTTAACACGAGCCCTTCTTTTTAATCTTCTGCCTTCTCTGACAAAATTTAATTTTTGCAATTGAGACAGCAATCTCTTTCCATTTATTTCTGCAAAAATTTGCCAATTTTACTCATGTCCATGTTGAAGTTGCACATTTTTATTTTGTTGTCCAGCTCTGTCTTGTGTGTCCACCCCCTTCTTCCCCATCTTCATCCTCACCTTGTTCATTTTAACTCCTCTGAAGGTTCTGAGTGAAGGAATCCCCCACCCAAATGAATTTTTTTAGTCTTAAAAAGAGATGAGCATCACCAAAATGTGATTCAGGGAGTTTAAAAAGGAATTAAATCCTCTGGAGGTGCTCAGCTCCCTCTCTGGAGGCAGCTTCTGGTGACCAGCCTCCTTTGGCTGAACTCTCAGAAAAATTTGGGGGGAAAAATGGGAAATAACTGGGCCTGGATCACTCAAAATGGTGAAAAAAGACAAGAAACAAGGAAAGGGAAAGGGAAAGGGAAAAGGAAAGAAAAGAAAAGAATCCCTCCTGCCTTCCAGCCAGGGAAAATAATTTTAAGCCCCTTTTTTATTGGCAAAGAGCAGATTAATTCAGCCAAAATGTGACAGCCAAATAAGATTTTTTGATTGCCCAGGAAATGCTTGTACCACTCATTTTGCTGCATCTTCCCCTCCTTGCATGAATTTTTGGGGTTTAAGTTGCATTTTTGGCTCTTTTTGGGGTCCTCTCAGGCTGTGGGTGCCTCACCCTTGGCAGCACAAGCTCAGCATGGAAACATCACCATGGAATGAGGGCAAAACCATCCAAAAATCCACCTGGCACAAGGCAGAGGAGCCCAGTTAGCCCCTGTGGCTTCCAGATGTTTCCTGCTGGAAAGCCACAGCCCCCCCAGCTGTGTCCAGGGATATTCCCATATTATTTCCCATATTATTTCCCATAAGAGCAATGGTTCCTCCCAGTGCAGGATTGGCACCTGGGGAGGTGCTGGCACACACCAGGATTTTGGCCATGGCATCAAGGCTGTCTCTCCAATATTCCCCCCTCACCAGCAGGCTGGGAATGGGAAGGATTTTGGGAAAGACATATCCAGGACAGCTGTCTCAGAGTGATATTCTGTATTTCTGATGTCTGCTCCACAATAAAATGGGTTTTTTCCATCATTTTTCCTCCTTCTGTCCTCTGAGGATGGAACAGCTTGGTGGGCAGCTGGAGGTCAGCTCCCTCTGGCAGCAGCAGGAAAAATTAAAACTTTTTGAAAAAGGAGTTTGGATGAGGGGAGTGGGGGTTAAAGGAAGAGTTTTGAGCTGTGCTAGAAGATGTCACACTGTCCTGGGATAATTCACTCAAGGATCCAAATTGGATTGACTCTGACTGAAGGTAGAGAGGGGGAGCACTGGCTGAGAAGATGGGAATAAAATGTGGGGAAAAGGAGCTGGGAAAAGCTGATGGGATGTTCCACCCTGCTCAGCATCTTCTTGATGAGATGAGAGGGTGGTTGGAGTCAAACCAACATCAATAAAAATCAGGAGGTGCTGGAATTCCAGGGATCCACAAAGTGTGCCAGCATGGATTGCTCTGGAGCTGACAGATTTCAGTGGATCCATGGATCTGGAGCAGAGAGGACCCCCCAATCCCTGGAAATGTCCAAGGCCAGGCTGGATGGGGCTGGGAGCACCCTGGGATGGTTGGATCTTTAAATTCCCTTCCAGCCCAAACCATTCCAGGATTCCATGGGTGCCACCAAAAGATGAGGAAAACTGAAATGGTGGAAAACTCTGACCCTGGAAAAGCAAGGACAGCAGGCTGAGTTTGCAGCTTGTTAGAGCATCCCAACATCCTCCCCCAGCCCTGACTCCACCAAAAGTTGGGAGTTTGAGGGCAGAGGATAATAAGGATCATAAAACAGAGAGGTGGCTCTGTGTAACTCCATCAGGACACTCCCAAAAATGCCTTGGAGTCTGAAGGGCCACGATAAGGCTGGAAATTATTGAAGAGAGCAAAGAGTGGATGTGGAGAGAGCTGAGCTGAGAGGGGAAATCACGGGGAGTCATGGGCTGAAATTGAGGAATATAAAACACCAGCTCGGTATCAGGAGGTTTTTTTGTCCAAGAGTTGGATTTGTCCAAGTGTGAAATAGACTCCCAAGGGAAGGAGAGTATTACTGCCGTCATTTAAATGTGCAGAGGACAAAGCCCTGGCTGATGGATTCCCTGGAACAGTTGTCCTGCCTTGGCACAGCAATGCCCAGATATCATCAAATCCCCTTTTTCCATCTCAGATGTCAGAGCTGCTGGTGGAGCTCTTTTATCCCCCTCACTTTCCATCAGAGTGAAAAAATACTTTTTTTTTAATATATTTTTATTTTTTCCCCTGAGTGGAAAAACACCAACTCCCTCCCAGCAGCAGAAGCCAAACAGGAATGTTGACACCAAGGTCTCGTGTGGCTGGAAACAAAACTCAGCCTTTTGTGTGTGACAGATTGCATGTGGAACCTGAAGGGAAGGAGAATTTGTTTGTAAGGGCATGTGACAAATCCATTTTCACGAGTCCTGTGCAGTTCCTGAGCTGAGCTTGTTTTCCTGGTGGATGGGAAGGGGTGGGAAGAGAAGTGAGCTGTTCTCTGCAGGATGGAGCAGGGCTGGCTCCTGTCTCAGTGCCTTTCTCACTGATTTCCTTTGCAACACACAGATGCTCGGGGTGTTGCTGTTTTTATTTCTATTTATTCCCCAAATCACCACCTGAGTGCTGCTGACACCTCATCTCTGCCCCAGCATTCCAGCCTGGATCTGGGAGAGTGGCTGGAATGGCTCTGTGTTCATGTCAGGGGGTGCTGGGGTGTCTCTGTTGGTTCATTCTCTGCATTCCAACCTGGACCAGGCTGGGAGAGCTGGGAATGTTCCCCTGGAGAAAAGAAGACTCCAGGGAGAGCTTCCAGCACATTCCAGGGGCTCCAGGAGAGCTGGAGAGGGACTGGGGACAAGGGATGGAGGGACAGGACACAGGGAATTGGGAAAGGGGAGATTGGGGAATTAGGAATTCCTGGCTGGGCTGGAATTGCCAGAGAATCCCTGGATCCCTGCAATGGCCCAGGAAGGATTGGAGCAGCCTGGGATGTGGGAGGTGTCCCTGCAATGAGCTCTGAGCTCCCTTCCCAGCCAGGGCAGCCCAGGATTCTGGGATTCAGGACCCTCAGAATCCATCCAGAGGGATTTTGATGGACAGTGGGCATGGAAAAGAGAGGAAAAGGGAAGGGAGAGCCTTGATGGTTCCCTGAGATTGCAAGGGAAGGCCCTGGATCCATCAATCCCTTGGAGAGGAGATGGATCCAGTGTGAGGCTGTGGAGAGCTGGGAATTGGCAGCCTGGAGAAGGGAAGGATGCAGGGAGAGCTTCCAGCACATTGCAGGGCCTGGAGGGGCTGCAGGAGAGCTGGAGACGGGCTGGGGACAAGGGATGGAGGGACAGGACACAGGGAATGGGGAAAGGGGAGATTGGGGTGGGAATACCTGGCTGGGCTGGAATTGCCAGAGAATCCCTGGATCCCTGCAATGTTCAAGTTTGGACATTGGGGTTGGATCACCCTGGGACAGTGGGAGGTGTCCCTGTCATGGATGGGGTGGAATGCGAATCTTTCATGTCCTGGATTGACTCCTCCAAGTACAGCATCCCATTTGTCCCCTGAAATTCCCAGTCAGGAATTCAGATGAGTTACCCTGCCCAAAAGATGAAACAGGGAAATTGTTCCCAGCTGGAACACAATCCCTGCTGCAATCCCTGACTCAGTTTCCCACACAGGATTTAGCTGGAATCTCCATCAGGACACACCAGTGCAGGGTCACCTCCTCCAGCTGGGTGCCAAATTGAATTTCCAGACTTTGAGAATTTAGGAAAGTGGCCCTTTTCCCCTTAAAAGCTGTCTCAAAGTCCATCAGGAGTTTAGGGGAATTTCCTACCATGTCCTCCCTGTTGCTGTCCCCTCCAGGTGAGCTCTGTGTGGAATTCCTTTCCTCACTGCTTTGTGTGATGGAGAATTCACTGAGCAGCACAGAACTGAATGCAAAGTGTCCCCCAGCAGGATTTGCTCCCCTCTGAGGTGGCTGTTGCTGCTCTCCCTGCAGGAGCATCGTGCAGTCGGACGAGAAGCTGGTGATCAGCGCCTCCTGGGCCAAGGATGATGATATCAGCAGGCTCCTGAAATCCCTGCCCAACTGGAGCAACATGGCTCAGCCCAAGCAGCTGAGGCCCAAGAGAGAGGAGGAGGAGGATTTTATAAGGTGAAGTATCGTGGGAAGTTGTGGAAGGGTTTCAAGGAGCAAAAATTCGGAATCAATTTGTGATGTTTTTGTAGCTGCTGTGTCCCCACTGTGAGGAGAATCATGGAATCATTTGGGAAATGGGAAAGACTTTGCAGATCATTCCCAGCCCTGCCAAGGCCACCACTGACCATGTCCCCAAAGTGCCACATCCACAGGGCTTTAAATCCCTTAAATCCTTTAAATCCCTGCAGGGCTGGGGACTCACCACAGTCCTGGGCAGCCTTTTGGGGGAAGAAATCTTCCCAACATCCAACCTCAGCTTTTCCTGGTGTGATTTCTGCTCGACTCTGTTCAAACAAAGCCATTTGGAGAGTTGTCATTGTGATCCATGTCAGGGAAATGCCTGGGACTGGGGAGGGATTGCTTTGCATCCAGGCAAATCCTTGTCCTGCTGGTTGGTGCTGCTCTGATCACCCACGTGATGAAGGGAGCAGCATTTCCTCATTGTACTGGGCAGGAATTCCCAAAATTAGTGTCAAAGGAATCTTTAATTTGAGCCGTGACCTGGTGGATTTTCCTTTCCATCCCAACTCCAGGAACTAACACAGGAGAGCAAATGAAAAATTCCATTATTTCCAGCAGCAATTCTTTTGGAGACAACTCTCTGTGCCCCAAGCAGGTTGTGAAAGCCTGGAAGGAGGCAGATTCCCTTTCCCTGCCTGCTGGGAATGGCTCAGCTCCTGTGACATTCCAAAGCCTGCACATTCCCATCCCTATTCATCACGTCCTTGATTGGCACTTGGCTGTAAAACCGGAGGAGGAGGAGAAGCTGTTGAAAATAACAAGTTTAATTTGCCCAGATTGTCATTTTTCCTCCTTCAGGAATTTTATTCCTTGCAGGGAGGATGCAGCCTGGAGAGGATGGGGTCTGTGGGGTCACAGGAGGGTTTGCAGCTTGGTCAGGGATTTAAAACATCCCCAGTGGAGCAGGGAATGGCTGCAGAGCCCTTGAGGTCTCTGTGCAGTCCCTGAGTTGAATTTCATGGATTCAGTCCTGCTCTCACATGTATCCTTCATTTCCTCACCTGGGAAGCTCCTCCAGGCTCTTCCTGTGATTCCTGATCCATCAGGGTGGGATAGCAAAGCTCCAAGGGGCTCTGCTGGCTGAGTGGAAATTCCTGGCCAGGCAAAAATGGATGGCTGAGCTCAGCCTGATGCTGACAGAGCCAACATTTTCATCCTAATATGCATTTTATTCCATTTATTCCATTCTCCTGGCCATTAACAGAAATATTTTGTGACACTGGATCAGAGGAGCTCCAATGGAAAGCCTTTAGGAAAAGCCTATTAAGTCATCCACACTGAATTTCCTGGGAAAAGCTCCTGTGTTGTGGCTTTTTTCAGCCCAGGCTTTAGGACAAAGATCTTTTCTCAGAATCTGTTTGCACAGAGCATCATCTATTTAAGCCCCAGTTCCTCCCTGTGCTGTGTGAATGCTCCTGTAGCATTAATTTAAATCATAATAATTGGTCTGGGCCAGATTTAGCCATTGATGGCTGAGAAACTTCCTCCAGGATGGGTGGTGGTTGAATAGATCCCTCCTGAAAGCTTCAAAATAAAATTAATTGCTCATCCAATTTTTTGTCATCCTCTTCCCATTTAAGCAGCCTTTTCTCTTAATACAAAGGAACTTGATTTCTTCACTTCTGCTGCTGCTTCTTTCTTTTGGCACTGCTGATGAATTGGGAATAATTCTGCCTGGACACTGCAGTGGAGCCAGAGGGAAGTGGATGCTGTGGATTCCTGGGAATTGGAGAGATTGGGAGAGCTCATTTCATTATCATTTAACCTCAGAGATATTTAAAACTTCAATATTTGGTGTTCATGGGCCCTAAGTTTTGGCTAGCAGGGCAGGACTGCACATCCCTTCCTGGAAAAGAAGGTTCAGGCCTGATGAAATTTGGGAAAATGTTCATTTTGGACATGGAACTATTCAGCAGCATCCCTTTATGAATATTAGGAAATTAAACAAATCCTGAAAGTTTACCACCAGCTTTTGTCCTCTGGCAGCAAAAGAGATCCATGCACAGCTTTCCTTCTCTCCCCAGCTTTGTTCAACTAAAAAGAATCAAAAAAAAAAAACCTGCAAAAAATAATTCTCTGCCTGTGGATGTTTTTCAGCCTTGCACTGCTACTCTGGCATTTAAACCTTTTACTTACTAAAAGCATCAGAACTCACTCTAAAATTACTGACTTACTAACTTAAATATCTACTTTATGTGTGAGAGGATTAATATACTCCAACCCATCCACAGGCTTTGATTCAACCCCTGCACTCTGATTTCTCTCTGAAGAATTCAGAGACCCCTGAGTGACTGACTCCAACATCTCCCCCTTCCCTTAGGACCATAAAGATTCCCTTAACAGATTTTATTAATCATCTGTCAAATGCATGGAGAAAACACTGGGATTACCACTAAAAAACTCAGATTCCAACAAGTATTATGTTTTCTAAATAAGTTGTATCTACTTTCTGATAGATACATTTTGCAAAATCAGATTTCCTGCCTTTGTTTGATCAATGCTATCCATCTATAAAACCCAAACTTCCTGATTTTGGCTGGTTTTATCTACCAAGACCAGATGGTTATCTATGAGACTGACTATCTCCCAGAGAATTTATGGATGTTTATTTCAACCACCACTGCTTACCAGGCAAAATTTTGACAGCAAAAAACCAAAAATTATTGATTACAAGAGACCATACTATAAAGAGACTGTGGGTGTTCCCCAGCGCTGCTTTGCTCTGTCTGTATAAAATAAAACAATCTAAATTTTACTGAATAGTGTAAGGAAAATTAATCCACAAACACCAGAGGTTTATGTCCAAAAAAGAGATAGAGGAGTCATTTTTGCTTTATTAGAATAAAGGGAGAGGCCATGGGGCATTCCCCTGGGATATCTCGGATTTTTTGGAGGACTCAGCCTCCTTTTATCCCAATTTCCTGGCCCTTTTCCCTCTCTCTTTCCCCACGGGCTGAGGTACTTGAGAGGCACAGACTTCCTAAAACACCTGATACCTGAGATTCCCCTCTAATGTATAACCCTCTCTTTTAATTTTTAATTCTTATAGAATTCATAGTTTTCTCCCATTGTTCCATTCATCTTCCAATATCCAGTTTCATTTATCAGCAAACCCACAGTTTGTTTGTAAAGGCAAATCTCTTTTTCCATTCATCAATCAGTGGAATCCCTCCCATTGTTCCTTTTATCTCTGGGTGCTAACTTTATCTACCAGCAGATCTACAACTTGTTTGTAAAGACAAATGTGACATTCCTCTCAATATCGAGATTTTGTTTCTCATTGATAACACTTCCCATTTCAGGGCTGCTTTTGGCAAAGAATCCGAAGTTCTGATTGGGAATCTGGGAGACAAACTGATCCCTCAGCAGGAGATCCTGAGGGATGTCAGCGACCTCAAAGCCTTGGCCAACCTGCAGGAGAGCCTGGAGTGGCTGGCAGGACGCACCAAGGCAGCTTTCTCCAGCCTCTCAGCATCCCAGAGTGAGTCACTCCCAGGGGAAAAGCCCTGCACAAATGTGGGATTTGGGCAGGAATTAGCAATTAGGTTGCTGCTTTCCAATCAGGTTTGTGTCAGAGGGAAGCAGGAATAGGAAAAGTTCATCTCTCTGTTCCTCTTGGGGATTCAGCAGCATCATTTCCAAACTTGGAAAAGTCTTCCAAGCCCTGGAGTTTCCCAGCAGGGGCTGCTGATGGAATTCCCAGCAGCAGGAACAGGGCCAGGCAGGTTTCACTCACTCCAAAGGAAGTTTAAAAATTCCTGTGTTAGAAATTCCATAGGCAGATGGAATATTCCAAATGAGGCGTGGTTAGAAATTCCAGGAGAGACTGGATGGGATTTAATGAGGAATATCCTTCTGGGAGTGTCTCCTGAGACACAGCAGAGCCTGGAGAAGCCAGCACTGCTCCCTGCCTGCCTTGTGGGATCATTTTATTCTTCTGGCATTCAGCTTTCACTCCTTCCCTCAGGAATGGGGTTTTGTCTGGCCAGAAAGGGCTGGGGATGAGATTTGTGTGGTGTCTCTCCTCACTGTGCTCAGTGGGACATCCACAAAATCTTGGCATGGACTCAGCTTCCCAGCTAAATTTAATTCTTTAATTAAATCCAACAGTGCCAATAATTCATGAGGAATCACCCTCAGTTCTGTCCCAGCACCAGAGGTTCCCAAAAGTTCCCAAAATCTGCTCCATGTCGCCCTGGCAAAGTGGCTTTATCTTGGTTTGAGCTCTTCTCCCTGCCCAGGATCCCTGGAATTAAATATTTCGTGTTTGACAAATGCTGAACATCCCCTGCTGTCTCAGGGTGTGCAAGGAGACATCTGAGGAGCTGGGAAAAGAAAAACATGGAATAAAAAATCCACAGAGCTCGAGGGGATGCTGGGATCAGGGGATGTGGTGAGGATAAAGGAAATTTCTGCAGTTTGGTTTGGGAATTTGGAGCAGAATCCCGGGGGAAGGTGCCAAGCACTGGGAGCAGCTGAGCTCTCCTGGGAGTTGGGAAATGAAAATCAGCTCTGATTTTTTTTTTTTTTTCTGGGAATTCATTTTCTTCTGGAAATTTGCAGGTGCTGAATAAAGTCAGAGTGTTTTATGTCCATGAAATCATTGTCCCCTGGCAGCAGAGCCTCTCTGGTGACTGAAATCCTTCCTGTGGCTCCTAACTCTGCTCTAGAGCAGGGCTTTAAACTCCTCACTCAGCTTTCCATGATCCTTTGGAGCCAGAAAGACAATTAAGGTCATACAATCTTAAATTAAAACCCAAATTACTCCAGGTAGCTTTAATATTCCTGTAACCCAGATTTTGACTTCTCAATACCTGGGTGACAACACTTGCTCTGTTCTCACTTCAGAGGAGTCTAAACAAATAACAAAATTAAACAAAACCCAGTGGGAAATGCTATCAAAGTTCAGTAGCCAAATATTTATTTAGTTACTAGGAGAGTTCTTGGGGCTGAGGATTTATGTTCTAACAGTCAGAGCTGTTAAAATAAAACATCATTTATAATTTCAGGTCTGGTTGAAACTCAGGTTTTTTAATAAATCAATATTTTCCAGATATTAAAGGGCACAAACTTGACTTTCAGGCCTCAGTTCCACGCAGTGGTGAATAAACATAAAAGCACAAAGTGTAATATTTCACTTGGCAGCATCCTCCTGACAATAAAAATTCATCTTCCTTTGTAAAAACTTCATCCTAAAATGTCTGTTCACAAATGCCAGGAGTGTCTGGAACAAGGGGCAGTGCTAGGGAATTACAGAGGCTGCCCTGACCTCGTGCTTGTAAATGAAATTTTCATCCTTTGATTGTTTCTCTTTTCTGCCTGAACAACTTGAGGTTCAGTCCTGGTTCCACTCAGGGCATCACCCAGGACCTGAATTTTTGGTGCAATCCCAGAAATTCCCTAATCCCAACAAGCCCATGCTGGTGGCCCTGGGGAAATGAAGCCATTTTCCCAGCAAATCTTTCTTGGATGCAAACTGGGAATTTATTAGCACAGCTCTGAACATCCAGAAAGCACAAGGTGCAGCTGGGCAGGTCTGATTTTGGGAAACCTTAAAAAGAGGTGTGGCCTGCTGGTGGTTTTGGGGTGAGGCTGTCAAAGGGCCTTTCCCAGAGATAAAAATTCAATAATCCTGCCACAATTATCCCTCATTTACACCCAGCCATGCTCATGGGGAGTTTTATCACTGGGCAGCCTCTGCCCTGTTCATTATTTGGTGTTTGCTGAGCTGATGGCTCTTCCATGGCTCTGCCCTTATCTGCTCCCCCTCAGAATTGGATTTTGTATTTCCAGAACCAGTCAGATTTGACACAGTCATTCCCTTCTGCTCTTGTCTTCTGAGGGAATACAAACTCCTTTTTAACAATAACCATTTAGGGATTCAAGTTGCTGGGAGAAAGTGGATTTGCTGAGGAAGTTGAGTCAATTTTAAAGGGGTTTTAGAGGAAAATGGAAATAGGATTTCCCCTCCTCATCTTCTGTGCTTTGCCAGCTGCAGACAGAACACAACCTCATCCTTCTCCTTGGTGGAGCTTCAGCCTTCTGAAATTCCCTGAATATTTTAGAGAAGGAATTATTATTGTGATCCATGAAGGAGTTGGGACAATCTTTTTAAAGATTTTTAACATTTTTAAGACCATTGCTGCTTTGTGCAGGGAGGAGGATAAAGATGAGCTGCTGGCTTCTGGAGCTGGAGTTTAAATTCAGCTGCTTTGGCATCTTGTGACTTCAGATTGTTGTGATCACCAGGGAATGACTGACAGGCCTAAACTCTGAGTTTGGAATTGTTTTGTCATGGAATCAAATTATTTGGGTGGAAAGGGACCTTAAATCCCATCCAGTTCCAATCCCATGGGCAGGGACACCTCCCACTGTCCCAGCTGCTCCCAGCCCCAGTGTCCAGCCTTGGACATTCCAGGGATTCTCTGGCAATCCCAGCCCAGCCAGGAATTCCTAATTCCCAAATCTCCCCTTTCCCAATCTGAAGCCATTCCCTGTGTCCTGTCCCTCCATCCCTTGTCCCCAGCCCCTCTCCAGCTCTCCTGCAGCCCCTTTAGGTCCTGAGCTCAGCTCAGCTAAACCAGGATTGTCTTTCTCTTCCAGAAGTTCCATTGGAATTAAACTTTTTCCATTTGTTCCAAGTGTCCATGGCTGTCACAGCTCAGCAGCTGCTCTTCCCTCACCCCCTTCATGTGGAGAAATCTTTATTTGCTCACTGGGTGTGTTCACCTTCTCTGTGGTCATCCTGGCTGAGCAGTAACAGCATTTGATGCATTTCCAGTTCTAACTGGAAAAAACAGCCTGAGGAGGGACCTCCTGTGCTGTCATTGCCTTCTCCAAAAAGAGAAAATCTCTTCAGGAACAATTCCTGAGCCCATTCAGCCTCTTCACTGCTTTATCCCATTTCTACTGCAGATATTTCTTCTCCTGTTCACCCCAAATTCCATATTTTCAGCTTTTCCTCTGCAGATGGGCAGAACTTCCCCCACAGTCCCAGTTTGGGTGAGCTACAACTTCACTCAAAAACAGGAGTAAAAACTGAGGTTTGCTGCAGCTTCTTCCTAACCCTGCATTTCTCTGCCACTGCCTGCCTTTATTAATGATAACACTGAGCACTTGCATCTCATTTTCCAGCCACAGATCTCAAAATGCTTTTCAAAGCTCACTGAGGGCCATTAGAGCATCAGGACCATCCTGGGCCACTTTTGCCCTGAGGATCATCAGCCTCTGCTTTGCCCCCCTGAGCTGGGCTCTGAGAGGAGCATCCTGCCCCCCTCAGCCATGATGGCTTTAGATGGACACTGCAGCCCCTTCCTGTCATTTAAAGTCACTTTTAGGCTCCTCCAGAGTGGTGCAGAGGGGATTCAGCACAAATGAAAATCAGGCTCGGTGTAGAGGGGAAATTGCTGCCTTTTATTTTTCATCCAGGCCACCCAGCAGTGCTGAGCTCGGGCAGGGCTTTGTGTTTAACCCCCTAATGAACTGAATTCAGCTCTTCAATGGGCTCTATTTCTCTCGAGCTGCAGCTGATTTTTTTTTTGTCACTGAACTTGTAGCACATCTTGCTATATTGATTGCTCATGGGGAATTGATCTTTTCTAAAAATATGTATTAATAGAGAACCTTATTTAAAAGCCAGATTAAAGATGATGAACTCAGGCCTGCTCTAGGGCAAGGGAAGGACTTGGTGAATGCTGTGGCTTTGTTATTGCAACAAAAGTAAATTTCTGTCTAAGCCAGAAAAAGCTGCACATTTCCACCCAATGCAAACCATCTGCCATTAAATTAACAAGGTAAATCTTCAGTGCTTTGATTATTTGGTGAATATCTTCAATATGCTGCTTCAATATGATTTAATCTAAATGACAGCTTTTTATTTAAGCTTCATAAATGACCTTATTTTCCAGTATTTCTTCTTTCCCACTGCCTGAGCAGTTGGGGCTCTTCTGGAAAAGCACAAATCCTGGCCAGCTGCCCTGAACCTCCTTTGTGTACCCCAAGGATGGACCTGGGTGCAGGAATTAAATTATTTGCTCAGTGGGAGCTGCTGGTGATGGACAAAGTCACTCAGATCTTGCTGGTTCTGAGGAGAAAAAGAAGAAAAAAAGGAAAAGCTCCTCTTGGGCATTTTATCTGCTTGGCCATGGCTCATGTGCACAGCTCTTCTTGCCCATCCCACAGCTCAGAGATTATTCCCAGTGCTCTCCACGGGCTGCTCCAAACCCTGGCACATCCACAGTGATTTTGGGGTGGTGTTCAATGAAGGAATGAGGTCCCTGCCTGTTCTCCTGGGTGCCCCAGGTGGGAATGCTCTTGAGCAAGGACAGGGAGCTCTGCCACCCTCACCCAGAGTGAAATCCAAACCAGACCAGGGGTGATCAGCTGCTAATTAATCACCATTTATAGCTCTGATAGAACTACAAATGCACTTGGACTTTGGAAAGCTGCTGCAAATTCCAGGGAGAGCTTCCAGCACATTGCAGGGGCTCCAGGAGAGCTGGAGAGGGACTGGGGACAAGGGATGGAGGGACAGGACACAGGGAATGGGGAAAGGGGAGATTTGGGAATTAGGAATTCCTGGCTGGGCTGGAATTGCCAGAGAATCCCTGGATCCCTGCAATGGCCCAGGAAGGATTGGAGCAGCCTGGGATGTGGGAGGTGTCCCTGTAATGAGCTCTGAGCTCCCTTCCCAGCCAGGGCAGCCCAGGATTCTGGGATTCAGGACACTCAGAATCCATCCAGAGGGATTTTGATGGAAAGTGGGGATGGAAAAGAGAGGAAAAGGGAAGGGAGAGCCTTGATGGTTCCCTGAGATTGCAAGGGAAGGCCCTGGATCCATCCATCCCTTGGAGAGGAGATGGATCCAGTGTGAGGCTGTGGAGAGCTGGGAATTGGCAGCCTGGAGAAGGGAAGGATGCAGGGAGAGCTTCCAGCACATTGCAGAGCCTGGAGGGGCTGCAGGAGAGCTGGAGAGGGGCTGGGGACAAGGGATGGAGGGACAGGACACAGGGAATTGGGAAAGATTTGGGAATTAGGAATTCCTGGCTGGGCTGGGATTGCCAGAGAATCCCTGGAATGTCCAAGGTTGGACATTGGGACAGTGGGAGGTGTCCCTGCCCATGGGATTGGCACTGGATGAGCTTTAAGGTCCCTTCCCACTCAAACCATTCCAGGATTCTACAGCCATGGGCTGAGCAAAGAAATTCAGGCAGGGAACAAGAGCCCAGCTGGGTCTCTCTTGGCTGAGTTGACTTTTGGAGGACTAAAACCATGAAAAAATTCGGATAGCAAAGTGTTAAAACGCCTTCAAGACCAGCAGGGAGCTGCTGACTTCATGGAGATAAAACACCTGGTTTGATTTCACTGAGCACGAGGAGATTATTTTGGTTTAGTTCGGAATTTTGGCACGAAAATTTAATACTTTAAAAATTACTCTTCTTTGCTGGCACTCAGGGATTGAAACCACACAGTCACCAGCCACCTAAAATCTCCCGTTTTCCCATCAAAATTATTTTCTTGGTGCCTTTTTTCCCCTCTGGAATGTCTGCAGTGAAGCTTTTCCCATGGATTGCAGCCTTCCCATCACATATTTAATGGGATGAAGAAACCAGACGTGGTTTCCCCGCCCTGGCTGCTCATTTATGGGGTTGTTGTGGGTTCAGCAATGGGAATTTGTGCCGGGATCGATCCTGTGCCCTGGGGTCAGCACTGAACTCAGCATCCTCATCACGATAATTACTCTAATTCCATCTTTCCTTCCTGCCCTAAACGCAGGGAATTGTCATGTAAATAATCCCTAATTAGCAAAGCTTTCAACCCGTTTTTCCAGCCGGGATCCCGTGTGAGAAATGCCAAGAAATCGGGTTTTTTTTATGGGAATGGTTCCAAGGAACCTGCTGGCCACTCCACTCGGTTCATCCCGTCAAAGTCCTTTTTTCTCTTCTGGAGAAAATGATTCCCTGATGGTGAAGAGGGAGAGCAGAAAGGTGACACCTCTCCCTGCTCCGGAGGGGGTGAAATAATTGGTGAAATTACAGGATGGGGACTCAAAATCACAGCCACACCATTGATCTCACCAGCACTTCAGTTCCCCTGGGATTTGGGGGAATGACTCCTAAAAACCAGGAATTATAGAGAAATCAGGCTGAGTCTGATCATTCTGCTGCTTGTCCCTTTTTCTTTCCCATTCTTCATCCCAAATTTAAAAACTCTTCATCATTCCCATGGATGTTCCCATTCCCACCTTCCTCTGGATTCCCCTGGACAAAATTCGTTCATTTTTTGTCTTCCAGACCTCTGGGCTGCTCTTCTTGCTTTGCAAACCAATCTGTTAAAAACAAACAACCCTCAAAAAACTCAAAAAAACCACTTTTATCTATAATTGTCAAAAAAACGATTGCTAAGGATCTGTTTCACTGGATTTATTTTCGTTATACTTTTACTCCTGGGCATCAAAAGATTGATTAACTTCAGGAATTTTATTATTTTCTCTTCCACTAAGTCCAACAGAGTGGGAGATTTCAGGTTTCTTTTGCAAATCCATCCCTCTCAGGCCCAGAGAAATCCTGCAGGGAGGTTTTTGAGGGCATTTTTTGGGAAGGTGCAGCTCAGTGTCCTGGAGGAAAAGGAGAGTGAGTTTTTGGCTTGCTGTAAATTGATGGAAGTGTCTCCATTGACTGTGATTTTCCCTGCTTTTAAGGAAAATTTGATGAAAAATTTTGGTGAAGCACATCAGGAAACATCAAACAGGCAAAAAAAAAAAAATCCTTCCCAGAACTCAGAAGAAGCTGAAAGGACTTTTTAAAAATCAAGTCACTTCTGAGATAATGGAATTAATAATAATTCTGAGAAGGGCAAATTCTGGGAAAGTTACATCACAAATGACTGAAAACAGAAAAAAATAACACAGAGGAATTTTGAGGAGCACTGGAACAGCAAATCCTGAACTTTTTAGGGAATCTTTCTGTAGTGAAATCAACTCTGTTCCTAACCCTGTGTTAGAATCTTAATTCTCCCTGCACAATTTTGCTTCCTTCAGTGAAAAAAAACCAGTTTTTTAGTGAAAAACACCTGATATTTAGAGGTTTTTTTTAATGAACCAATTGGTTTTTGGGTGGTTTTCAGCCCTTTTCCAGACTGCTTAAAGAAAAATGTGGCTCAACCAAAACCTTTCCAGGGGTTTGTAGGATGGAGCTCAAACCTCCCCACATCTATTTTATTTAACAGATCTCTCTTCCCCCTCAATAATCTGTTTGGGGTTTTTGTTTTTGTTGGGGTTTTTTTTGTTGTTGTTTGTTTGGGGTTTGGTTTTGTTTGTTTTTTGGTTTTTTTTTGGGGGGGGGGTTGGGTTGGGGTTTTTTGGTTTGGTTTTTTTTTTTTTGGTTGGGTTTTTTGTTTGTTTGTTTGTTTTTGTTTAGGGTTTTTTTGTGGTTTTTTTTGTTTAGTTTGGTTTGGTTTGGTTTTGGTTTTTTGTTTTTTTTTCCCAAGGCTGCATCTTTGCAGAAAACAAAACAAAAAAAAACAAACCCACTTTTGGAGGAGTTATTGCCTTTAGAAAAGTGCTAATTTCCCGGGGAAATTTATGCCCGGCAGCGGAGGAGCTCCGCAGGCAGCGCCAACGAGACAATTCATTAACACCGAGTGTACACACGCCGTAAAAAAACATTAATTCCCCAAATGAAAAACTAATCGAGTGTTTAGCTGCTCTTTATCACCAGTGACAGTCCGGGCTCTGCTCATCAGCAGTGTTTACCCAGCTGATGGGGCTGCAGCTTTTCCCCACCACCCTAAAAGGTTGGGATGCTTTTTTCCAGCTTTGTCCCTTCTCCTGCACTTGGGTTTTAAATACACAAAAACCCTGGGAGGAATTTCTTAGTGCCAACATTTCATTTTTGTGCTCTTGCTCTCATTTTTCTTCTTTTTTAAATTTTTTTTTCTTGCAGTTCTTCTCTGTGTCCCCATCAGAACCTCGAGATGTGCAAAGGGAAATCCCTTCCTAAGTTTCCTCCAACACAGCTCTGATTTTTCTCTGAGCAAACAGAGCTCATTAGTGGAAATTTTACTAATGAGCAGCTCTCCCTGAACTCCTTTCCTCTTCCCTTCTCTTTGTCCCACAGGTGTAACTTTGTCCCTTTGGCACCAGAGAGTGCCCTTGCCCCTGATCGCAGAAAAAGGTGAATTCCCAGGAAAATGCTGGGAATTCAGGCAGCTGACATCCCAAATCCAGGTGGGAGGTACCAGGTTGAGGGTTGGGCTAATTAAAGTTCCCTTCCAAAATTCTTGGTTCTTTTCTCTTCCATGATCTTGGAAGTCTTGGGAGAAATCATTCCTTTGAGTGTTTTATTTCCCTACCACCCTAAAAGGTTGGGATGCTTTTTTCTGAATTTGGGTTTTAAATACACAAAAACCCTGGGAGGAATTTCTCCGTGCCAACATTTCATTTTTGTCTTCTTGCTCTCATTTTTCTTCTTTTTTAATTTTTTTCCGTGCAGTTCTTCTCTGTGTCCCCATCAGAACCTCGAGATTTGCAAAGGAAAATCCCTTCCTAAGTTTCCTCCAACACAGCTCTGATTTTTCTCTGAGCAAACAGAGCTCATTAGTGGAAATTTTATTAATGAGCAGCTCTCCCTGAGGCCCTTTCCTCTTCCCTTCTCTTTGTCCCACAGGTGTAACTTTGTCCCTTTGGCACCAGAGAGTGCCCTTGCCCCTGATCCCAGAAAAAGGTGAATTCCCAGGAAAATGCTGGGAATTCAGGCAGCTGACATCCCAAATCCAGGTGGGAGGTACCAGGCTGATGGTTGGACTGATTAAAGTTCCCTTCCAAAATTCTTAGTTCCATTCCATGATCTTGGAAGTCTTGGGAGAAATCATTCCTTTGAGTGTTTTATTTCCCTGGATTTAAACCCTACAAAAGAGAACAATTTAGGTAAAAAGCAGCAATATCTGGGTGAATATTGGAAGTATTTGTTCAAATACTCACACCTCAGAGAAGCACAGGGAAGGTGTCAAACCCCAAAATCCAGCTCTACTTCCTGAATTCCCATCACTCTGCAATGAGCCCTGTGAACTGTGAACAAAATAAAAATCCCCTGGAAAGCTGGAATTCCCAAATGGACCAATTTAGGAGAAGGCAGTGACTGATCTGTAGCTTGGAGTCACTTTTTGGTGACATTCCTGTCCCCTCACCAGCAGCACCTTTCCCTTGCTCAGCTGAGTCCCAGAGGGACAGACACACAGCTGGCTTTTAAAAAGTGAAATATTTAAAAATTATTAATTTTTCATGCTTTTTGGGTGTAGAAGTCAGAGGTTTCCTGGCAGAAATCCCACTGAAATAAGTCCTTGATGTTGGATCCCTTTATAAATAATCACATCTCTATTTCTGCTCACCTTGACCCAAAGCTTTTTCCTTTAAATACCAGAAATTCTCCTTTTTGAAGGTGTTTTAGTGGTGATTTTGTGCTTTTGTGGCATCATCTCATGGTGCTAAAAGCTGTGGGAACGGGAGACAGGGAGAACTGAGTCAGCTGGGATGGCAGTGATGGATAAAATCACATTATCCAGGTTTTACCTGCTGGGAACTCAAGCACTGAAAGAGAAAGTGGTGCCAGGAAAATCTCCAGAGAGAGAAGAGTTAACCTCAACTCTCTAAAGGGTTAATCCCATGACAAATTCCCTTTTCCCTGTGTTTTTTTTTTTCTTTTGGTTTTTGTTTTGTGTTTTTTGTTTGTTTGTTTGTTTGTTTTTTGGGGGGGGGTTGTTGGTTTTTTTTTTGGTTGGTTGGTTTGGTTTGGTTTTTGGTTTTTTCTCTTTTTTGTGGGGTTTTTTTTTGGTGGGTTTTTTTTGTTGTTGTTGGGTTTTTTTTCAGTTACCTCTTCTGGAGAGGAAGAAATTCCAACTTAAGGAGCTGTGAACTGGCCCTTAAATTCAGCAGGAGTTTCTTGCTGCATCTCTCTCCCAAAAAAGAGGAATTTCCCCCAGCAGAACTGTAAAACATCTCTGTGAGCCTTTCCTTTCCCCCATAGAGCAAATCAGGGAGTGCTGTGCAGTTCCTGAGCATTTTGGGGGTTCCTTCCTCGGGTTCAGGGGGCAGAGTTTGTTCTTTGGATTGATTTTGCTCCTTGTGCTGTTAAACCAGTGGTCACTGCTCACACCTGAGTGGCCCCAGGGGTTTTGTTTAATATTTCAGACTTCTGGCAACCTAAACCCATCAATTTACAGTTCACCTGTCAGGAGGCACCGTGGAACTGCAGAGTGACTGAAATTGTGGGTGGCAAGGCTTGTGCTGAGTTTATTTTTCTCAGCTTTGCTGGAAGGAAACATTTCTTTCCATCAGAGGCAGAGGACTAGGCTGTGATTTCAGCCAGGGAGGAGAAACCCCAAACAAAGCTGGGACTTGGATCCAGCAGCATGGAAAATTCAAAAATTCACCTGCAGCAGATGAATCTGTGAAGGTTCCAGGATGACAAAAGCCAGTGGAGCAGGACATAGTTCAGGGTGTTGTGGTTGCCAGGTGGGCTCATGTTCAGCTGGGTTAGGAAGGAGGAGAAGGGGAAGAAGAATTGGATGGCTGCTCTGTTTTTCCAGCATTCCAGATTTTTTTTCCCCATTTTTCCAGCATTTCAGCAGTCAGAGATCCCTCCCTTTTTTCAGAGCCTTTGCCTAAAGAACTGCCCAACTCCACAGCCAGCTCCAAATGGCTTTTTTGTTTTTTTACTCAAAGCCCTTTAATAATTTAGGCTCTGATTATTTTTTGCTGCTCCAGCTCATTTGTTTGCTCCGTGCTGCCAAGGATGATGGAGTAAAACTTCCTGGAGTGAGACTTAAAGGAATGGGATTTTCTCTTCTGGATGTCCAGAGAAGAAAGGAAAATTGATGGGCTCTGAAAGGCTTCCTTTGAGCTCCAAAAGCAAAAACACACAGGAGAAATTCAGTTTATCCCCCCAAAAAACCCCACCTGAGAATCCTCCCTGCCAGGGGGGCCCTGAACACCCAGAGGGATTTCAGAGCTTTAAACAGGGAGCAGATTGTGCCTGTCTCCCTCCTCCCCTTCTCTCCACTGACAAATATAATTACAGCTTCACTTGGAGTGCTGCAGATGATTTGTGGAGAGGAGGGAAATGGTGTGTGCATCTCCCTGCAGCAGGAAGGAGCTGACTCCTGCTTTTTGGGTGATGGCTCCATCCATCTCCTGCACTTCCAGCCTGCCATGGAGAGAGTGGCTCTGCTAAAGAGAGATGATTCCTGCTCCAAGTGCATCTGCAGGAGGATAAAAACTTCTCAAAATGTAGGATTTGGGGCTTAAAAAAAAAAAAAAGAGTTTTCATGCATGGAAAAAATGAGGTTTTCTGCTTTGTGCTGTCACCAGGTAATCATCCCCAGTGCCACTGGGAGGACAAACAGCTGTCCCCAGGTGCCTCCTGAGAGTCCTGGGATAATCTGGAATTAGAGGTTGTGTGGATAAACCCCTCACCCCCTCGCTGATAATTTGATTTTCTTTGTGGGACAGAGCTCAGTGAGCTGGGAGGAGTCTCAGGGAGGGGGAATCCTCCTTTCCCACCCACCCCAGCTGCTCTGTCACCCTCATTTCCCTCTTTATTCCTCTTCCCCTCTCCAGGCCAGTTCATTATTTCCAGCAGTATTTGCCAGGCTGGGAAATTTCTCAGTGGTTCTTTGGTTCAAAAAATTACTTTATGAATTTTGCTGTGGTCTCAGGAGTTGCTGAGAGTGATTAATTCATGGGGTTAATTCCTTGTTCATTCAACTCTGCTTGAATTTCTTTTTCACCCCCCAAAAATTGGGGGTTTTATCTCCTCACTTTTTTTTTAATCTGTGTGTTTGATTTGAGGCTGATTATTTTTAGTGTTTAACCCAAAGCCCCTCTCCCAAAGCAGGGCTATGGCTGTACCAAAGTCACATTTCCTTAAATCAGCATCACTCAAAATGGGAATTGGTTGTCAGCAGCTCCTTGGGAATGCACAGATCCTTCCTGGGCAGGGTTGTGTTGGATCTGGGAAGGGTCTGGGGCAGCTGAGGGAGCTGGGAGAGGGGCTCAGCCTGCAGAAAACTATTCCATGATTCAACAAAGAGATGGAGAACTCCATGAGGGAAAAATAAAATCCCAGAAGGTTTTTCAAGGAGTGGGAAGGAAACAATCCACAAGCAGCTCATGGGTGCTGCCTGTGGTTTAAATTCTTTTTACTGCCCCAAGGGATGAAGTTCTGGAGTTGGAGCTGCACTCATGGCTGGGATAAAATCCCAGAAGGTTTTTCAAGATCTCAGAGGGAAGGAGATGATCCACGAGCAGCTCATGGGTGCTGCCCTGTGGTTTGAATTCTTTTTACTGCCCCAAGGGATGAAGTTCTGGAGTCAGACCTGTACTCATGGCTGGGATAAAATCCCAGGAGTTTTTTCAAGGAGATCTCAGAGGGAAGGAAACAATCCATGAGCAGCTCATGGGTGCTGCCTGTGGTTTGAATTCTTTTTACTCTCCAAGAGCTGTGGTTAAGGAACAAAACCAAAGGAAGGCTGCTCTGAAGGGATGGGGACTCCCCTGAGGTTCACTGTGGTGACCAAAAAGGATCCTCTCACCTGTGGGTGCTGTGCCTTGGCTCCCAGCAGAGCAGGATAAACACTCCTGGACTCTGCAGCCACAGGAATTCTCACCCCAGAGCAATCCCTTCCCAGGAAAATGTGTCCTGGTGGTTGATGAAACCCCTCAGATCCACCTGGGAGTCAAATCCATTGCAGGAGCACTTTGCTCCTTGATCCACTCCTGAATTAGAACATGGAACACCCAGATGGGATGGGGGTCACACAGGAGGCTCTGGATGGGATGCAGAGTGTCCCAAATTTAACTCCTCTCTCTTCCAGCCATGTCCCCAGGCCAGGACAGCCTGGAACACCTCCCTGCCTCCGAGCAGATCCTGCAGAGCCTCAGTGAGCTGGCCAGGTCCTTCCAGGAGATGGCTGATCGCTGCCTGCTGGTGCTGCACCTGGAAGTCAGGTAAAAACCTGGAATTTGGGGGCTGGTGGGGGATCTTAGGGGGCTGCAAGTGAAGATCATGTCCAGAGGAGACAAATAAACTTGTCCATGACAGCAGCAAAATGTCAGATCACCAAATCATTCCTGGCCAAATGTGGGATGGAGGCAGGATACCAAAAGTGGAATTTCCTAGGGAGGTTTGTATCTTAACTAAAAGAGAATTTAGGAAGAAATTCCTTCATGTGGGTGTGGTCAGGTCCTACCAGGGGCTGCCCAGAGCAGCTGTGGGTGCTCCTGGATCCCTGGAATGTCCCAGGATGGGGTTTGGAGCAGCCTGGGACAGTGGGAGGTGTCCCTGCCATGGCAGGGGTGGCACTGGGTGATCTTGCAAATCCCTCCAACCCAACCCACTCTGTGTCCCATGATTATGGTTCAAAAAAAACCCATTATTTTCACAAACTTTGTCCTTCCATAACAACACAATAGTGTTTTCATGGTCTGACAAGTGTCTCCCACAGTTTTTGTGTGGTTTTTTTTTGACTGCAAATAGAAGCTTCTCCTCCTACTTTTTCAAACAGTAACAGGACCTGGGGAACCAGCTGGATTTTTTTTTCCAAGGGCTGGATAATTTCATGAAGTCTCTGCCTTCACATGCAAAGATCAAAGGCAGCAAATCCCTTTCTTCAGGCTGCCAGCTGCCCACTGCAGGGCTGGGAAGATGTTTTTCCCCTGGAGAACTGTTCAGGCCAGGTGTATTTTCATTGCTTCCCTTTGCTCTGAGGCATCAAACAGAAGTGGAATGTCAGGGATTTGATGGATCCTCAGTTTGTTCTGTGGTGACACCTCCCAAGCCACAAGTGTCCCCGTGGAGCTCTGACAAAAAAAAAAATAAATCCACATTAATTCTTGTCAGCATTCCTTCATCCTGCCATCCATCACCTGCTGGGCTGGGAAGGATTTGAGGAAAAGGTGGTGGAATTGTGGAGATGGAGCAGTTTTCCAGCTGAGCTGAGGTATACTGGACCTTGTGGGATGGGGTTTTGTCACACCTGGGTTAAGCAAAAATCCCTGGAATGGAATTCAGGGATAAATTCTGCTGTGATTTGGAGCAGAGCATTGCCAGTGTTTCCAGCAGGAGCTGAGTTTGGAGCTGTGAATTCACCAAACCACCTCACCCTGTGCAAAGGGTGGAAGGGATGGAGGAGGGATGCTGACAAAAGGAAAACCCCAGAGGGGTGGGAGCTTCCCTGGATCCCTCACTCTGCATTTCCAAGGAACAGAGAACAGCCCCAGGGCCTGTTCCTGGCAGGATTCTCTGTTCCTACACCCATTCCCTGGATCTGTGCCATTCCCAAGGTGCACAATGGGAACCCATCCACACAATCCCTGTGGTTTGAGAGACACTCAGCACATTTGGGAAGAGCCTGGGAATTTATCCCACCTCTGGCTGCTGCAGGAGGAGACACCAAAAGAGAATTTGGGAACTGTCTCCTTGAATTCTCCAGGAATTTTGGGAATTTGGCACAATTATCCCCTGACTTTCTCCTGCCTCAGAGCCCTGTTGATGCAGGTTGGTGTTTTCTCCTCCTGAGGTCACTGAGATCCTGCTCCTTGGATTGGGATCTGCTTCCTTAAAGGAGACATTTGGCACACTCAGATCATTCACCACATCCTACAATCCTGGCAAAGTTTGGGTTGGAAAGGGCCTTAAAGATCATCCAGTGCCATGGCAGGGACACCTCCCACTATCCCAGGTTGCTCCAAGCCCTGTCCAGGAATGGAAGCAGCTTTTCTTGGAATAGCCATGAAATTTTAGACTATTTAATGTCTGTTATGGATTTCCATATTTTAAAGCATTATATAAAATTATATATAAGGTGCTTTTATTCTGGGAATTACCCTAAACTGGACTTGCTTGTGATGGCCACCTCAGGGGTGTTTTCCAGGGAATATGCAAGCCAGGACATCTCTGTCACAGCTTTGGGCCACTCTGGTGTGAACTTTCTGTCCCCATGTGCTGACCCTGAGTTATGCCCCAAATTCTCAGGGATTCTCTTCTCAGGGATTTGTTCCCCTGGCAGGTGAATTTCAGAATCATGGAATCATTTAGGTTGGAAAAAACCTTTAAGATCATGAGGCCCAACCATTCCCAGCTCTGCCAAGGCCACCACTGGCCATGTCCCCAAGTGCCACCTCCACAGGGCTTTAAATCCCTCAGGGATGGGGACTCCACCCCTGCCTTGGGCAGCCTGGGCAGGGCTGGACAACCCTTTCCATGAAGGAATTTTCCCTAAAATCCAACCTAAACCTCTCCTGGTGGAAGCAGAGCCCAACCCTGTTCCCACTGGGTGATTACAAAAGCAGAAGGAGCTCTGCTGTGGATTTTTCTGGACACAGCACTTTCCTCTCTGGCTTTGAGAGAAACAACTTAATTACATTTTTTTGCAGAGTCCTAAGAGGGGATAAACTGCATGGGATTTCTCCTTCCATGGGGGGATGAGGGTTGGGCACATTGGGATTTAACTGCATGGAATTTTTCCTTATACTGGGATTTAACTGCATGGAATTTCTCCTTCTATTTGGGATTTAACTGCTGGGATTTCTGCTTCCATTGGGATTTAATTGCATGGGATTTCTCCTTCCACTGGGATTTAACTGAATGGGATTTCTCCTTCCATTGGGATTTAAATGTATGAAATTTCTCCTTCCATTGGGATTTACTTGCATGGGATTTCTCTTTCCATTGGGATTTAACTGAATGGGATTTCTCCTTCCATTGGGATTTAACTGCATGGAATTTCTCCTTCCACTGGGATTTAAGTGCATGGAATTTCTCCTTCCATTGGGATTTAACTGCATGAGATTTCTCTTTCCATTGGGATTTAATTGCATGGAATTTCTGCTTCCATTGGGATTTAAATGTATGAAATTTCACTTCCATTGGGATTTTAACTGCATGGGATTTCTCCTTCCATTGGGATTTAACTACATGGGATTTCTGTTTCCATGAAGGGATGAAGGTTGGGCACATTGGGATTTAATTGGCATGGGATTTCTCTTTCCATTGGGATTTAATTGCATGGAATTTCTTTTTCCATTGGGATTTAATTGCATGGAATTTCTCTTTCCATTGGGATTTAACTGCATGGAATTTCTCTTTCCATTGGGATTTAACTGCCTGGAATTTCTGTTTCCATTGAGGGATGAGGGTTGGGCACATTGGGATTTAACTGCCTGGAATTTCTCCTTCCATTGGGATTTAACTGAATAGAATTTCTCCTTCCATGGGAGCAATGATGGCTGGGCACATTGGGATTTAACTGCCTGGAATTTCTCCTTCCATGGGGGGATGATGGCTGGGGACCTTGGTGAACAGAAAAGAGTTGCCATAGTGTGAAATGTTTGGGAATAAGCACAATCTTGGGATTTTAATGATCATTCCATGACCCCTGGCTCGCTGGTCCCTGCCAGTTGTGAGGTTTTCATGGAAGGAGTTCTTGTCAGGGCTGGTATTGTGTGGGAATTTGGGGAATCCTGGGAAGATTCAGTGGGATGGTGGAGGATATAGAGGAGATGGAAAATTCAGTGGGATGATGGAGGAGATGGAAAATCCAGATCTCTCACCCAGGATCTGCTGGATCCATCCCTGAAGATGAGACAATGACAAGAGCAGGATGCCTTTAACACAGACATCACCACCTGTTGGGGAGGGAATAGAAAAATCTTATGAGTGCCTAGCAAGTAGTTCTGAAACAACAGATGAAATAGAGATGTTGGCAATCTTTGACATAGATGCTGAAAACACTCATGTGAAGGTTTGAGGCCTCTTCCTTTGTTTAGATGATACCAAATGCCACAAATACCAAAGAACCAACAGACATCCTGCCCCAAGCCTGGCAGGAAAGGTCTGAAGATAAGGGTTACAGATAAGAAAGCCATAAAACATGGAAATTTAGTAGTTCCTATAGGTTGCATGCAAATATTAGGAAATTAGTATATTGTATTAGATTGGTTATTGGAAATTAGAATATTCATCATAGAAGAATACTTACTGTATTGTAAATGGGAAATTGCTCTCTAATCTCTCTCTCTCTCTTACCCCCTTGCTCTTATCTCTTATTTCTTACTCTCCATGCTCTACACTCTCTTACACCCACGCCCTTATAATAAAATAAAAACCTGAAGAATAGAAAATAGAGAGCTCCTGAGTCTGTCCAGTGACCATCCAACCAACAATCAAACCCCCACAAACACCCAGTCCCTAAACTTAATTTTTTTCTCAGCTTGAGGAAGGGAAAAACCACTTTGCACCCCACAAATATTTCAAAATGGGGGATTGCTGCACTGAGATGTTTCTCCCTCACGTCTCACAGGGTTCACTGCTTCCACTACCTGATCCCTCTGGCCAAACAGGGGAATTATGCCATCGTGGCCAACGTGGAGAGCATGGACTACGACCCGCTGGTGGTGAGGCTCAACAAGGACATCAGCGCCATCGAGGAGGCCATGAGTGCCAGCCTGCAGCAGCACAAGTTCCAGTACATCTTTTGAAGGTCAGGCACTTCCCCACCCTTCCTCAACAAAGGGTTTTCCATCCTCATCCCAAAGCTCCACGGGATTTCCTCTCAGGGATGAGGCAGACTGAGGTGCTGTTGTCACCTACAGGATGTTGATGAGTGAGAAGTGTGCGGAGGGGGTTTGACTGGGAGAAAAGAAAATTTCTGGGAGAGCTCAGAGCCTCTAAAGGGGCTCCAGGAGAGCTGGAAAAGGACTGGGGACAAGGCCTGGAGGGACAGGACACAGGGAATGGGGAAAGGGGAGATTTGGGGAATTAGGAATTCCTGGCTGGGCTGGAATTGCCAGAGAATCCCTGGATCCCTGCAATGGCCCAGGAAGGATTGGAGCAGCCTGGGATGGGGGAGGTGTCCCTGCAATGAGCTCTGAGCTCCCTTCCCAGCCAGGGCAGCCCAGGATTCTGGGATTCAGGACACTCAGAATCCATCCAGAGGGATTCAGATGGACAGTGGGGATGGAAAAGAGAGGAAAAGGGAAGGGAGAGCCTTGATGGTTCCCTGAGATTGCAAGTGAAGGCCCTGGATCCATCAATCCCTTGGAGAGAAGATGGATCCAGTGTGAGGCTGTGGAGAGCTGGGAATTGGCAGCCTGGAGAAGGGAAGGATGCAGGGAGAGCTTTCCAGCACATTGCAGGGCCTGGAGGGGCTGCAGGAGAGCTGGACGAGGGGCTGGGGACAAGGGATGGAGGGACAGGACACAGGGAATGGCTTTAGAGTGGGAAAGGGGAGATTGGGGAAGGAATTCCTGGCTGGGCTGGAATTCCCAGAGCAGCTGTGGCTGCCCCTGGATCCCTGGAATGTCCAAGGCCAGGCTGGATGAGGCTTGGAGCACCTGGGACAGTGGGAAGTGTCCCTGGATGGGCTTTAAGGTTCCTTCCCACCCAACCCATGTGGGATTCTGGAATTCCCTGTTTTTTTGAGAAGAGGGAAATGACTCCACCCAGAGCCACGGGGACCATTCACAGCCTGCTGAAGTTTCAATTTATACTCATGCTCCTCCTTAACCTCAGGCACCTCTTAAGCCCAGATCTGGGATTTAGAGATGCCCCACACTGGCTCCTTGTACATGAACTAAATCCTTCATTTAGACTTTTAATTGGCTTCTGGGCTTGCCCAGACCTGTGCAGTGTAATTCAGGCTGGATTTTTGCTCTTTGTAATGTGACACAAGTTTTGGGGGCATCATTCTCAGGGCATCATTTTGGGGGTGGCTGCATCCCTTAGCCCCCATCTGTGCCCTTGTGACATTCTTGAGACACAGGAAACTGTTCAGGACTGATCAGAGAGGGGTTGTGCACCAGGGGCATTGAAATGCAGCTCATTCCTGCTCCTGGAGACTGAATTTGACAGGGAAAACAGGGAAAACACCACGCTGGATAGCAGATTAAAATCCTATGGTTTTACAGGAGCTGCAGTGACCCATTGCTCTGCCCAGACAGGGAGAAGGACTGGAAGGGACACAGTGCAAAGCCTGATAAAAAACCAGTGGTTGTGATAACACAGCTCTAAGTTTCGGGGCAGTTTTGTATTTTTACTTGTCCTGGTTTGAGGGACAGGTGTCTGCCAATAAAGGCAGAAGCTTCTCTTTGAAATGGAGAATGTAAACCCCCTCCCTCCAAATTATTGTAAGTTTTAAATTGAGGGCCTCTCAGGCAAAGAGATGGGAATTAGGAGTAACAGTTCTTTACTAGGAAAATTAAAATAGAAATGCAGTATTACAAAGAACAATCCCAAACACTGCCAGAGTCAGAATCCAAGCTGACACCCGTCAGTCAGGCAGGGTGTTGGCAGCAGTCCCATTCAATGGTGGCTGCATCCTCCTGCAGTGGCAGGTGTGGTTCAGCTGGAGCAGTGCTCCTGGAGAAGGTGCAGTTTCCTCTGAAGGTGCAGGGATGATGTGGAAAGGTCTGGTTTTCCTCTGGAATGCAATGGAAAGAAGGTGCCTTGGTGTCCCAAATCTCAGTTTTTCTCTGGCTAGGAAAGGCTTGGCTCCTGCCCTGGCTGGAGCATCTCCCAGTGGGATGATGGAATTTGATCAGTCATGCCCTGGGACTCCATGGCCATGAACAGGAGATATCTCCTGGAGGGAGGATGGGCTGTGGCAAAGATAAAGATGATTGCCCAGCTGGTTCAAAGCTGGCCCATGAGCAGATAATGTGTGCCAGGAGATCAGGGTCACTGCCCCACCAGTTTAACAGATGGGGACAGAACTCACATTGCTGGTCACATCCTGTATTGCAACCCAAGACATTACTAAAGAGCTGGAAAGTCCTATACTGAATGAAAATTACTGAGGGTCTCCAGGTAAAATCCAATTATCCCTTGCTCCAGCTCCCATGCACCACTTACCATTGCTCATTTTGGGGGTTTTACCAATGAATTACTGGCACTAAATCCCTTCCCCCTTGCAGGGCTGGGCCACCTCATCTCCTGCATCCTCATCAACGGCGCCCACTACTTCAAACGCATCAGCGAGTCTGGCATCAAGAAAATGTGCAGGAACATCTTCATCCTGCAGCAAAACCTGACCAACATCACCATGTCCAGAGAGGCTGACCTGGACTTTGCCAGGTGAGCACAAACCTCGGGGTTTGTCACTTTTTTTGGCACCCACAGGAGGAGAGGTGGCTCCTTTGCAAAAGTCTCAGTGTCAGGTTTAACAGGTGGGGGGTGTTGGTGGCAATTTTGGCTTTTCTTTGGGTTGAGCAATGTTCAGAGAGTCATGGAATTGTAGGATCAGGAGGGTTATTAGAGTTAGGGAAGATCTCCAAGGTCATCAAGTCTAAGTGTGGATCAGTTGAGGTTGATGTGAGGTCCCACCAAAGTGTCTGTGCTTGGGGCTTCTCCCAAACCAAAACCCAGGCAGGAAAAAGCTTCCAAAGGTAGTGGGTAGAACTTAAACAGGATGAAACTGGGGCTTGGATTTATTCCCAGGTGAGAAATAAGAAATATTTTGGTTTGTTGAAGGCTCAGGGTCACCAGATGCTGGTTGGTTTAAGGGACATCTCCCTCAAGTTCTGCTGTCTTGAAATAGCAGGAACAGAAAATAACCCTAAATCTGGGTGTGACAGACCCCCTGCAAACCTCTCCCACATTTTGGGATTCCTTCACTCAAGGAGGATTGAGGGATCAGCAGGTAGGTGAAGGCAAACCCTGAGCTGTGGTTTTGGGAGTTTTGGGCTCAGGGCTGGCAGCAGCTGGGTCACCTGAGCCCAAAACAGCCAAAAGAAAGCTCTGGAGCTTGGAAATGGAGGAATGGGGTCAAATGAGAGAGGTTTGTGTGAAACTTGGGTCTGGCCCACCACAAACAAAAACTTGGTGCCATCACTTGGCCACAGCTGAATTAGAGGCTGAATTAGAGGGAATTGGGCTCCCTGGATGAGGAGTGTGGCTGAGTGCCTCATTTATTTGGGATCCTATCTAAGTTTGGGTCATTACTGAATTCATTTCTTCATTGGCATGAGCAAGTTGTAAATGCTGAGGCCTGCAGGGGGGGAGGGAGAAAGAAAAGATTAAATTTGGGAAGTTCATTCCTTGCAGAGTTTGGGTCTTTCTTAAAATTCCTGTGGTGAAGGCATTTTCCTGATATCCAGCCCTAAACTCTTCTGGCACAACTTGAGGCCATTTCCTTGTGTCCTGCCCCTTATTCCTTGGGAGAAGAACCTGATCCCCACCTCCCACAGCAGCAGATTTCTTCCCCTCAAATCAATCCAGCAGCATTTCTTTTATTGCTTTCACAGCTTCATCACTTCCCTCTTTCCTTTTGGGGAGTAATTCCATGCTCTGAGGAGTCTGCTTGAATCTTTAGTTCTTCAGATGACTCCTGAATGTTTAAATGTTTATTACCCAGGTTCTCCTTTTACACAAACAAGGCTCTGGCGCATCCAAGCCCTGCCCTGCTCACCTGAATTCACAATCACCTGAGCAGGGTTCTGACATCACCCCAGGGACTCCACGTTACCCAAACTATTAAATAAACATAACAGTTCCTCTCCAGAAAGCATAAAACAACACCAGGCTGGGATAAAAGTGATTTGTACCTCTGATATGGCTCAGGCAGGAATCTGTAAATGCTCTGTGCTATGCAGAACTCTCAGTTTTGCCTTTTTCAAGATAAAGTTGGTTTTTTTTTCATGTACAGTGGCAGAGCTGATGGAGAAATCCTCCCTCCCCTGCTCCTCCTGGGATAAATTCCCTCCCTGCTTCACTCCTCCAGGGAATTGGGGATCATGGGTGGGACAGGAGATTCCCAACCCTGCCAGGATATTTCTGTGTCCATGACACTGAGGGTTCAAGGAGCAATTAGCCACAATTAACAATCAGTGCCTCACTCTCCACACAGCCCCTCTGCATGCATTAAATCTGAATTCTGGAACAGGTCCCTTTTCTCAAAGTGAGCCTGGTTGAAATCAGTTTGTGGGAAAGACCAGACCAGTTGAGACAGGACCAGAAATATTTTTAAGTTTTTCCTGAGTGTTTGTGCTTTTGATTTTGCTTTTATTTTTAATTTCTGATATATCTTGAAGGATTTTTAGAGGCCTCAGAGAAACTGGGCATCCCCTTTCTTCTCTACTCAGTGACTTCAGGCAAATCCCAGCCAGGGGAACTGGAAGGGGAAACCCTTTCTCCTCTGAAGCCAAAATCATGTGGAGGATTCACAGCAAACACTTGTTGGTCCTGGTGAGGCTCTTGCTGTTAAAACTCCATTTTTTCCAAAGTTTTGTAACCTGCAGGTGACAACAGCAGCATTTGCTGCTTTGGGAGCAGTCCCATGGCAAGGGGAAAACGTGTTTTAAATGAGTTTTGCTTTAAGATTCCAGTTCAGGGCAGGGAAAGTCTCAGCAGAGCATCACAGAGCAGAGCTGGAGCACGTTTCTATTAAAAAAAAATAAAATTAAATTGCCAAGTGGTGTGAGGAGTTTTTTCCACCAGGAGAAAGGGTGAAACAGGCTGGTTCTGACTGCTGAGGTGTCACAAAGGATTTGTAGCATTTGCTAAATTTCCTGCAAATATTAATAGGTTTTTTCACTCCTGTGTGTGTTCAGTATCCAGGCCAGCAGAAATGCAGGAGGTTGTTGGGGCTTCCACTGCTTTATTAAGGAAAAAGCAGGATTTTCTCCCTGTGGAATATCCAGGCATGTGCTGCAAAGTCTGGGACTGAGCATGATTTCCAAATACCCCCAAATTTCCAAAGTTTCACACCCATAATTAGATTTATGGCATGAAAGGGATAAAAGCTTCAAATTTGAATTCCTACTCAGGTCCTTTCTCTTGTGCCTTCTTTCCCTCTGTCCCTCCATCCCCACCCAAAAATCTCTGGGATTTTATGAAGATTCCATCAGAGGTTGTCACAAAGGGTGAGGATTCTGATTCAGGCTCATCCTTAAAGAAAAAAAATCACTGAAAACAAAGCAGTTTTCTGAGTCATACAAGTGTTAAAATTGAGTGTTCTGGAGAGTGAACTGAGGTGGTTGCAGAGGGAGCAGAGAGAGCAGGGACGGAATTGGAACATTTTCTCTAACAAGTGTCACTGTGACCTCAGAAGTGAAGGTTTCTGAGCAGTGCTGTCACTGTCCCCTGGTCTCAGTGGTGGCAGCAGAGGAGTCCAGAGGTGTCCCCACACCTGGAGAGAGCTGGAGATTTCACTGTGCTGCCGTAAGGACAAGGATCTGCCAATAGCAGCAGGAGCTTCTCTTTGAAATGGAGAATGTAAACCCCCTCCTCCAAATTATCATTATCATTTTGAAATTAAGGGGCTCTCAGGCAAAGAGATGGGAATTAGGAATAACAGTTCTTTACTAGGAACATTAAAACAGAAATGCAGTATTACAAAGAACAATCCCAAACCCTGCCAGAGTCAGAATCCAAGCTGACACCCGTCAGTCAGTCAGGGTGTTGGCAGCAGTCCCATTCAATGGTGGCTGCATCCTCCTGCAGGGGCAGATGTGGTTCAGCTGGAGCAGTGCTCCTGGAGAAGGTGCAGTTTCCTCTGAAGCTCCAGGGATGATGTGGAAGGGTCTGGTTTTCCTCTGGAATGCAGTGGAAAGAAGGTGCCTTGGTGTCCCAAATCTCAGTTTTTCTCTGGGTAGGAAAGGCTTGGCTCCTGCCCTGGCTGGAGCATCTCCCAGTGGGATGATGGAATTTGATCAGTCATGCCCTGGGACTCCATGGCCATGAACAGGAGATATCTCCTGGAGGGAGGATGGGCTGTGGAAAGATAAAGATGATTGCCCAGCTGGTTTAAAGCTGGCCCATGAGCAGATAATGTGTGCCAGGAGATAAGGGTCACTGCCCCACCCAGCTGCAGCAGATGGGGACAGAACACACATTGCTGGCCACATCAACCCAACACACCATCCCAGTTGTTCCCACCCCTCCTGCAGGGAGCAGGAATGTTTTCCTGCTGTTGATGGCACTGTCAGGGGCTTTGGCTGGGACATGTCCCTGCAGCAGATGTGGCACCTCACTGGCACTGCTGCTGGATGCCCAGGGAAATGGGGTGGGGAGGAGCCACCAGAGCTCCAGATGTCGCTGGTTTGGCCATCAATAAACCCAAACCATGGACTCACAGGATCATGGAAGCTGGAAAAGATTTCTGAGACCATTGAGTCCAAGCTGTGCCTGACCCCCTCCCTGTCCCCAGCCTTGGACACCTCCAGGGATGGGGACCCCAAACCTCTCTGGTCAGCCTTTTCCAATGTTTACCAACCCTTATGGAGAAGGATTTTTCCCTAAAATCCACCCTGAGGGTCCCCTGTCCCACCCTGAGGCTGTTCCCTCTCCTCCTGTCCCTGTTCCCTGGAGCAGAGCCCGACCTGGGGCTGTCCCCTCCTGCCAGGGACTTGTGCAGAGCCACAAGGGCCCCCCTGATCCCCCTTTTCTCCAGGCTGAGCGCCTTCCCAGCTCCCCCAAACCCTTCCCAGCTCCATCCCTGGCCACTCTCCATCCCCTCCATGGGTTTGGGGACTGCTCCTGTTACTCAAAACCATCTTTATCCCAAGGCCAGGCTGGATGGGGCTTGGAGCACCCTGGGACAGTGGAAGATGTCCCTGCCCATGACAGGGGGTGGCACTGGATGATCCTTAAAGTCCCTTCTCACCCCAAGCATTTCACAATTCCATGATCCTGTGTGATAATTGATAAAAGATTTGTGTTAATTATAAAAGTATTGGGGTTTGTATAAACCAGAATACTTAGGTCTGAAATGAAGGATGACACTTAAGAAAGGAAAATATATGATTAAATAATTTTGTTTTAAATCTCTCTGTTATGCTGAAATGAAGACTTTTGTTTCTCATTTATAACACCTGTGAGAGGGGAGAATGGGAAGGTTTAGGATGGAGGATGCAGCTGGAGCTTGAGTTTTTACCAAACCCTGCATCACTGCTGGGCTGTGGTGCCAGGTTTGGATCCTCAGCACTCAGGGCTCCTGTCCTGCCGGGCTGGGCAGGTTTTTGTTGGATTTTCCCCGGATTTCTGCCGTTGCCTGTCCAGGGATCAGCAGGGACCTGCTGCCATCTGCTGGGAGCTGCCGAGGGAAAGGGGAGCACTGAAACATCCCCGTGCTCTGGGGGGAAACTTTCCATTGCCAAATCTTATTTCTCTGTCTGATTTTACTCTTGATAAGTACCTGGGTGCCCAGGTTGCCTGAGGGAATCTTCCTCAGAGCCATTTTTGAGTTCAGCTTGTGTGTGGACAGCCTCAGGTGCAGCAAATCCTGAGCTGGATCCCTTTGTTCAGAGTCAGGTGTCTCTGCAGAGCTCCTGTGATGCTCAGATGGGAAGATGCTTGAGATGGGATGCTCAAATTTAGTTTCTGTATTTAATTTCAGAACTATTAGGAGTATAAATTCTGTATTACAGAATGATTTTCATTTCTTATTGTTTAACTTGAAGTTTTTCAACATTCCAAGTAAATTTTAGAAAGCCTCCAGACACGCCCCTGAATCAAATGTATGAAGGTAATCAGTTAAGTTGTGAATTTAATGTTCCTTTGTTTTATTTTTTTTCATTTTCACTCTTTTATTTTAGCCTTTTATTTTATCCTTTGGGCTGCCCTCAAGCCAGGAATGAATTTGAGGTGTTTAACACCATTCAGTTTGAGCAAACCCCACATCAGCTGAGCAAACAGAACACTCTAATCACTTCATAGCCCAAGTTGTGAAAGATAAAAAAATCCCCAAATCTTCACAGTGGGGATGCCAGGAAGTCCCTGGGATGAGGGGATGAGGGACAGAACAGGCTCTGGAGGAAAAGCTTCCCTTTTCTGGCAGTGTGGGAAGGGTGTGTTGTCTCCTCGTTTGGGCTTGCAGCTTTTAATTAACAAAGCTGCTTTAGTTTTCAATTAAGGACTCAGTTACAACACAATCCCTATTTTTCCTTCCCTTTCTTTTCTGCCTTGTTTGCTCCCCCCTGTAGTTTCTGCTGAGCTTTGATCTCAGTGCAGGTTTAATTAGCTGTAATTAGTGGTTTCACCACATTAACCAAAAATCCCCATCTCAGAGGATTAAAACCCCTCCTCAGCTTGATGCCCTCGTCCTCACCTTCCTCCTTCTGCTTCCCCAGGGGGATTTGGGGGATCAGAGGGTCCCTTCCCCTTCCCTGCATCCCACCTTTTATGGGATGATTAAAACTCACCCAGCCATGGATTTTATTCCCAGTTCAATCTGCAGCTGCAGGAATTTTAGGACAGCACCAATTTGTGCCTTCCCTGCATTCCCTAGAGCTTTCCTTGGGGTGTCTCCCTGCTTTCAGCACATTTGGGATCATGGAATTGTTTAGGTTGGAAAAACCCTCTAAGTGCCACATCCACATGGAGTTTAAATCCCTCCAGGCATGGGGACTCCTCACTGCCCTGGGCAGCTCTTTTGGGGGAATTTCTCCCAAAATCCATCCTGAGCCTCCCCTGCTCACCCTGTGGCTGTTCCCTCTCCTCCTGTCCCTGTTCCCTAGAGCAGATCCCAAATCCTCCTGGCTGTCCCCTCCTGGCAGGGACTTCAGAGCCACAAGGTCCCCCCTGATCCCCCTTTTCTCCAGCCTGAGCCCCTTCCCATCTCCCTCAGCCTTTCCTGCTTCTCCAGCCCCTTCCCCAAATCTTTTAGACCCTTCCAGCCAAGTGCCCTGCTCCAGGTTTCCCAAACTTTCAGCATTTTTCAGGAAAGTTTCACAAGCTCCTGGAAACTGGGGCTTTGCTGAAGCATCCCAGCTCCTCAGCCCAGGATAGAGATTTTGGAATATTTTGGAGATTTTGGAATATTATTTTGAAATATTTTGGAAGTTGTGACTCTGCTCTGAGGAAACTCTGCTGTTCTCCATGGATGTGCCCAGTCCTTCTCCTCAGGGCTGCTCTCAAATATTCCTCCCCAGGGCAACCCTGTGGGAAGTCACAGAGCATCCACTCCCCATGGGGATGACTCCAAGTGCCAGAATAAAATTTCTGAAAATACCAGCAGCCTCTGGAAGGCACCAGTCCTGCTCAGCCTTCCCAGTGTTGACTCAATGTTTTATTTCCATCAGGCTTTTCAGCCCTTTTAATCTTTGCTCTGTAACCTTTACAGAGAGAGGTTTTTGCAATGATTTTTCATTGCCTGGACTGGTGATGTCTGAGTAAAGAGATTAATTCAATTTTCCTAAACTGGAAATGAACTGAAAAACTGAGAGGCTTCACTGACTTTTCCTCTCTGGGTTCGTGGCGTGTTAGAGAAACAATCAATGGGGGTGAACTTCCCATTTCCAGGGAAGCAGCTCAGGAAGATGGGAATAAACATTTTTAACAAGTCTGTTCTGGCCACAGCACGTTCCTCCCTGTGCCTTAAAACCATCAGGATATATTCTCTGGAAATGAATTACAAACAAATCCCTCATTTATCCCCGAGGTGACAGTCTTTTGCTGATATGTGCTTTCTGCAGACTAATAAGTTTTGAATGTCGGTGGGGGGGATAAAAAAAAAAATCAAAGTAATTACTTTGTGTTCCCAAGCTCCTTATTTGTGTAGGTGCCTGTGTGTTTATCTCCCTCTGTCATGCTGCATTGCTAATGGTAATTAAAGGCAAGGGATTTTTCTTGCTGGAAGTTTTTCTTCTTATTTTCCACCTTTAGTGATTCTGGCCTCTTTGCCACCGGCCAGTTACTTTTGGGAGTGTTTTAATAGAAGGTCTGAGTTCAGGAAACTCTGCCTTTGTTTATCCAGGCCTGTGGAATGTGAGGTGGGCATTGTTGGTTTTTTTTTTTCAGGCTGGGGTGTTTTTTTGAAAGCACATCCTGGAGGTGTCAGTCCTGGTGGCCACTCTCATCTCTGTGAAATCACAGAGAACTCGTCAATATTTGCTTTATTTGCAGAGAATTGGCAGAAATATGGAGCAAACCCATGGTCAGGGGTGGGGTGGGCTCCCCATGGCTCTGGATCCTTGGGAAACCCACCCAGGACACCTTGGCTGGGGCTCAGGGGTGGGACAAGGGGCTCTGCTGGGTGCCCAGCCTTGAGTTTCTCCCTGCACTGCAATTTCCACAGGAACCATGGAAGATGTTTTGTTGGGAAGAGGTTTTGGCTGGGAAGAGCCCACAGGGCTTTCCCCACAGGCCCCCCCCCAGGCTGCAGAGGCTTAGACCAGGTCTAAAGCCTGGATCAGGAGGCCAAAACTGCAGTTCCAGGTGGTGTCCAGATCCTGATAAGTTTTTCATCCCACAGAAATTCGAGGATGAGTGTGAAAGTTCATTTTTATGTCCTGGTGTGTTTGTGGTGGATCCACCTCTGGCTTTAGCAGGATTTTGTGCACAGAGAGCAGCTTTATTTTAGCTTGCTCTAAAACTTCCACAGGAACATTCCAGCCAATCCTCTCCAGTCCTCTCTGTCCAATTCCCCTGATTCCCTGCACTCCCACAGCTCCAGGCTCTGGAAATCACACTGAGCACCCGTGAGGGGATGGGCTGGAGACACCAGGAGGCAGAAGAGGGAATTCTGTTGGTTTTCCTTAATTGAAGGTTTTGTTTGTTTTTTTTTCAAAGAGTGGCACCTCCCAGCACAGGGAATGGGTTTCAGTGGATTGTTTGGAATCAGGGAATTATTTGGGTTGGAAAATCCCTCTGAGATCATCAAGCCCAACCCTTTACCTGTCACTGCCCAGGCCACCACTGACCCTGTCCCCAAGTGCCACATCCACAGGGCTTTAAATCCTTCCAGGGACTCATCGAGGCTGGAAAACCCTTTTGGGGAAGGAACTTCCCCTGATACCAAACTTAAACCTCTCCTGGAACTTGGGGCTGTTCCCTCCTGTTTTATCAGCTTGGGAGAGGAGCCCAACCCTCAGACTGGGCTGGACAAACATCCAGAGCCATCCCATGGGAACAGATCCCTCTGTGAGTGTCTGGGAATGTGAACTCCATGTCTGAGCTCTCCCATATGACCTTGGGTCTCCTGTTTGGGTTAGAAAATGCTTTTTTCTCCTGTGCTTAAAGCTGGGTTCTGTGCTGGATCCTTTCTGATGAAAGCAGCTTTAAGGGAAAGGACAGATTTTTAAGAAGGGAATTTGTGTGACACACACAAGAAAAGGAAATGACAAAAAAAAATAAAAAGAACCATCAGTGTATCAGGAGCAGCCATCCCAGGCACTTGTCTGCAGCTGAAGGAAAGGCAAATACCGGATTGTCAGCTGGAGATGCATCTCTATTGCTTGGCTCCCACCTGCAAATGGCAGCAATTAGGAAAATGTCCTGCCTTTTTCACAGGAGGCAGCATCCTCCCAGCAGGACCCCACAGCCAGGGAGGCACAGCCGAGGCCAGGAGGAGCAGATTGCTTTGCCCTGTCAGTCAGATCTCATTAGGGCCAGCAGAGCCCAGCCCCTGCGAGCGGCTCGGGAATTCCTGATCCCAGGGCTGGAGTCACTGCTCATCCCTTCTCGGGGCTCTGAAGTCAAATCTGCTCCTCCTTCTCCTTCTCCTTCTCCTTCTCCTTCTCCTTCTCCTTCTCCTTCTCCTTCTCCTTCTCCTTCTCCTTCTCCTTCTCCTTCTCCTTCTCCTTCTCCTTCTCCTTCTCCTTCTCTCCATGCACCCTGGAATCAGAAATGTGTCCATTGGAAGGGATGGGAATGGCTGGGAGGAAGGAATACGTCAGTGCTGGGACACAGAGGGACAGTGAGGATGTGGCCAGGTGTGGGCACAGGGCTTGTGAAAAGGGGGAAGGGAAATGGAAGGGAAAAATAAAAAGGGAAGGGAAGAGAAGGGAAGGGAATGGCCCAAGCTCTATTCCAATTCCTGGTGGGATAGAGGAGTGAAAAGAAAACCTGAGGAAAGGACAGGAGAGAGAGGTCTCAGGTGCTGAGAGGACCAAGAGGGTCAAGCCATGACACAGCAGGGATGGCAGCAGGTGTAGCCCAGGAACAGCAGGGTTCCAGCTCTTTAAGTCCTTCAGGGGAGGTTTAGACTCGATTTAGGAACTTTTTTTCCTTAAAAAGGTTATAAAGCACTGGCAGAGTTGCCCAGGGCAGTGGTGGAGTCACCATCCCTGGAAGAGTTTAAAACCACGTGGATGTGGCACTTGGGGAGAAGGGTTAGTGGTGACCATGAGGGTGAAATGGTTGCACTGGACACTTGAATTTTGGTAGGCTGAGATACATGCCTCCATTTCCTCTATAGTTAAATACTCTTTAATCAACAAGATCTTTAATTCATTCACTTCTGGTTTGGCTTGGAGGTTTTAGCCAGCTCCAGGCTGGTGGTGCAAAGCCACACATTCAGCTGGTGAACCTAAATAATCCTAAAAAGGGATTTCCACCAGCTGCATTCTACAAATCTAATCCAAATCTCACCTCTTCTAAACTTTCCCTTTGTCCTGTCCTATCTGTGGCCCATGTAAAAAGTTGCTTTCTATCATTCTTTTATTAATTCCCTTTAAGGATTCAAGGCTGCAAAGAGTTTGGGATGTAACCAAGATGTTTTGGGCTCCATGGAGTCAGCTGGGGACAAGGTGCCACAAGATGCATTTTCTGACCCATGGAGGAATAGCTCCACACCATCTTCTTCCCTCCCCTGCCCCCTTTTCCTCCCTCTTCAACTGTGCAGCAACATTTTATTTGGGGGATTCAGCCACCCCTGTGGTGTTCCCCAGGAGCTTTCCTGGGAAAGGCGTGATCCATCCCAGCTGGATTTTGGTGTGATTGCCATAATTACCCTCTGACTTCCACCCTCGAGTGAGATGAGACAGCCCAAAGGGAGAGCTGTGATTTTTGCAGAAAAAGAAAAAAAAAAAACCCAACAAATAAACTGAGAAATTATTCTTGAAGTGCCAAAGGCGAGAGGCGCCGGGGCAGGAATGCAGATCAGGCAACGCCGTCTCTCCAAGGTGGAGCCTCTGCTGGGGCTGACATTAAAAATTCTGACTCAAATGCAGGAAACATGGAGTGAAGGAGGTGAATTATTGATGGGGAGCAGGGATTACCATATCTGACAGATGGAGACTGTCTGAGAACATTTTGCAGAGTGGCATCTGCGCCGTGCCTGATTGGCGTCCCTGAACTTCGGCGCGTCAGATGTCGAATATCAACACACAAACTCTGATGTAGCAATTAAATCTGTCCTCTAATGAACCTGGGCCTCGTGGCCAGGAGAGATCCACACACTCAGGCAAAGTCCAAATGCATCAATTCTTATTTTTCAGGGAGATATTTAAATTATTACATCCAGAGCGCTGCATTGAACACACGAGCGTATGATGTCGATATTTAGATACATTCAGGAAATTGCACCAATTTTACTGGAGGCTCTAAAGCTCCCCTTGTATTTCATAATTTGTATTCCAGATTTGAGCTCAAATAATACAGAGAAGCTCTAAAATTCAGCTGCCACCTCACGTCACAGAGGTGCGTTAACACCTGAAGCTGAAATGGGTCTCTCAAGCACACACAAAAGTCATAGATCAGGCACAGATTCCACCTTGGCATGTGTGGAAAAACAAAGAGGAGAAGGAAAGAAGTGCAAATAAAAGCAAGTTTGATGCTTTGGTGGGGAACAGCTTGGATTGGGAAGAAGCAAGATACAAAATATGGATTTTCTAACAGGATTCAGTGCCTTGGATCCCAGGTTGTTTTCCTAAACCCAGCCCAGTGTGGGAAATGGGTGAATTTTTCTGCCATCTGTTAAAAGTGGGGCACTGGGGGAAATTCAGATTTTGTGCAGATTTTGGGAATCATCAGGAAAATGTGCTTTTAGTGCCTGGAGGGGCTTTCAGGGGTGGAATCTGGGAGGTCACTCAAGGAGCATCAATGTTTGGATTAATCTCTTCAGACAAATACCCAAACCTGGAGGGATTTAAAGCCACGTGGGATGTGACATTTGGGGACAGTATCAGTGGTGGCCTTGGCAGTGCTGGGATGATCTTAGAGGGTTTTTCCAGCCTGGATCATTCTGTGATTCCATGGGGTCACTGTTGCTGGGTTGGATCCATCCTGTTGGACACACAAGGAGCTCTCCTCTGGCCCCAAAATCCCAGAATGGATGAGGTTCGAGGGGACCATGGTGGGGTCACTGCTCCTTCTCACCCTCAAAGCAGCCTTTGAGAGAACACAGAAGTTCTGGACTCCAGAGTGCCTGGGGAAATTCTCAAATGGGAATTGCCAGAGGTTGATAAATTAATAAATGACTCCAAAAACTCCAGGTTCAGCTCTCCCAGCAGAGTCCTTTGGAGAGCCTGGAGGTTTTGTGCAGTTGAAGATGGGTTTCTGGGAGGAGATGAAAAGCAGTTCAGAGAATTGCTGTGCTTTTGATGGCTCTGAACTACTCCACCATCCAGAAGTAGTGCAGGGATTCTCTTCTCACTCTGTGGGCACCAGTTTTGTTTCCAAACTGTTGCACTGCAGTGGAGTCTCTCCATAAAAAGTGATGAGCAAAGGGATGCAACTCCAAGATATCTCATGAGTAAAACTTGGTTTTTCCATGCAGTGGAGAGTGGAGATAGAAACCCCACATATTCTGGGTTTTACCCTGCACTGGAATTGCCTTGATAATATTTTCATTTAAAACACTCAGATTTGTGCAACCTGGCAAAAAAGAATATATTGTAGTGAAGCTCTGTTGGATGAAAAAGTTGGAATAACTGGAGTTAAACCCACCAGGAATGGCCAGGAGAGGCCACAGCTGTGCTGCCCACAGCAGTGTGGGAGCTGCTCTTTTAGGGATGTGGGTTTCAATCCTTCTAAATACAACTTTGGTTTGGGAAACTCCATGCCTGGCAGGTCCCTTCCCAATCCCAGCAGTTTCCAGGCTGGATCGAGGCACCAGGAGACAAAAAATAGGGCCATGAGGCAAGAGAATTTAAAAAAAAAAAACAAAAAAACTCTTCCATGAAAAACATCAGTGTGATCAACAAAAAATTATAACAACAAATTTGATCTGGTGTCAGCTTGAAAAAAAATCTCAAAAAAAATCTCAGCTTGAAAAAATCTCCAAAAAAATCTCCATTCCCTAATTCTGGAAGCCACCACATTCAAAGTAAATGAGCAAAGTAGACCAGAAAAAAACTGTGGAGTGTAGTTTTCAACAATTTGAGGCAGCTCTGGGAAGTACCAGGGCCTGACCATGACCTGCTACAGGAGTTGTAGAACCCAACCACAGCTACTACAGACAGACATGGGGTTGATGAACTCAGCCATAATTACTACAGGTAAATTCTGGCTTGATGGACCTGACTACAGCTGGCTGCTGGACCCAACCACAACTACTACAGGCTTAATGGAGCCAACCACAACTACTACAGGCTTAATGGAGCCTACCACAACTACTACAGGCTTAATGGACCGAACCACAACTACTACAGGCTTAATGGAGCCTACCACAACTACTACAGGCTTAATGGACCTGAATATAATTACTACAGACTTAATGAACCCAACCACTATTACTACAGGCTTAATGGACCTGAATATAACTACTACAGACTTAATGGACCTGAATATAACTACTACAGACTTAATGAACCCAACCACAATTACTACAGACTTAATGGAGCCTACCACAACTACTACAGGCAGACATTGAGTTGTTGGAATCAACCATATTTACTACAGGTGAACAGTGGCTTGATGGACCCAGCCATGACCTGCTACAGACTGATCTTGATTTGTTGTACCTGACCATAACTTACTACAGGCCAATATTGACTTGTGGAACCCAAACAGAACCTACTACAGACTGGCATTGATTTGTGGAACCCAATCACAGCCTACTACAGGCAGACACTTGTGGAACCTGACCATGACCTACAACAGGTGAACACTGACTTGAGGAACCCAAGCATGACCTAGTATAGGCTGACATTGATTTATGGAACTCAACTATGACCTACTACAGGCTGACATGGATTTGTTGAACTTGACCATGATCTACTACAGGCTGACACTGAGTTGTGGAACCCAACCACAACCTACCACAGGCTGACATGGATTTGTGGAACCCAACCATGACCTACCACAGGCTGACATGGGTTTGTGTAACCCAACCATGACCTACTAGAGGCTGACATTGATTTGTTGAACTTGACCATGACCTACTACAGGCTGACTTTGACTTACTGGACCTCACCACAATTACTACAGACTTAATGGACCTGACTACAGTCTACTCCTGGAACATGACACACAACTACTGAGCACAACTACTACAGGCAAAATAGACTTGATGAACCTGACCTCAACCTACTACAAGAAACCTTTGGCTTGTTGGACCCAGCCATGACCTACTACAGGCTGACATTGACTTGAGGAACCCAGCAATGACCTACTACAGGTGAACACTGACTTGATGGACCCATCTACAACGTACTACAGGCTGACATGGATTTTGGAATTCAACCATGACCTACTACAGGCTGACATTGATTTGCAGAACCCAACCACAACCTACTACAGACTGACACTGATGTGATGGACCCAGCCATGACCTACTACAGGCTGACATTGATTTGTTGTACCTGACCATAACTTACTACAGGCAGACACTGACTTGTGGAACCTAAGTATGACCTACTACAGGCTGACATTGACTTACTGGGCCTCACCACAACTACTACAGACTTAATGGACCTGACCACAACTACTACAGGCTGACACTGACTTGAGAAACCCAACCATGATCTACTACAGGTGAACACTGATTTGTGGAACTCAACCATGACCTACTACAGGCTGACACTGACTTGAGAACCCAACCATGATCTACTACAGGCTGACATTGATTTATGGAACCCAGTCATGACCTACTACAGGCTGACAATGATTTGTGGAACCCAAACACAATCTACTACAGGCTGACACTGACTTGAGTGCCCTACTCAAGCTTCTGCCCCAGTTCACTGTTCTGTCCCCCTCAGGCAGATCCCATCATGTCCTTCACCCATCAGCAGCTCCCAACCACTCCTGGTTTATCCAAGCTCAACTGGCACCACTGATGACATCCAGTTCCACGTCACTTGATCCTAAATAAATCTGGGGTGTTGCCTCTGTAATTGTTGTTCCCAAAGGGAAGTGAAAATTGTGGGATTTTTTGCTGACTGGAGCAATCTCTGCGGCACTTTCCGTGGAAGTGCTGACTCCCTCTTCTTTCAGGCAACACTCATTTCCACATTCCCTCCAATTTATGCATGAGGTGAGGGGAAAAATCCCTTAATATTCCTTATAAGCTGGCAGATGGTATAGATAATTTTTTTTTTACTATATGCAGTAAAATGCAAATGTGTGTGGCTTATTTGCAAATGCTGGCATTAATAACCGATATTTAAACAGGTCAGATTAACACTTTTACTGATCTATTAAAAAGATTCTTTTCCAATCATTTGCACACTCAAAATCAATTTTAATACAACATGTAAATTGAATTTAATTTTTTATACAAAATTGCATTTATCTTCCTGAGCCATTAAATTTACTATTTAATATGTACTTTCCAGCTCACTTGGCTAGAATTTCATTGCTCTTTATCTGTATAAATTTAATTAGCCTTGATATCATCAGTATATTATAGAACTAATTAAAGATTTAGATAAGTGCTGAGGGTGCTTGTTTAATACCCTATAAAGTTCCATTTGGAGAGCGAGAATTTCCATCTTTCATTAGGATCAGCTGGTTTGGAGCTACAAGGAGTGGCTCAGACATTGTTTTTTGAAGAATTATTTAATGAGCTTTAATGGATTTATCCTTCCTTTGAAAAGCTGTGTAATTGCTGTGTCTCACTGCACTCTGGGTGTTCAGGGGTGGGTTTAAAGTGCTCTGTGCACGTGGAGATGCTCAGGGATCCCCATTCCCAAAATCCTGGGATTGTTGAGTGTCCTGGTTTGAAGGACAGGTGTCTGCCAATAAAGGCAGAAGCTTCTCTTTGAAATGGAGAATGTAAACCCCCTCCCTCCAAATTATCATTATCATTTTGAAATTAAGGGGCTCTCAGGCAAAGAGATAGGAATTAGGAATAACAGTTCTTTACTAGGAACATTAAAATAGAAATGCAGCATTACACAGAACAATCCCAAACCCTGCCAGAGTCAGAATCCAAGCTGACACCCGTCAGTCAGGCAGGGTGTTGGCAGCAGTCCCATTCAATGGTGGCTGCATCCTCCTGCAGTGGCAGATGTGGTTCAGCTGGAGCAGTGCTCCTGGAGAAGGTGCAGTTTGCTCTGAAGCTCCAGGGGATGATGTGGAAAGGTCTGGTTTTCCTCTGGAATGCAGTGGAAAGAAGGTGCCTTGGTGTCCAAAATCTCAGTTTTTCTCTGGGTAGGAAAGGCTTGGCTCCTGCCCTGGCTGGAGCATCTCCCAGTGGGATGATGGAATTTGATCAGTCATGCCCTGGGACTCCATGGCCATGAACAGGAGATATCTCCTGGAGGGAGGATGGGCTGTGGGAAAGATAAAGATGATTGCCCAGCTGGTTTAAAGCTGGCCCATGAGCAGATAATGTGTGCCAGGAGATCAGGGTCACTGCCCCACCTGGCTGCAGCAGATGGGGACAGAATTCACACTGCTGGCCACATCCTGCATTGCAACATTGAAGACATTGAGGCTGGAAAAGTCCTCCAAGGTCACAGAATCCAAGCTGTGCCCAATGCCCACCTTGTCACCAGCCTGAGTGCCACCTCCTTGGGTGGATGGGGACTCCAAACCACCCTGGGCAGCATTTTCCAACATTTTCCCATGAGGAAATTACAGATCTCCCACCTGAGCCTCCCCTGGAGCTCGTGTTCCCAGCAGGGCAGTGTTGTCCAAGTGATGAACCCCAGGAGGAAGGGAAGAGGAAATAAAAAAGAAATATTAATGAGAAAATAATAGATGAAGCAGATAAATAGCAGGATAAAAAGGAGGAAGGAGAACAGAAGGGAGCTTTGGGAAGGGATGGTGATGTTCTGCACGTCCCTTACCCTTCCCTTTGCTAATTAATTCTGCATTTAAGAGGTGAATTCTCATCTGTGTTTGACAAAAAGCTCTGCAGTGGTGACAAAGCCAGTGACAGAGCTGCACGTGGCACCCAGAGGTGTTGGCTGGGGTTTTTTTAATCCAAAATGGCTTCATCTGTATAAAAAGCAACCCCCAGGTGAGCTGATTTGTATGTAGGGCTTCATACACTGTCTCTGTGGCTTAAACTTTAAAAGGGAAAATAATTGGATTTTCTAACGAGGTTGTCTCTAATTAGAAGGCTAAGCTTGTGCCCTTTTGAATAAATACTCTTGTTTTTCTTGCCTGGCTCTGTACCTGATCAGAGCCCTGTGTGGGTACTGAGCAAGGGGTGAGGGCTTCCTATCTCTGATATTTCTTCCTGCCATGGATAAATGGCTTAATTATAATTATTCTTCCAGCTTTTTTTTTAAACCCAGTATTATCCTTCCATCCCTTGATTATTTATTAAGGGCTGTGATTTGCAGAGCTACAGGAGCATGAAACACCACTGTACTCTAAATTCTCTTTTATTTCTTCCTCTCATGCTTTGTTTTCTTTCCCAAATCATTTCTCATCTTGGAAGTTTGCAGGTTTTAGGTTTTTTAGTGTTTTATTTTTTTTAATGTTTTTGTGGTCGCACAGCCCCAGAGCCACCTGTGCCTCCTGTCCCCAAATTGTGTGGTGATGGGGCAGCTGCTTCCAAGGGGCTGTGGATGAGGTGAGCACAGAGAAGATGGAGATCAGAGTGACAGGAACATTTTTTATCTAATTTTGGGGTTTTTTCAGTCCATGGAGCCACGTAGGGGCTTCTTCCTCACCCCAGACACTCAGAAGAAGTGTCCAGGTCTTGTGTGGGGTGTGAGGTGGATCAGAACAGCAAAACCATCTCTGATGTGAACTCCCCTCAAGCACTTTGGGTTCTTCTGGGGGCACAAAAGAACATTCCTGTTGTTGTCCCCAGAACTGCTCTAGGTTTATTGAAAATCAAGGAAGAAATGTGAAGAAAACTCAGTCAGGATTTTAATTCCCTCATCAGAGTGATGTCCTTTATTTTAGGGTTGCAGCTGCAGTTTAGGAAGAGCAGTGGTTGGAAAGTGGAACTAGATCCATCCCTGGAAGTGTCCAAGGCCAGGACAGGGCTTGGAGCACCCTGGGACAGGGAAGGTGTCCCAGTGGGAATTTAATGATCTTTATGGTCCCTTCCAACCCAAACCATCTGTAATTCCATGAAAAGCTGTGACACAGCTGTCACCTCCCATCCCTATTTTCCATCTCGCCTTCAGAATCTCTGGAGAAGGAACCAGCAGCTCCCATTTGCAGATTTTGGATTTAAAATGCTGCTCACTGATGTGTGTGTGCAAACATCCCCACAGCTTCACAGGGTGCAGAGATTACAGTAATTGCTGCTTTACCTGGGTTTTCCTTTGGTGTTCTGAGCTTTCAAAATTATCTTTGCAAACTCCTGGCTGGAACTCATCTCTCCTGCCCCACATCCCTATTCTCAGCTCTTCCCCATTCCCACCTCTAACAACTCCAAAGGGTAAAATGCCCCATGGGATTTTCTTTTTGGTCAAGCCAGGCCTGAAAATCCATTTCTTCTGCATTACTTGACTGAAGTCACCTCATTTCTTGCTGTTTTTTCCTTTTTTTTTTTGCACTCACTCATGCCCCTTTATATTTAAATGTCATGGTTCCACCATGATCTTTAAATATAAAAGTGATTTTATAACCATGGCTTTGCTCTTTTTTATAATCTTCAGTTTCTTGCTTGTTCTCTCTGATGGTTTTTTATAAAAATCACAGAATTTGGGTTGGAAAGGACCTTAGAGATTATCAAATTCCAGCCCCTGCTGTGGGCAGGGACACCTTTCACTATTTCAGGATGCTCCAACCTAGCCTTGGACACTTCCAGGGATCCAGGGACAGTCGCAGCTTCTCTGGGAATTCTATTCCAGAGTGTCCCCACCCTCATCATAAAATCCTCCTCCTATCCTGTCTCCCTCTCCTCTCATTTAGTTTTTATCCAGATTTTCCGTAAGTGCTTCCTACTTAACCTTTTTGACTTTCCCATTAGAGCAGCAATTCTGGGTGCTGCCAAAGCACCTCCCTAATCTCCCAAAAGAGAGGGAGATAAGGGACAGAATTTATATTTCTCCTTTTTTTTTTTTGGCTAATTCAGCTCCCAAACTGGAATTCCTGAATCCATTCCTGTCTAATGCAGAGCAGGCCCCCAGCTACAGCAGGAAGGGATAATTAAAGTGGGATCCTTTATTCTGAAACATCACACCCAAGGTCCTCCTCTGAAGAAGAGATCAAGTCATTCTCAGGGAAATCAGGATTTCATTTGAAATTCACCTGGCCACCTTTTGAAAACTTTTTTTTTTTTTTTTTTTTTTTTTTTTTTGGGTTAGAGGTGAACATTAGCATTTAAATGGAGAATGGTATTAATAGCCCTCAGAGGAGCTGGGATCATCCTGATTGCCTTTCCTGAGATTTTTTTTTTCCCCTAAATGAGAAAGCTTCTTAATTTTTATTCTCTTTCTCCAAGAAAAGAGTTCAAGAGACCGTTTTTTAACGTAGATATCTCTATATATAAACTCAAAATGTCTCCTTGCAAAATGGGTTTGTGGTTGGCAATTTGCTGTTTTCTTTCAAAAGTGCTGCTTAAAAACCCAACAAAACAAACTGGTTTGGGGGTCAGGTGGATTCTGCACTTCTGGTTTGCCTGTGGGATGGTTTTTCCTGCAGCTGGGAACCATTTTTGTCCCATTAAAGGGATATTTAACCTTCCCTATCTGCTCTTAGCACAGATCTTCCAGGGGCAGTTCCAGATGGATAAAGGGAGCAGGGAGAGTTCAGTTTTGTCTTATTTGCTCTTAGGCTTGTCCTAAAAAATACCCCAAAAAATTCAAGGCAACTTTGGAGCCAATCCCATTGCCAATGGTCAAAGGAACAAGCCATGGGTGTCTTGGTTGGGATGTGAGTTTGTCACATTAAAATGGATTTTATTTTTTAAGAATCAACAAATCCTTGTTGATGCAAACCATCAAAATTAATTAATTATCCTGTATGAGCAGGATATTGATGATTTGGGATACCTCAGGCAATCCTTCACTCCTCATTCCCCAAAACATGCCAACACTGGGGCTGGATGCCAGTGGAGAAGTTTTTTTACCATCCTGAAAAGCTGAAGGTTTGGAGCAGATTAATTCTCTTGTAAAAAGCAACTCATTCCGTAGGAATTCGGGGGAGATGCTCCCTAAGAACCCTGTTCTGTGTTTTTGTTGTAAAATCTCTCCTGTCAGATCAGCCCAACAAATCCCATCGGTGCTTTTCAGCATAACACAAAGAATAGAGAACTGAGAGAAAACATGGCAATAAAAGGATTTCCCTGTTGGCATGAGTCCCTGGGACACTTTGTTCCCATCAGCTGCATTCCCACAGTCCTAGAACGAGTCCAACATCATCCAGTGCCATGGCAGGGACACCTTCCCTTACCCCAGGGTGCTCCAAGCCCATCCAGCCTGGCCTTGGACACTTCCAGCGATCCAGGGGCAGGGAAGTTTTGCTCCAAAACAAAAAATCCGTGGCCTTCCCAAGGTGACAGAGCTCCTTAAAGCAAAAAAAAGGCAAAAAAAAAGGACCAAATCTGCACAAATTGATCACTGGACAAGCCCCATCTTCTCCTCACAGCTCCTTCCTTCCCCACCTGTCCTAAATCTGAAGAATTCCTGCACCTCACAAACACAGGATTTCATCTGTCACTCTTCTGAGGATCAGATTATTTTTTAATTAAAAATTTCCTCTAAAAGAGAAGGGGAGCAAGCGAGGCAGCAGGGAAGGAGCACAAGGTGTGCATTTTTAATTGGGTGCAATTAAAAACCTGCCGCTCCGGCGTGGCAGCGCCCGCGGCCAAGCCCGATTTGCATGAGTAATTATTCACTCCATTACAGAGTCTGCTCAACTTTGCCTCCCTTGTCTTTGAAAGTATTAATAAATATTGATCAGGCAGTCTGCTGTTTGCCTTCGCCCAAGCAGCTCTGATGGACTCAGCCTCTGATGTTATCAAATAATGAAATATGAAAGAGGGAGTGGGATGAGCCTCTTGTTCTGTGATTTTTTATTTAGGCTCTTCATTTTCCTTTCACAAGTGTGTTTGTCCCTGCCATTATAAACCCTCTTTTGATTATCAAGAGGTGGCTGAAGAAAGCGAGTTGTAAAGGATGGAGGGAATAAATAAATGGAGGACAGGTGAGGTGAATCTGCTCCGTGGAATGCTGGCCAAATGCTTTGTGTTTTTAAAGTTGAGTTTAAAACCAAGGAAAAAAATTAAAAGTTATCAAAAGCTCAGTGTATCATCTGACAAATACATTCATAAATAATTATGTAGGATTAGCAAATCTAACCAAAGAGGAAATTTAGCTCCCCAAGCTTTCTTTTAGCTTTAATGTGGGCACAACTGAGTAAGGGGAAGCTGATTTACCCTTCCCAGATCATCAGGAAAAGCTTCCAGGAAAAGGCAGAAAAAGCTTCCAGGAAAAGCTTCCTGGAAAAGCTTCTAGGGCTCAGCCATGGGATATCTGGAGGGAGAAGAGAGGAGATCAAAACAGGAGTGGAATTCAATGGGCTTTAAGGTCTCTTTTAACCCAAACCAATCTGTGAATCTCAATAAAGGGGATTTCTGTCACTTTGATTTTAAGACCTGCCCACGTTTGGCACAGGTTGACCAGAAAGGCTGGGGCTGCCCCTGGATCCCTGGAAATGTCCAGGGCCAGGCAGGACACTGGGGCTTGGAGCACCCTGGGATGGTAGAAGATGTCCCTGCCATGGCAGGGAGTGCAACAAGAAAAGTTTTTTATTCCAACCCAAACCATCCTGGGATTTTAGGATGATGTTTAGCAGGAAGATATCCATGCTTTGTTCAGCTTTCTCTGAATAAAATCAATTGATGGAAATTCTGCAAAAGTAAAGGTGTGGGCCACCAAGCAGCACAATGAAGCAGGGTGTTCCTCTCCTTGCAGGCAGTACTACGAGATGCTCTACAACACCGCGGACGAGCTGCTGAACCTGGTGGTGGACCAGGGCGTGAAGTACACGGAGCTGGAGTACATCTACGCCCTGAACCTGCTGCACCGCAGCCAGACGGGCGTGGGGGACCAAACCACGCAGAACATGAGGCTGCAGCGCCTCAAGGAGATCATCTGTGAGCAGGCTGCCATCAAACAGGCCACCAAAGACAAGAAAATCACCACCGTGTGAGCCCCCCGCCGCCCGCCTCACCCGCGGCTGCCGGTGGCACCTCCAAGATGATTTGTTGGGTTTTTTTCCTGTTTTAATCAAAGAAAAAGTGGGAATCTTCTGGGCATTGTGAGGAGGGAAATTCCATTTGAGATTTGGGGTTGGGGTGGTTTTGATGTGTATCCACATAACGTTTCCTCAGTGTTGTCCCAAAAGCGATTCCGCAGCGGGAGCGCCAGCGGGGTTTGGGGTGGGATATTGGGCTTTGCTCTGCTGCTGCTGCTTTGCCTTCAGGTGGAAAGGGAGCTGTGGGGTGGAAAAAGGCAAAATTGGGTCGTGGGAGTTCAGACCACACTAAAAAATCAGCACCCTGCCAGTCAATCCCAGACCTGCTGATCACACGTGGGATCTGCATGGTTTGGAGATCTTTTTTGGAGCCTGCTCGGCTCTGCTGTTGCTCTCTTCAGGCTGAACCCACATGAAGTTTTCTGCTGTTTCCACTGCTGAAAGATGTGGTTGTTTATTCCTTCAGGTGGTGATCAGCCAGTTCTCCACGTGGGAGGTAACATGGGACCATTTGTTTCCACTTCTCCTCTTTCATTAGCCCAGAACCATCTGGCGCCGGGTGGCTGCAGGAGAAAATTGCCAATATAAAATAACAAAAAAATTTCCCTCTCTTGTTCTGAACATTATCTTTGAGTCCCCTCAGCTCCAGAGATATTTTGTGGCTGACTCTTGATGCACTGGAAGGACAGGTGGGGTTGTGTAGCACAGCACCAATGATCAGCAAGGGCAGGAGGGCACCAAACCCAGAGTCTGAGGCACCAATTCTGCCCTGCCTTGACCCTCTAAATCCACCTAATTCCTCTAAAATCAGAATCCACTGCACTTATGTTTGCCAAGAAAACTGGGGACTCAGCTGGGTTTCCTGTGCTGAGAGAGGTTCTCTCTGAGCTGTAGGTGCTTTGTGTGCCAACCTTGAAATTGCAGAATTAAAGGATGTTTAAAGGCTCTGGTGGTTTGTCTGGGTGTTTTTAAGAGCTGTTGTTCCTGAGGTATGTAAAAGATTCCTTTCCAGGCCCAAATTCAGTGTTCTCTAGGGCTCCATCAGAGTGGAAATGATTTTCTGAGTCATTCAGTCCAACCCTCAGCTATCACAGACCAACTCAAGAGGTTTCTCACCATCCATATAAAAAGCAGAACCTATCAGTTCTTGCTGTTAGGAATCTTCTGAGGTTTTTTCCCCTCATTTTATTCACAATCCAGTTTTTTTCTCAAGTCAATAAGCAACTGCAGGAGTTGCTTCCTTTCCCTGATGGGTTTGCAGGAGGGTGGAGAATCCCATGAGGATGGTGATGGGATGTTCCTGGGATCACAGGTGTGTGTTCACTGAGATGTGCTGAGCTGTAGGTCCTGGAATGCTGGATAATCCCTGCCCAGACTTTGGAAAAAGAACAAGGAGCTGTTGGTACAAGGAAATTCCATTTCAGACCCTTTGAGGTGTGGGAATGATGTGTGAGGAGCTCTGAATTCTGGTTAATTATTAATTTTTTAATAACCTGAGGGCCTGCTGTGCTGATCTCAGCTTTGCAGTCCACATTTCCCACCCAGCCAGCAGCTGAGCTGGTGGGGGCCAGGACAGATTGGATAAAATCAAAAAAATCTCATCTTTGGGAATATTTTTGAGTCTAAACCAAATTATTTAAAGTGTTTGTCCCTGAGCTGCTCCTCACATTGTCCATCCCAGCCCCACAGGGTGTGAACAGAGCAGCAGTGACACTCAGGGACTCACCTACAGCAGGTGGAGAGGAAAGAGAAGATTTTGCAACTGAGGTAATTTGAGTTTTCAATTAATTGGTATCTCCTCAAGAGCTCAGACTCTCAGTCCTCTCCAAACCTTCATGAGGAAAGTAAATATTCCAAGGATCACAGTCAGCCCCCCATGGACATTCCCTGCTCCAGCTTCCTCTCCACATCACAAGAATGTTGGACTCAATGATTTTAGAGGTCCTTTCCAGCCTTAATTCCAGGATTCTTCCTTGCAGCAGCATCTTAGAATCCTCATCAAAGGATCCTCACTGAATATTTTTTCCTGGGAAGGCAGTTTTGGAATGAACCACATTTTCTTCCCACCCTGAGTGGATGTTGTGATTTTGAAGCCCAGAAATTGGGTTGTTTATCACAGAGAGTTGCTCAGGGGGACCTCCTCACTCTCTGTAATTCCTTTACAAGAGGTTGTAGCCAGGTGGGATTTGGTTTCTTCTCCCCTAAGCAACAGGAAACAACGTCAAGTTTTACCAGGAAAGGTTTAAATTGGATATGAGGGAAAAAAATCCCCTTGCAAAGGGGTCACTCTGGCCTGAATGCTGGTGTTTGTTTCAAACCTCACTAACAGGAGATACCGTGGATGTGGGGGAGAGATTTTGGGAACAGTTTTTGTTTATAGAGCTGGGCTGTGGGTAGAGACAAGCTGTCGTGGTTGGGAGTAAATAACTCCTCAGACAATCCCCTCCTCACCACACCCTCCTCAGCAGCCTCTGGAGCCACACTCAGGGGCTTCCTCTTGAAGAAGAGGATGGCTCTGACACACCAGAGGTCCCTGAGGGGTTTGGAAAGTCCCCTGAGGGCACATTTGGTCACCAGGTGTTGGTCCAGGAGTCTCCACAGAGGAACCACCACACTTTTGGGTTTGGGCTGAGTCCCACAGTCCCTCCTTGGTGCTCAGGTGTCCTCATGGTCCTGTCCAGGCTCTGGCTGTCCTGGATTGATCAGTTCCTAGGGATGGAACAGAAGATCAAGGCTCCTGAAAGCAGCAGCTCTTGGGAAACTTTTCTGCCTTCCCAGCATTGATTTTTCCTTTCCTGTTGTCTGGTTCCTGTTTCTCCATCCCAGCCTATGGGAATCACACAGGGAATTTATAACACATTTGCAGTGGGAGATGGTTTCCCAAGGGGAAAAAAACACAAGTGGGATTTGCAAACTGTGCAAAAATCCCAGGACCCTCCTTTACCATGGATCAGAACCAATCCAAAACCTGCCCTGCAGGAGGGTCCCACTCTGGTCCCTCACTCTGGGATCTCTTACAAGAGCACAGAACATCTCCAGTTCTGCATCCAGTGCTGGGATCCAACAGCAGCAGCACCTGGAGCTGCTGGGGAGAGTCCAGAGGAGCCCCCAGGGCTGCTCCAGGGCTGGAGCCATGCTGGGAGAGCTGGGGGCGCTCACCTGGAGAATGGAAGGATCCAGGGAGAGCTTCCAGCACATTCCAGGGGCTCCAGGAGAGCTGGAGAGGGACTGGGGACAAGGGATGGAGGGACAGGACACAGGGAATGGCTTCAGAGTGGGAATGGGGAGATTGGGGAAGGAATTGCTGGCTGGGCTGGAATTGCCAGAGCAGCTGTGGCTGCCCCTGGATCCCTGGAATGCCCAAGGCCAGGCTGGATGGGGCTTGGAGCACCTGGGACAGTGGGAGATGTCCCTGCCATGGCAGGGGGTGACACTGGAGGGGCTTTAAGGTCCCTTCCCACCCAAACCATTCCGTGATTCCGTTCCCTTGCACAAGTCCCTCCCCACAAATCATTTTGCTGTCCTGACACGACCCTGCAGGACGCAACAGCTCACAGACAAAGCCTGCAGATTGTGTTTTGTAAAGCCCCATGAAATGCCAGCAGCTCTGCCAGGAATCATCCCAGGGAAGTGCTCCTTTGGTGCTTAAAGAGACAAGGAGATACTTCTCCAGACCACAAACCCGAAATGTTTCCACGGGGGCTGTAAATGTTCATGAGGGTTTCACAATTTCCTTTTTACAGCCTCATAATCTTTACTGGGTTTTAATTATCCCATGATCTTGAAGCCTGCACCAGACAGAATAGGAAAAGTGGAAGGAAAAGCAAATTGCTCTGGTTCCTTTCACAGTTTGAGTGTCAGCCACCAACAGATCCTCTCCCGCGTCCTCCTTCCCTTTTTTTATCATCTTGATTAAGGATGATACAAACCTGGCAGATATAAATTCATATATTGGATGCACAGACACAGGCATGGATAGGACAGGGATGGATGGATGGATGGATGGATGGATGGATGGATGGATGGATGGATGGACGGATGGATGGACGGATTTGATGGATGGATGGATGATGGATGGATGATGGATGGATGGATGGATGGATGGATGGATGATGGATGGATGGATGGATGGATGGATGGATGATGGATGGATGGATGGATGGATGGATGGATGGATGGATGGATGATGGATGGATGGATGGATGATGGATGGATGGATGGATGGATGATGGATGGATGATGGATGGATGGATGGATGGATGATGGATGGATGGATGATGGATGGATGATGTATGGATGGATGATGGATGGATGATGGATGGATGGATGGATGGATGGATGGATGGATGATGGATGGATGATGGATGGATGGATGGATGGATGGATGATGGATGGATGGATGGATGGATGGATGGATGGATGGATGGATGGATGGAGGGATGGATGGATGATGGATGGATGGATGGATGGATGGATGAATGAGGGATGATGGATGGATGGATGATGGATGGATGATGGATGGATGATGGATGGATGGATGGAGGGATGATGGATGGATGGATGGATGGATGGATGAACGCCCCAAGGATATCAAGGTGTGGCTGCCCTCCAGACTCATGACCTGACACTCACAGACAGCTCTGGCTGGAGAGCTTTGCTGAGGAGCCTTTCCACTCTCTTTGTCTTTTACTGCAGCAGTTTTATTTTATTAGCATGAATCAGAATTGCAAATCTCGTTCTGGCTGTGGTGGATGGCAGTGGAGGGGAGGGCACTCAGACAGGGAGCAGGGAAGAGTTGCCAGGAGGAAAAGAGCACTGCAGTAAAGTCAGTTCTGTTGCTCACAGACCAGCAGGGAGTTCTGTTTGGAGTCATTTTACAGAGATGAGACACAGAAAATCCCACAAATGGCCACTGGTCCTGAGGCTCTGGGATTCATTCCCACCGTGGAACACCCTGTGATACACAAGCCCCGCTCACCACTGCACCACACAGCTGCCTGTGCTGTAAATCCAGGAATTCATTACCCAAGGATTCATCCCACCACACTTTAAATACCCAGTGACCCAAATCAGTTCTATCTATTCAGGAAGAACCTGAGTTTGGATGCCCAAGGCTGTGAGTGCAGAGCAAAGAATGTTGCACCCTGAGGACTCTGCTCCAAACAGATGATAAATTCCAAAGGAAGCTGAGATCCAGGGAAGTCAAACATTGCTCTCCAGGACACAATCCATGGTGGACTGTCCCCATTCTTTCATTCCTGGCTGGGAAATTAGGATTCCATCCTGTGTTGGGTTGATGTGGCCAGAAATTCTGTCCCCATCTGCTGCAGCCGGGTGGGGCAGTGACCCTTATCTCCTGGCACACATTATCTGCTCATGGGCCAGCTTTAAACCAGCTGGGCAATCATCTTTATCTTTGCCACAGCCCATCCTCCCTCCAGGAGATATCTCCTGTTCATGGCCATGGAGTCCCAAGGCATGACTGATCAAATTCCATCATCCCACTGGGAGATGCTCCAGCCAGGGCAGGAGCCAAGCCTTTCCTACCCAGAGAAAAACTGAGATTTGGGACACTAAGGCACCTTCTTTCCACTGCATTCCAGAGGAAAACCAGACCTTTCCACATCATCCCTGGAGCTTCAGAGGAAACTGCACCTTCTCCAGGAGCACTGCTCCAGCTGAACCACATCTGCCACTGCAGGAGGATGCAGCCACCATTGAATGGGACTGCTGCCAACACCCTGCCTGACTGACGGGTGTCAGCTTGGATTCTGACTCTGGCAGTGTTTGGGATTGTTCTTTGTAATACTGCATTTCTATTTTCATTTTCCTAGTAAAGAACTGTTATTCCTAATTCCCATCTCTTTTCCTGAGAGCCCCTTAATATCAAAATGATAATAATTTGGAGGGAGGGGGTTTACATTCTCCATTTCAAAGAGAAGCTGCTGCCTTTATTGGTAGACACCTGTCCTTCAAACCAGGACACATCCTAACCCGAGCTGGAGCTTCCCATGCCCTGCAGTTCAAGTTCCCATTTTTGCCTTGGGCAGGGAGCGTGCTCAGAAATGAGGTGTTTTACTTTATTTCCCATTCTTTCCTTTGCTGATTGGATCTAACCACCGAGCTGGGAACAAAAAACCCGAGGTGGCTGTGGCCAGCATATAATGATTAAATTTGCTTTTGGATGACCTGTGCAAAATTCATCAGGAGTAATTTATTGGGAAGTTCATTGCATCGGTGTTCATTATTTACTCTGTTAAGCTGAGGCACAGTGGCAATCAGGGGAGAAAATTGGACTGTTCAGGCCTTGGAGTTTGGTGTTTGTAATTTCCTCTACTGAGCTGCAGCATGAAATGTGTTTGGCACTGACAGATGCCCTCTCAGGCTGCCTCAGCTCATCCCATGGCTCCTAGACAATGCCAGAGAAGGGCTGGCAAAAGGAGAGGGAAACACAAAGCAGGAATCCTGTCCCTGGTGCTGAGCACTTCCAAAGGCCTGTGCTGGCTTTAATTAAAATTAGGGTTATTTTCCATGCCCCAGCTGGGGCAGAGCTGCTGCTCTTGCTCCTGGCTGAGTCCCCTCTCTATGGCTGGGCTCTGATGGGAGGATAAACTTGAGCTGAGCAGAACCAGGACTAAGGAGAGAGAGAGAGGGCTGAGCCCAGGGTGGCTCCAGGGCAGGGACTGTCCCCTGCTGAGGGACACCTGGAATCCTGGGAACCATTCATGAAAAGAAGGTGTTGGAGCATGTCCAGGGAAGGGAACTGAGCTGGGGAAGGATCTGGAGAACCAGGAGTGGCTCAGGGAGCTGGGGAAGGGGCTCAGGCTGGAGAAAAGGGGGATCAGGGGGGCCCTTGTGGCTCTGCACAAGTCCCTGCCAGGAGAGGACAGCCCCAGGTCGGGCTCTGCTCCAGGAACAGGGACAGGAGGAGAGGGAATGGCCTCAGGGTGGGACAGGGGAGGGCAGGGTGGATTTTGGGAAAAAAATCTTCCCCAAAAGGGCTGCACAGCCTTGGGACAGCTGCCCAGGTAGTAGAATCCCCATCCCTGGAGGGATTTAAAATCCATGTGGATGTGGCATTGGGGACATGGCTCAGTGCTGGGGAACAGCTGGATTTGATGACATTTGCAATCTTTTCCCACAACTCTGTGATGTCCTAAGCCACTCCTGACCCCTCATCCAAGACTTTCCAAATTCCTGCAGGCAGCTGTCCCCACACAGAGCCTTCTCCACATTCGAGGCAGCCACCTCTGACGTGACACAGACACTCCTGCCACCAACTGGGGAAAAAAATTTGGGAAGACTCAGCAAGAAACACCAGAAGATGACAGGGAAATGAGTAAACCCAAGCCATTGGCTGCAGGGAACTGATTTAGGGAGCTTGGATGTGCTCCCTGCAGGAATCCCTGGGAAGGAGCTGAAGGGAAGGTTTCAAATAAATTCCCACCCCTGCCCCACCACCATTAAAGCTGGACTGCAAAGCTGAGTTTAATGGCATTTAAGTTGCCTTCTCTTCCTACTCAGGAACATTTGGAGTTTCCTCTTCCTCCCCCCTGGGTTCTTTTATTGCCTGGAGCTTCCTGAGTGAATTTGTGTGGGGCTTTCACGAGTGCAGAGGGCTACCCATAAATCTGCTTTGCATGTGGCGTGGATTTGGGAGCTGATTGTTTTTATAATTGAATAGTAAATCAATGTATTTAAGGCCAGTGTTTGCCATTAACACTGCTGAGTGGGAAGTGCTCCTTCTGTCAATAGTGGGGAGGTTTTATGAGGACAATAACTGCAGATTTCCAGCTTCAGCTCTGGGTTTTGGGGTTATTTTTAATGGTCATTCAGTGTTGGCTGTTCCAGAGCCAGGAGAATTTGGGGAACATTTCACACCACAGCCAAGCAGCACAAGAGGGAGCAAAAAAATCACAAGCTCCTGCTTGGCTTTGCAGCTCTGCTGATCCAGAATTTATCTCCTGGGTCACAACAAACCCCAAAGCCTCCTGATGGCTGAAGAGGATCCCTTGAACGGAGGCTGGGCTGAGTTAAAGGAATAAAGTAATATTTTAATAAAATATTTATTAAAAAGCCTTTAAAGGATTCACCTTGGGCAGTACAAGAGCGTGGCCATGGCTACACCCAAGATGGACCCTGAGTCAGGAGTTTTCACATTTTTATAAGGTTTAATATAAGGTTAATTGTCCAATTCCAGCTCCAGGTTCTGCAGGCCCATCCTCCCAGATTGCTCTCCTCAATTCGCTGCTATTTATAATTTTTGTATAAATTACCCTTTTTGTATAAATTACATTTTTTATACCCAAAGCTGGAACAGTGTCCTTGGTTCTGGGGCTGGAAAAGGATTGTTTAGTGTGACTGAGCTGTGAGGAGAACTTGCTAATATTTTATATGAAATTCAGAGTTATGTACTAATGCAGTGCAGAATGTGGAAAATATAAAAACAAAAACTGAAGGCATCACTCCCAACTCCTCCTTCCCTCCCAGGGTTTTCTGTCCTTTCTCAGCTCTCCAGCCTTTCCCTTTGCTGCCCATCCCTGAGGCAGCTGGAGCTCAGTGGAAAAAGGAAAAAATCCCATTTAGGGATTTTAACATTTATGACCAGGCAGATAATAAAAGGATGTAATTTGGGGTGGCTTTATTGCACTTACCATAATGTTTCCCTGAAGCACAGAAATAAAAGTCAGTGAGTGATGTCCATAAGGAGTTTTTATATCTTCCTTTTCATTTTTTTTCTCGGCAATAACCACCTCATTCAAAGATGTCACTGGAAATTCGCTGCAATAATCCCACCCCCAATATTCAATTGTTTTACCACATGGATAAATTCTTTCCCCATGTTTATCTTGCATTTGGAGACATCTTATCCTCCTTTTCCCCTTTATTTTCTGCCTTTTCATTTTACCCTGTTCTGCAATGTTAAAAAAAAAAAAATTTATGTTAGACCCAAAAATTCAAATATCTTTAGCATCTTTACTTCAAATTTGTATTAGCAGCAGATTGGTGTCTGTAAGATACACTGAAATAAAAACAGGACAACACACAAAGATATCTCAAAAGCTGTATTTTTGCTTTCCCCTGCTGTGACAGTCTCATCTCTCATTATTTCCCCAAAATTTGGCAAAATTATATAGATTTTTCTTTTCCCATCAGTTCTGAAATTGCAGCTTTTTCTTAAGGAAAAACAGTATTTGACCACCAACCATGGAGCATTAATGGTGTGTTGTGACAGAAAGTATAGTAACGGAGATATATTTATATTTATATTTATATTTATATTTATATTTATATTTATATTTATATTTATATTTATATTTATATTTATATTTATGAAATTAATATTCCCAGGTCTGCTCCAGTGCAATTGGAGGCACAAAACTCATTAAAGTCACCCCTTCAGGGGATAAGAGACACTTAAATGACATAATCAGTCATTTACTGATCCCTAACAAAAAGAGATGTTTTCCCCTTTGATCTTTTCACCCTAAATTTCCTCTTTTTTGCTATTTTTGGCATTTCCCAATGGGATGGAACAATTGCATGTTAGAGGGGGGATTTTGGGGACTGTTCATAGAGACAAACGCGGGAGCCTCTGCATCCTCAGCGGTGTCAATATTAATATGGAAATCGGGCTTAATAAGAAATAGAATAAACTCTCTGGTCCCCCTCCACACACTGAGGCTCTAAAGACTCGACAAAGAGTCTTTGTGCACCTCCTTATATCCTTAAATTGATGTATTTATAACGTTTCTAAGTTTGTTCTGCACCTCGAGGCCAATGGCGGCCTGAGGGAGGCGAACTACAACTCCCAAGATGCTCCGCGGCGCTGCGGAGGGTGAGAGGGCGCGCCGCGCTGAGAACTACAATTCCCATGATGCACCGCTGCACGCTCTGCTCTCCTATTGGCTGGCGGCGCAGTGGGCGCGAATCGTCTCCATGGCGACGCGTAAACAAATGGCGGCGGCCAGGCCTGAGCAGGGACGGGGCTGATAGCGGAGTTCTCTCTTTCTCCTCCCTCTTTATGGCGGGCAGCGAGGAGAAAGGGAGAGCAGGCAGCCTCGGGGAGCCGCTTCCCCCTTCTCACGAGCCGCCGCTCGCACAGGGGCTCCCCGAGGAGCAGCCGCAGCTCGGCCCGCCTCACCGCGAGGATGAGGAGGAGGACGGCGGAGAGGAAGAGTCAGAGCGCCCCGAGGTTCCAGCTGTTCGGGGAGGGGGGTGTGCTTGTGAGGGAACTGCCCTTTCCCCCCTCATCACTCAGTGTGGGTGTGGGGGGAGAAGGGGGAGTGATTTGGGACATCAGGTAACTCGTTCTGTGTCCCCTCTGTGTCCCCTCCCCTCCTCTCCGCCGTGTTCCATCCCGGTGGTGTCCGGGCTGCTTCTGTATTGTCCCTCTCTCACAACTTAAAACTTTCAATTCCGACCATTCACCCAACCCTGCCAAGTCTCCTGATAAAAGATTAAGGATAAGCTGTGTAATAAATGAGAAACAAAGTCTCGATATTTAGCAAAATTTGGATTGGTTTGTTTTATATGGACAGAGCAAGCAGCGCTGGGGAAAACGTGAGGGGTCACCGCCCACCCCACGCTTCCACCCAACTTGCTTGGCACCTCCCTTTTTATAGGATGGTTTTCCTTATAGACATCAATAATTGTTATTGGTTTGTTGTAGTAATTCTGCAAGGTAAGCAGTGGTGGTCAAAGAAACTTCCAAACTTCTTTGGGACAGCTCTTGGGACAATCGGTCATGTAACCATCTGGGCTTGGTAGACAAAAAACAGAAGTGGGAATTCTGATCTTTAGCAGATAGTTTGAGATTGATCACACAAAGGCAGGAAATCTGTTTCTGCAAAAAAACCTTTCAGATGTGGAAAACCCTTTTTTTTTCTTTTACAAACTGGTATACAATATTCAATATACAAAATTCATAACAGGGGGATTTAAACAGAATGGGTTTAATCATATATTTCCCTTTATCTAGATCCATGTTCTTTTCTTATGTTAAGTATTCTGGTTTATACAAACTCCAAAATTTCTGTGATTAACACGAATCATTTATCAATTATCACAGCTGACACATGTATGGCCAAATTAACCCCATTCCCTGTTAAAATTCCCAGCCCTGACCTTCAGTCAGCCCTGTGGACACAGGTGAATTTTCTCTCCCTGCCCTGCTGGGCTTTAAATCCCACCAAAATATCACCTCCTATTTTGCCATGTGGAAATTATTCTGTGCTCTCCTTATACCACAAAGGTGCTAAAATGCAATTATTCTATTATTTAATTCAGTCCCTAGATTAGCAATTGTATGGAGCTCACAGGAATTTCACAAACCATTGGCTGATTTTCTCATTAAGCCGTGGTTCATTAGTGCCATCTGTCAAGCAGCTTCTTTGGCAAAGATTTTTTTTTTTTCCCCTCTGAGCTGAGCTGAACAAATGGAAAGGATTCCCAATAATGTGCAATTTTGGGGTGCAGCACCCTGCTGAGGTGTCAACACCCATAATGAGTGAGCTCAACAGCTCAAGGAATGGGTCCTGTGCTTCAGGCAGGAGGGAAAAAAATTAAAAATCCCAACAAAAACCTGATGAACCTTCTCAAATGGATGGAGCTGGCACGTGGCACGGTTCTGTCCAGCTGCTTTGAGGGCAGGGTTCATCATTTTTCCTAATAATCAATTTTCTTAGTGGGGTGGTAAAGTTGGAAGCAGCATTTGATTGAGGACTTTTATCAACCCTGTTCCCACTTGAAAAGCTCTAAATTCTCCCAAGTGTGGAATTTCATAAATCTCCCCTTAACCAAATTTTTTCCCTTTTTCTGGTGTTTTTTGGATCATTTGAAGGGGGTGTTGGATGAAGACACTGCTGCTGAGGGACTCCACACCTTGGGCTACTCAGCCCCTGGGACTGAATATGCTTATCTTCATCTCTCACTTCCAGTAAGTACAAGCAAAAAAAAAAAATCAGTTTAAGGTGCTTTTCTGCACAAATATTTCCTTTTTTTCAACAGCAAATAGCTGTCTTTTATAAAAAAAATTAAAAATGAGGCAGATTTTTGTCTCTTCCTGTTTCAGGGTTTTTGATAAGACTCAGACTGTCAGAGTGGAAAGTGTTTTTTTTTCTTTTTCATGTAGTAGCATCAGCAGTGAGATTTTTTTTTTTCTTTTCTTATCCAGTCCTCAGGTGTGAAAAATCTATCTTCCTCCTTCAGCCTGCTGGAGATAAAAAATAGAGGAATGTGTAAAACATCTGGAAATGTTGCATTTCAGGAAGTTAAAGTGGTTGTGACTTTTCAAAGCTCTCTGCTCTCCCTCCCTTTTCCACACAGCTTTGTTTCCCTGTTTTCCTGCCTGCAGCTCTCTTTTTGTTGTTTTAAAGTTGGTTTTTATGGCATTTTCTCCATTTCTGGCTGCTCCAGCATCACTTTGTGTAGATGTCACCTTGTTCTGCTGCAGCTGGAGGGACCCTGGGGCATCTCTCCAATGTTTCAAGCTGGGTTTATACAACCAGTTATTAAAATTATGGTTAAAATTATGATTAAAATTATGATTAAAGTCAATCCTTCCCTTTTTCTAGGGTCGTGGGTTGAGTGACATCAGCATTCTCTCTGGATACATTCACCTGCAGAAAATGGAGCTTTCCTCCAATAAAATTAATGGTATGGAGTAAATAAACTACAAATTCTTGGGTTGTGAAAGCAGCTCAGATGAGAAATGCACTGGACCACGGAGTTTTAGTGGGACAAAGCCTGGCTGACATTTTAATAATGCCAAACATTCCACAGAACCAGGCTTGATCTCCTCCAAAACTCCCAAAATATCCACGGCCCATTAAGCCCAGCATATGTTTATCAGTGGGAACATGGAGCTAAAACTCAGTTTATTACCCAGAAATAAAATTCCAGCAGATATGTCAAGGTGAAGGTGCAGATTTGACACGTGCAGGTGGCAGAATATTCAAGTTATGCTTGGTTTGGTTTTTTTTAGCCTCGAGTTTTGCCTTGTCAAGGTTTTCCATGGGTGACAAAAGGTAAAAAATTACATTTTTTTTTACATTTAGAAAAGTGCCAAATGGAGATTGGGATAAAGACTCCATCAGCTGCTCCTTCTCTGTGTCTCTTTTTTTTTTTTTTTTTAATTTAACATAAAGTGGGATAAGCTGTGGTGGGGCAACCACATTATTTCTCTCAAGTTCTTTTCACTTGAAGAGCTGAAGTCCAAGAATAGCAACACTTTTGTGAAGCAGCTCCTCTCCTTGCTCATTTTAATAAGAGATTTTTTTATTTTTTTCTTTTCTGTAGAGGCCAGATATGAGCAGAGCAGGGACTTTTCCATAGCAACCACTCATTTATTCCTCAGTCGTGGCCTAAATGCTTTCCTCCACTAATTGATAACTCAGGACAGAGTGAATCCGTCATTCTAGAGGTGGATAGAATAAAAAAAAAAAAATTAAAAAATAAATTCTTGCTTAAAGGCAAGATAGTTGACATAATAAAAATTAAATATTGAACTTGGATATTTATTCTTTGTGGTTTATAAATCAATTTTTCTTCTTCTTGGAGAAGGTGTTAATCTATGATTTCTGCATTTTAGGCATCACTCTCTGAATGTGCAGCTCCAAATTGACTCTTAATTGCTGCAGGATGCAATTATCACATTTTGCTGTGATGATCTTTGCAGGATCTGACATTTTGTTCCATTTCTAGATCTTTCCTGTATCAGTCACATGCCTTATTTACTAGAGCTGAATGCTTCCAAAAACCAGCTGACCACATGCTTCAACTTTAAAGCACCTAAAAACCTCAGGGTGAGTCTGCAAAAAAATACATTTTAAAGGTTTAAATTCAAAACAGTTTTCTGAATCTAACTCAGATGTGTTTGAGCATAATCAAAAGTCAATTTTAATTCCTTCTTTATTCTTCTTTCTTAGCTCAGGTCACCTTTTCCTTTCCCAGATATTTGGGTCTCCCTTCTATATATTTTTATTTTTGTTTTTGTTTTTGTTTTTATTTTTATTTTTATGTATTATTTATTTATATTTATATTTATATATTTTATTTATATTTTATTTATATTTAGTTTTTGTTTTAATTTTTATTTATATTTTTATTTATTTGTATTTTATGCCTTTTATTTTCTTCCCCACTGAACCCCTGCATGTGGTGGGAAGGTGGAACACACAGCAAACTTCAGAGTCAGTGCTGAAGAAATAACCCCCAATTCTTCTCTTTTTTTCCCTTTAGGAAGCAGATTTTTCATACAATCAAATCTCAAAAATGCAAGATTTGTCAGCATACCACTCACTTACCAAACTCCTGCTGGATTGTATCCTTTGGGGAATCTTGAATGGGAGAAAATTTGATTTTTTTGTTTGCTGTTTCTTCAAATAAAAAGCTGTTTTCTTTGTGTTTTCCCCTTCATGTCCTCAGAACTGAGATGAAATTGTAATTTTGGTGCTGAGATTGAGCTGAATTTATTTAAGAATTGATGGTGTTCAAAGTGGGCACATTTGGGGGATTTTCCTGCTAGAGGAACACAAAAACTTCTTTTTGTATCATGGAAAAAAGTGAAAAGGGGAGATGTCCCTTACAGAGGTAATAAATAATAAAAATTTTTAAAAAATTTTAAAAATCCCAAAATGTTAACAGGGAATCAGCTTGGAACACTTAAATAAAAAATGGAATTTATTGATTCATCATAGACCAAACTAATTATGCAGGACAAGGCTGTTTAGTGAAAATGAAAAGAATTTTTAAGAGAGAAAAATTCCTGGAGTTTTTGAGGGAAGCACATGGAGCAAAGGTTGTTCTGCTCCCCATTTCCACCCTCATTTGTGGAATTAGAAACACTTTTACTGGCAGAAACATGACAAACAGGAACTTGTAAATTGACTTTTCAGTGCTGTTTTTTCAAGATTTCCCCAAAAATCCCTTCCTGTGCTTTCTGGAGTTTTCTGTTCCTTCAAAATCTTTCCTGAGAGCTCCTCAATTTTTTTCCAGGATTTGCATCCTGATTTTCTGCTCCCTGAAAAGGTGGAGACAGGAGGTTGTGGAGATTTTTCTGTCTCTCACCCATTATGAAATTAATCCTGTTGCAGATAAAGCATTGGCAGGGCACCCACTTTATTTTATAATTTATTTCCATTATTCCCACTTTACAAAATGTGCAGGTGACACAAATCCTGTCCCTTAAATGGCACCAAACCACTCTAATTTTGGAATTCTAGTTTTCCATCATGGAGCAAAAAACCACCTCCAGCAAGATGAAAAAAGGAATTAAAAAAAAACCAAAAAAAAAGATTTTTCGATTTTTCTTGTGGATCTGATCTGTAGGTTTTGATTTGGTTTTGTGCTGCCTTGGATTTCTCAATTTTAAAAAAATCCTCTGTGAAATACCCTGCAGAAGCAGAAAAGGTTTGACATTCATTTCTCACTGACAGGAACTAAATTTTCCTTACCATTTTTAAATTAATTATGATGCAGATGGTCAGGTCATTATCACTTTTTTTTTAATGCACACCTGACATCTTTCTAAAGGATTTGTCAGGGAGGAATTGCTCAAACCAGAAAGCAACACAACTTAGCAAAAAAAAAAGTATTTATATATAAAAATGTAAATAATAAATAATAAATAAAATAAATAATAATAAAAATGTAAAAAATGTATTTATATATATTTATATATATACAGATATAGTATATATGCATTTAATATACACAATATTATATATATTTTATATATGATATTGTGTGTATTAAATACATGTAGTATATATATGTATATATAATATACTATATATATTAAATTTATATAGTATATATATGTATGTATATATAATATTATATATTGAATATATATAGTGTATATCTATGTATATATATAATATTATATAAATTAAATTTATATAGTATATATTTATACAGTATAAATATATGTGTATATAAATAGATGTAATAAAGCCCACAAGGTTTTATAGTGAGTCATTAAAAGTTTAAAATGGAATTTATTATTATTCAGTGCTGAGCAATTTGCTGCCTCACCCTGATGCTGAATTTTTCCTTGTTTAAAATTTTTTTGCCTGATTCCAGTCACCAAAGAGTCACATCCCTGGGGCAGAGTTTTAGCTGATTTTGGGCAGATCCAGAGTCAGGTTCCTCTCACTTCATCCACTGAAAGGAGAAATTGGAGCTGGATTTGTTGTCAAAGGTTCTTTGTTTCAGGAATTTGAGGAGTTCTGGTCATGCTGAAGCTTGCTGAGAGGAATTCTAATTACTTGTACTGCTGGTTTTTAACTGCAATGTTAATTCAAAATTCTCCTCTCAGGACAGATGGCCAGGACACAACAGGTAGAATCTAAATGTATCATGGAATAACCCCATAAAATTATGACTTAAATAATTTCTGTAGGATGCTCCAAGCAGTGGGATTTAAACCCCCACAGGATGAATATTTTCCTACCCAACTCCCCACACCATAAAATCAGACTCAAGTTTGTTAATTTATCACCTAATTACTGCTCAGGTTTTGTGTTCAGCCCTTTTTTTTTTTTTTTTAATTTTTTTTTCCTGAAATGTGTGCACAGTTAATGAGATTGAGGAGATCAGAGGGCTGGAGAAGTGTCACAGCCTGACCCAGCTGGGATTGTCACACAACAAACTCACTGCCATCAGGGGCCTGCAGAATTTGCCCATCAAAATCCTCAACCTGGTAAGAAAGAAATAATTCTGATGCTTTGCCTGATTTCTTATCAATACCTTAATAACAATGAAAATAAAAATTACCTAACAAATTTCCAGAGATAGCAGCATTACTGTACATTTTAAAAAATTAATAATACAAATATTGCACAGAAACTGTTTTTAATGCTCTCAAAACAACAGGCTGCTTTTAAACAGCTTTTACTTTGTAATAAGAAGTGAAAAATATTTAATGGCACTTTAAAAATAAGTCCCAAAAAACCTGTACAGAGCTCCTATTGACTACATTAGATTTAAGCACTCACATAAATATTTGAAGTAGAATTTCTTTTTCTATTTCTTTTCAGAAATAGAAATATTCTTTTTCAATACTTTTTAAAAATTTAAAGGTTTTTCTTCTGTTCTGTAAGAATGGATATAGAAAATGCAACTCAGATTGGCCCTTGGCTGCTGCAATATTCAGGGAAGGTGTTCACATTTAGCATGTTTTGAATAATATATTCAAATAGTGTTAATAAAATTATATTTCAGACCTAGGATAGCTCCAGGAGCTCTCAGTCATTCCCTCAGTGGCAATAAATTGGAATTTGGTTTTATTTCTAGTGGGGAAGATTAACTCAGATTGGCCAAATCCCATGGAAATGTTCTGAAAGGAGCTCTAGGAGTGTGAGGATTTTTAATTTTTTTTCTAAATACTTTGAAACTTTTTTTCTTTAAATATGAACCACAGCAAGTCCCTCCACTACTGTGTGCCCTGATTTCCGGATTTGTTTAGCAGGAATTTCCTTCTCCAATGTTGGGGGATTATTAAAAGTTAAATCTTATTAAATATCAACATGTTCCTCATTTGGAATTCTTAGGTGCTGATAACACTGCTTGTCTTTTTTAATTAGCCACGTGGAAATTATGGAAATAGATTTTAGCAGAGCATCTTCTTTAGCTAATTAGAATAAAATACAGCTCTTTTTTATTATTATTTTTTTTATCCCCTCTCTTCCCAGTGATTCAGCTTTCTCTCCTGTTTTCCCTTAAGCATTTTAAGTTGAAAAGAGTAGAAAGTTCTGAAGTTTGGGAGAAAAACTTCAAAACCTGTGCCAAAAATCCCTTTATTTCACTCATGTTCACAAAGGAAAAAAATTAAATTAGAAGCACAGCTCTAATGAACTGGACTCTTAGGAATTTTCTGCTTTTTAAAGGATCTATCCCCAAATCCTTTTTGTTCCCAGAATTTTCTGTGCACCTCTTGCCCAGAATTTTGCAAGCTTGAGTTAACCAGAGGTCTAACAAAGCTCAGGAGCAGAGAGGGAGCTCCATGCTATTAATAACCTAATTAAACATTTAAAAGTCAGGAAAAATGTCAAGGACAGACAACTGGATTAACATTAGAGTCAGCTGGCTTATTTATTTCAACAGTTCCTAAATATTTATTAATAGAAGGTGGAGCTTCCAAGCTTTTAGCACAAGGTGAGGCTTGATGGCAAAATAAAATTTGGTTAAATAATAAAAATAAAATCATAAATAAAATAATAATAATAGAAAAGGTTATGGAGGAAGAATCCTGTGGAGAGGCCACCTGGGAATGTGTGGGACAGGGATGAGGAGGGAATTGTCCCTGCTTGGAGTTTTTGGCAGAAATGAGTCCCTGATGTGAGATCTTGAGAAATTAAATCTGGAGGCCAGTGAGAAATCAGGTTGGAAAAAACTCTTGAGTTTTCGTTATGGGTTCTTCAAATTTTGGAGCATTTCATGTGGGAAAGTCTGGAAGAATTCACAGGAAAATAGACGATTTTAAAATTATTAATTTTTTTAACATTTCTGTGCTGTCACTGACAGTGAAAGGAGCCATCACTTAATGTGCATGAATATGGATTTATGTGTTCCAGAGAGATTTTTGTGTCATATCAGGGAATCAGGAAAGGTTTGGGCTGGAAGGGACCTTCAAGGTCACACCCAGTGTCACCCCTGCCATGGCAGGGACACCTCCCACTGTCCCAGCTGCTCCCAGCCCCAATTTCCAACATTTCCTTGGACATTCCAGGGATTCTCTGGCAATTCCATCCCAGCCAGGAATTCCTTCCCCAGTCTCCCCTTTCCCCATTCCCTGTGTCCTGTCCCTCCATCCCTTGTCCCCAGTCCCTCTCCAGCTCTCCTGGAGCCCCTGGAATGTGCTGGAAGCTCTCCCTGGATCCCTCTCTTCTCCACATGAACATTCCCAACCCTCAGCCTGTCTCCTCTCTATCAAACCTTAATTTTTTTTTCATTATTTATTCTGTAATCACCAGTGTAAATAGAGCCATGATTACAGAGGGAAATTCAATGTATTTATGTATATATATTCCATAATTTTCCATGCATCTCTGTGTTCTAAATTTTGAGCTGGATGGTGACAAGAATGTTCTTGGGCCAATATCAGCTCTTAAAAAATGTCAGAGCTCTTTTTATTGCTGTTGTCTCTTCAAGGTGAGTTGGAGATAAGCTAATCAGGAGACAGTTGATTCCTTTTTTTTCCATATCAGGATGTGCAGGAGGCTGATGCAGAAACGCCTATTTATGACAGGATTCTCCAGGAGAAATCCAACAAATAACTCTTTTTTTCCCCTCAAAAATGTTGTTTTTCTAGAGGTTTTCCAGCAGGAATGTAACACATGAGGCTAATGCATAAAGGCCTATTTTTGACAGGATTTTCCATGACATAGAATCATCAAATCCAACAAATACCTTTTTTTTTTCCTTCCAGAATGTTGTTTTTCCTAGAGGTTTATTTGCAGTTTCTTTGCTTTCATTTTTTCCCCCTTTTTTCTTAGAGCTTTAACCAAATTGAGAAGGTGAATGGGCTGAAGAACTTGAAAAAACTGCAGAGGGTGGATCTGTCCAACAATAAAATAAACAGTCTGCAAGGCTTGGAGGGGCATGACCTATTGGAGTTCATCAACCTGGAGGAAAACCAGGTACCAGACTGAGCTCAGCTCCTTCTAACAACACAGAATATTTAATTTTTTTAGCACTCAATTCCTCAAAGGGCTCCAAAAATCACTCAGCACTGCAAGAAATAAATATTAGAAAAGATGAGAATTTTTATTTTGGTGTTTCCCACTGTCCTGGTTTGAAGGACAGGTGTCTGCCAATAAAGGCAGAAGCTTCTCTTTGAAATGGAGAATCTAAACCCCTCCCTCCAAATCATTATAATTTTGAAATTAAGGAGCTCTCAGGCAGAGATATGGGAATTAGGAATAGCAGTTATTTACTAGGAAAATTAAAATAAGTATGCAGTATTACAAAAAGCAGTCCCAAACCCTGCCAGAGTCAGAATCCAAGCTGACACCTGTCAGTCAGTCAGGGTGTTGGCAGCAGTCCCATTCAATGGTGGCTGCATCCTCCTGCAGGGGCAGATGTGGTTCAGCTGGAGCAGTGCTCCTGGAGAAGGTGCAGTTTCCTCTGAAGCTCCAGGGATGATGTGGAAGGGTCTGGTTTTCCTCTGGAATGCAGTGGAAAGAAGGTGCCTTGGTGTCCCAAATCTCAGTTTTTCTCTGGGTAGGAAAGGCTTGGCTCCTGCCCTGGCTGGAGCATCTCCCAGTGGGATGATGGAATTTGATCAGTCATGCCCTGGGACTCCATGGCCATGAACAGGAGATATCTCCTGGAGGGAGGATGGGCTGTGGCAAAGATAAAGATGATTGCCCAGCTGGTTTTTGGCTGGCCCATGAGCAGATAATGTGTGCCAGGAGATCAGGGTCACTGCCCCACCCGGGTTAACAGCTGGGGACAGAATTCACATTGCTGGTCACCTCCTGCATTGCTGCCCAACACACCCACATTGATTCCTGGTGTCCTCCCAGCCTTTATTTAGTACCTTAGGTTGGTTTTTCTTCACTCAAGTTCCACTTTGGTGCTCTCACCCATGGAGAATTTCCAGTTGTCCCCTGTGGACAACACAGGGATGAGTTTGCAACTTCTCCAGCTCAATTATTCCAGAGGATTTTTACTTACACCACAGCTCTGCTGCTGTCAGGCCTCAGGGGGGGTTGTTAACATCTCTCAGCCCAATTTTATGCCCACAGATTCCTCTGAGCTCTCAGCTGGAAACTCCCTGCAAGGCAGAACTGCAAGAACTCTGTCAAAAAGTGGATTTTGTTATGCAGCACAATTTTCTGTACTAGAAGTACAATGCCACCATCCAACTCATTTGAATTTTGAATGCCAAGCAAAATATCCACAATAATTTTGATATTGATCTTCCAGCATCCTTAACTGAAAAAAAAAAAATCAATTCATGAATCACTTTGATATCAATGTGAAAAAAAGTTACTTTAAGAAAATAAAATATAAAGCAGCAATGGAACATTTTCTATCATTTCCCCCCCTTGCAAGAGGATTTAATTCAAGTCACTGTGGATTTTTTTTCTCAATGTTTAGGTTGACATTTAAAGGTACCTCAATTGCAGCAGACAGGAAACTCTCTAATGGTGTGGTTGTTATTAACATTAATAACACCACTTCCATTGCCTTATTTATTTCCCACTGTTCTTTCCAGGACATGAAAACTCTTAATTTTACCTCATCAAGACTTGCCTCTTTGAATGATGTCATTGAAACTGTTTAATGAGTCACCTTTTTTTGAACATTGCTTTCTGCAGAATAATTTAAAGGGGAGTTTTAATTCATTAACAGATGGAGTTACTTCAGCTCACAACCACTCAGAATGATCTGAAATTCTTGGGTTTTTAAAAAATGGGCACAGCAGGTTTAGCTGCAAATGTGTCTCTTGAAAATTCAGTGATTTTAAACTGTTGATGGTTGGAATTCTGATATTTATTTAAGAAATCCACTCAAATCACATTTAACTTGGTCAAAACTGTCCTGGGTGGGCTTTTTGTGAGTTTTGAGCAGGCTGTGGTTGAGGTTTATATTTTTAGACACTTTAAAAGGATTGAGGATGAATTAGGGAGAATCTGGAGTCCTTTCAGGATTTAAAAGGGGCAATGAGAGAGATGGGGAGAGGATTTTACCTGGAAAAAATACAGACAGGAGAAAAGGGAATGGTTTTACACTGAAAGGGGAGAGATTTAGGCTGGATTTGGGGAAGGGATTCCTGGCTGGGCTGGACCCCCTGATTTATCCCTCTGGACACATCCAAGGACAAAAATCCTGCTTCTTTTTAGTGCTGCAAGTTCTGTAGGATGAACTTGAACTTCAGTGAAATGAAACTCTTAGAAGGATTTTTTTTTTAAAACTACCCAGCCAGAGCACGAATTTAACTGCAGAATTGCCTCACTTAAGCACATCAGCACATAAAAAGCCAAATGTGTTAGGGCTTGACATTTGAAAGAACTGGAAAAATGCAGGTGCTTGGAAATTGCTGGGTGGATTATCCTGCTGCTCCAGCTAACAGCCAAGTTGTCTCCTTTTGTGCCTGGAAGTGCCTCATTGAGTGCAGTTAACATGTAAACCCCTTTGGGGATTTATAATGATTTTTTTTATGTCCAGATTTGAAGAGCAGGCATTAAAATACTGATTTTTTTCCCCTGCATAGTTCTCCTGGATTCTGATTTATTCTCTGTTTCTGTCCCTGCCCAGGTGGCTGAGCTGAGTGAGCTTAAATGGATTGAAGATCTGCCTCTCCTCAGGGTTTTAAATCTTCTAAAAAATCCCTCTACAGGTAAGAAAGACCCAAAAATGAGAAACTAAACCTGATGGTTTGAATCCTTTTAGCCCAAATTTCTGCCTCTAGAAGTGGGCAGGGCATTTGTCCTGAGTGATCAAAGACAATTCTATCCCAACTCTTGTGATTTCTAAATTTTGTGTGAATTTTGCAGGCACTCCCACTGCCAGAAAGAAGAAAGAATATTAAGTTTATTTTTTCTTGTAATTGTCAGGTTTTTATTGGCTTTTATGAGACTGGTGTAGTGGCACACAATGAAAATTAGCAGGAAAAAGTACCTGAAATAGGCTGTTCATGGTTTTCCATCATCTGAAAGCCTTTTCCTGCTTAAATGTCATTCTCCTAAGCAAAGTCTGGTCAAATCCCTTTCCATTTTTAAGTTCCCATCTTGGCTTTTTGAATATTGTGGTTACAAACTTTAGAACAACTCAGCTCTTGCTGCAGCAGCTGAGCTTGTGAGGGTCAGTTTGGGCAGTATCCTGTCATCCTTGGGGGTAAAAAACCTTTTATTTTGCAATGTATTAAGGCAAATTTAATTTTAACTGATCAGAATTAAATATTGGCTGGATGAAATGAAGTATTTTTTGTCAAAATGGAAATTTTTTTTCCCCTCAGGAAAAAGATTGTTATTGGCTCTCAGCAATTTTCACATTGCTCCAAGTCACAGAACTGGATCTCAAGAAGGTTTCAGTGGAAGAAAAGGTGAGCAAACATAGTTTCATTCTGGCAATTTTCTAAATAAAGAATATAAAATCCTTTGTTTGCACTTGTAGCAAACCTCCTCCCCCAAAATCCTGGCATCCATCCCTCAAATCATCCTTCAATCCCCAGAAAAGATTTCTTCTCCCAAGCCCAACTCCCAGGAACACAAAACCACTTTATTCCTGATGATCTGCCAAACATTTTGCAGCTGGAAACAATTCCATGACTTCTCCCCTTCCTTTTCCCCCTTTAAATTTTGCGAACAGGTTGCTGCAGTGAATAATCGGGACCCTCCTCCAGAAGTTGTGGCTGCTGAGGATCACATGATTCACGTTTTGCACAACCTTGTGCAGCCCCAGACAGTCCTGCACAGGTGAGTTCATTTCCCAGCTGCTCCTGAGGGTGGCACTCAAGGAAAGCAGAATTTTGTCACGTTCAGAGGGACATTTTTGCCCAAGGAGAAGCTTGGAAACAAGGAAAATCTGATTTGGTTCCAATTGATTATGAAACAAAACTCTTCATTCACCTCTAAAGTCTGAGGCAGATTGTCCAGAGCTCCTCTGCTTTTCCTCAATCTGTTGGAGCAGATGGGATGTGCACCACAAGTAAGAGATGTAAAATTCCTGTCCTGCACCAAATGAGAGATGTAGAATTCCTCTCCTGCACCATAACTGAGAGATGTAAAATTCCTGTCCTGCACCAAATGAGAGATGTAGAATTCCTCTCCTGCACCATAAGTGAGAGATGTAAAATTCCTGTCCTGCACCAAATGAGAGATGCAGAATTCCTCTCCTGCACCATAAGTGAGAGATGTAAAATTCCTGTCCTGCAACAAATGAGAGATGCAGAATTCCTCTCCTGCACCATACCTGAGAGATGTAAAATTCCTGTCCTGCACCAAATGAGAGATGTAGAATTCCTGTCCTGCACCAAATGAGAGATGTAAAATTCCTGTCCTGCACCATAAATGAGAGATGCAAAATTCCTGTCTTGCACCAAATGAGATGTAAAATTCCTGTCCTGCACCATAAATGAGAGATGCAAAATTCCTGTCTTGCACCAAATGAGATGTAAAATTCCTGTCCTGCACCATAAATGAGAGATGCAAAATTCCTGTCTTGCACCAAAAATGAGAGATGCAAAATGAGATGCAAAATTCCTGTCCTGCACCAAATGAGAAATGCAAAATTCCTGTCCTGCACCTCAAATGAGAGATGTAGAATTCCTGTCCTGCACCAAGTGAGAGATGTAGAATTCCTGTCCTGCACCATAAATGAGAGATGCAAAATTCCTGTCCTGCACCATAAATGAGAGATGCAAAATTCCTGTCCTGCACCTCAAATGAGAGATGCAAAATTCCTGTCCTGCACCAAATGAGAAATGCAGAATTCCTGTCCTACACCTCAAATGAGATGCAAAATTCCTCTTCTGCACCTCAAGTGAGAGATGCAAAATTCCTGTCCTGCACAAAATGAGAGATGCAGAATTCCTGTCCTACACCTCAAATGAGATGTAAAATTCCTCTCCTGCACAAAATGAGAGATGCAGAATTCCTGTCCTACACCTCAAATGAGAAATGCAAAATTCCTCTCCTGCACAAAATGAGAGATGTAAAATTCCTCTCCTGCACAAAATGAGAGATGCAAAATTCCTGTTCTGCACCATGAATGAGAAATGCAAAATTCCTGTCCTGCACCTCAAATGAGAGATGCAGAATTCCTGTCCTGCACCAAACGAGAGATGCAAAATTCCCTGCCCAGCCCAGGGTGGCCTGAGCTGAAGCTGTCACAGCAGCCTGGGACTCACAAATGATGAATCCATTTTTTTTTCCCTACTTCTGTCAGCTTGGGGATGATATAAAGTCAAATCCTAAATGTGGAAAAGGAGCTGAGCTGAATTGGGAGGTTAATAAACAGCTGGAAAGTCCAAATTTTTAAACAGATCCCTAATGGGAAGAGGAGAAACAATCCTGAAAGTGGGGAGAAAAGTGATAAAACGCAGGGAAAGTAAAAACCTCAGCACCCTGAGCTACCCACCAGGGTGGAACACTGAAACCCACCAAAAATCCCCAAAAAATCAATTAATTAATGCAGGTAACAATTAGAGACTGAAGTATTCAGTGGCTCTTGTTCTGTTTGGAAATCAGATTTTTTCCCCCCTAATTTCTGCTTTGCCAGAAAATGGGATAAAAGGGAAAGTTATTCCCTGCTATTCCATAAGGATAAACCTCAGCCACTAGGGTGAAACACTAAAAAACCCCTAAAAACCCCCAAAACACCCAAAAACCAGTTAATTAATGCAGTAACAATTAGAGACTGAAGTATTCAGTGGCTCTCATTGTGTTTGGAAATCAGATTTTTTTCCCCCACATTTCTGCTTTGCTAATAAAATGGGATAAAAGGCACTGGAGAAATCCCTGGAGGCAGCAGAGCTGGGAAACTTCTTCCCTTTCTGCTTCTCTCCCCACTGCTGGCATCCTGTTGGGATAAAATGATTTTATTTGGGGGTTTTGGGGCACATTTCATGTTTAGAAGGGGGAATTTCCATGTTTTACTGGAAGGAGGAGATGATTCCATGGAAAGCTTGGAAGGGAGAGGCAGCTGGATGTTCTTGTTCCAGTGTCACCATTCCCAGGTGACTTCTCCCAGTCTTGTTTCTCCTCTGAAAAATGGGAAATTTTGCTGCTCTTTTATGATAGCTGAGGAATTCTTGGGAAATTCTTCCACATAATTTGATTAAATGCACTATAAATCTATGTGGGTCATTATTATTTTATTGGTTTCAGTGGGCACTGAGATCAACCTACAGCCTGTTTTGGTGCTGAGTTAATTCAAAACTGAGTAACCTGATAGAAAATCCAGGATTTAATCACTCACAAATTTGTATTTTTATTGTAACTCTGTTTTCTGGGATCATCCCAAGAAAAACCAGGAACCTTGCCAGTAATGACAACAGCTCTAAAAATTCTTTTAGAAATAAAACCCCAAAAATTTATTTATTTCTCAAGGATGGAGAATTCTTAAAATAAAACCTCAAAATTGGCTTATTTTTCTTCTTAAAAAAACCCTAAAGGCATTGATTTTAATTTTTTTTTTTCCAGAGCTGTGTTTAAATATTTGCTCAGTGGATTTTGGATTGATGGAAAGAAGGAATTGTGCACACAAACACAAAAACATCAGCCCAGCCTACGTGGGTCTGCTCCAAAAATTATTAATAATGCCTCCAACATTGGCCTGTGCTCAGCTGGAAAGAACTCCAGAGTAATTAATAAAATCTGCCTAATGATTATTGCTTTTCCACCCTAAAATTCTTTTTGGAGCCAGATTGGGGCAGTTCATTTGCATCTCTCTTTCTCCATCAGGTTATAATTAATTCTGGGTTGGCAATATCTTGATTATTACAAATAAAACCTGAAAACAAAGCAAAAAGTTCTATTCTTGCCTGTCCTGCAGGCACAAAACATTGAATTTCCTGTTCTATTCTTCTCTTTCTCAAATTGTGATTTTAGCTGTCATTATGTGGTACACACCAGTGAATATTATGGGTATTTTCCCCTCCTAGAAATGCAGGTGACATTTGAAATTTAATTTAAATTGCAGTTTGTTGGGCCAGGACAGGATGATTTTTGGTATCTTGCTGTTGAGGAGAAACCCATTCAGAGAAGGACCAGAGAATGATTCTTTCTGACAATTAAAATAATTAATCAATGGAACAATTTAGCAAGAGTTCTTCACAACTGGGAGGTTTATAATTCAAATGTGATCTTGTGGAATCAATGATACCAGGCTGGAAACAGGAACCAGAGAATTCCAAGTGGGATGAGGGGAGGATGATTTAGATCATCCAGATAGTCCCTTCTGGCCTTAAAAATTTATAAATGTTTAACAAAAGATAAAGAAATTGGAATTATGAGCCCAAAACTCTTTTCCAAAATCTTCTTCCAAGCTGTAGGAACCCCCAAACTTTTGAATGTTGAGAGCCAAGAAATGGTGATGGAATGAGAGACAGGATTATGGAAATGTTCTCCTGATGAAATAATGAATTCCAGGAATCTGAGGACGTGGGGAATTGGGAATTTATTGAAGGGAATTTGAATTTTGAGTGTGATCTTGTGCAGTGATGATCTGTTGGGATGTTCTTGGGTGTGACACATCCCTGTGGAAGGAAAGGTGCCAGAAGAATTCTGCATTTCCAAAAATTGAATCAAGATCTAATTTGGGGAATTCCAAGTGGGATGAGGGGAGGATGATTTAGATCATCTAAATAGTCCCTTCTGGCCTAAAAATTTATAAATCTTTCACCAAAGACAAAGAAATTTGAATTATGAGCCCAAAACTCTTTTGCAGAATCTTCTTCCAAGCTGTAGGAACCCCCAAACTTTTAATGTTGAGAGCCAAGAAATGGTGATGGAATGAGAGACAGGATTATGGAAATGTTCTCCTGATTACATCATAAATTCCAGGAATTTGAGGACATGAGGAATTGGGAATTTATTGAAGAGAGTTTGAATTTTGAGCATGATCTTGTGGAATGATTATTTATTTGGTGTAACATTTTCTCAGAGAAGGAAAGATGTCTGAGGGAATTCTGAATTTTCCAAGCTTGGAACAAGTCCTGTGCAGGGAGAAAGAAAAAAAAATTTAAAATCTTTATTGTAAGGTTTGGGGAATCCTGGCACAGGATTCCCAGAGAATTCCCCATCCCTGGAAGTGTCCAAGGCCAGGCTGGATGAGCTTGGAGCACCCTGGACAGTGGAAATATTGAATTTTGGAATGAGATTGGCTTTAAATTCCCATCCAACCCATCCCATCCCGTTATTTTCTGCAGAAAAAAAAATCAGTTTCCCATCCCTTGCCAGAATTATTCACAAAAAAATGAACTTGAGACAGAAAAAAAAACCTTTCTGCAACATCCTGATCAATTTTCAGCTTTTTTTTCCCTGCTCACTTCAGCTTTTTGTTCTCCCCTTTGAAATTATTCTTTTAGAATGGATTTTTAAAGTTTATTTTTACCTTCTGCAGGATTTTAATGTACTCTGCTAATCAGCTTTTAGTGCTAATTATATCCATCTATTCTGGAAGGTAACAGAGCTGCTTTGCTGCTCCTAAAATTGGAGCCAAGCCACAATTTTGGAATTTTTTTTTCCTCCTTGCATAAATTGAAATATTGTCCTTATTTCTTAAATAATTATTTATTTGTGAGAAGGATGGTAAAAAAAATATATTTTATTTTCAGGTGTCTGTTCACCTGTTTTAAATCCCATTAAATGAGCACAGAAGCAGTTTTCTTTCACATAAAATTTAGTTAAAACTATTAATAATTAAAAATCACTGAGTTTGGCATAATTTCAATTATTCTTGCCATTTTTCCAAGTGGCCCAATCTTAAAATACACCAGAGATTTAAAAATTAATTTTAAAAAATTTAAAAATTAATCTGAAATTCTACTTTTAGCTGCCTAAATAAATTGCTGGACACTCACAAGTGCAGAAATCCTCTTCAATCTCCTACTTACAGCTGGAAGTGGAAAAAATGAGGATTTAATCCTTAGCTCAGCAGGGAGAAAATTGAGAATTTTGTATTTTTGCAGCACTTTGGGTTCTTTTATTGTGGTTTATTTGTGTTCAGTGGAGTTTGAAGGATCTGAGTGGGGTTTTTTCTATTTAATAGAAGAATTTTTGCACCTTCACCTGACACAGGACATGGAAGTCAATGGAAAAATCTGTAGGATTGAATTTATTCCAGTTTATTCCAGTTATTCTATTAAAATATTCCCATCTCTGGAAAAAAAAAATCCTCAGCACATCCCAGTCTTTTAGAAAAGGCTGTGAATCAGTGAGATCAGAGTTAAAATAAGATTATTCCTTTAGAAAAAGAAGCTTTAATGCAGATTTTTTGTGCAATTATTACATTTTGAGCACCTCAGTTTTTGAACAACATGAGATGGGTTGAAGGGGAGAAAATTGAAAATTTTGTATTTTTGCAGCACTTTGGGTTCTTTTATTGTGGTTTTATTTGTGTTCAGTGGAGTTTGAAGGATCTGAGTGGGGTTTTTTCTATTTAATTGAAGAATTTTTACACCTTCACCTGGCACAGGACATGGAAGTCAATGGAAAAATCTGTAGGATTGAATTTATTCCAGTTTATTCCAGTTATTCTATTAAAATATTCCCATCTCTGGAAAAAACTCATCAATAATTCCCATCCTTTTAGAAAAGGCTGTAAATTAGGTGAGATTAGAGTAAAAATAACATTATTCCTTTAGAAAAAATGAGGTTTTAATGCAGATTTTTTGTGCAATTATTACATTTTGAGCACCTCAGTTTTTGAAGAACATGAGATGGATTGAAGGAGTGATAAAATCTTTGAAAGTTTTATAAAAAGCTGCTGAAATTTGATTTTTGGGTGATTTAATGCCTTTCTTGCAGCACTTTGCCTGGTGCTGATGAAGACTACCCCATGCTGGTGTTACTGGGGCCTCTGGCTGGTGGGAAGAGGCAACTTGCCCACAAAATCTGCAAAAAATTCAAGAATTCTTTCAGATTTGGGTAAGTTCTGCTCCCTGAGCTTAAAAAATAACCGACGGATCCGGGTTGGAATTGCTGCTGGTTTGGTTTGTGGGATTTTTTTTTTAAGAAGTTTAGAAAAAAAAATGCTATGTTTTCTTCTCTGCCTGAAGTCATCAATGGGAGAAAAAATATTTAAATTACCAAATTTTTAAAGGTGAACAGTAAACAAATAAAACAAAACAAAACAAACAAATGAAAACACAAACCAAACCAAAAACCAAATAAAAAACCAAACCAAAAAAAACCACATGCAAAAAAAAACCCACAGACCAAAACAAGAAAAAAAAATCAAAACCCTCAAAACAAAACAAAAAAAAAAAAAACCAAAACAAAAAAAACCCATAACCAAAAAAACCAAAACAAAAAGCCCTGACTTTTATCTCAATTTAATGGCAAAGCAGAAATGAGGAGAAAAATTTGATTTCCAAACAGAACAAACACTAAATAAATACTTCAGTCTCTAATTGTTACCTGCATTAATTAATTGGTATTTGGAGTTTTTTGGGGGAATTTTGGTGGTTTTTAGTGTTTCACAATGTGGCTGAGGTTTATCCTTATGGAATAGCAGGGAGTAACTTTTCCTGACTTTTATCCCACTTTATAGCAAAGCAGAAATGAGGTGAAAAAATCAGATTTCCAAACAGAACGAGAGCCTCTGAATAATTCAGGCTCTAATTGTTACCTGCATTCATTAATTGGATTTTTGGGGGGGTTTTGGTGGGTTTTTAGTGTTTCACACTCGTGGTTAAAGTTTGTCCTTATGGGAACCTTTCCTTGCCTTTTATTTCACTTTCATGGCAAAACAGAAAAGAGGAGAAAAATCTGATTTCCAAACAGAACAAGAGCCACTGAATACTTCAGTCTCTCCTATCTGCATTAATTAATTGATTTTTTGAGGATTTTTGGTGGGTTTTAGTGTTTTACCCTGGTGGGAAGCTCAGGGTGCTGAGGTTTTTACTTTCCCTGCTTTTTATCACTTTTCTCTCCACTTTCAGGATTGTTTCTCCTCTTCCCATTAGGGATCTGTTTAAAAATTTGGACTTTCCAGCTGTTTCTTAACCTCCCAATTCAGCCCAGCTCCTTTTCCACATTTAGGATTTGACTTTATATCATTCCCCAAGCTGACAGAAGTGGGGAAAAAAAAAGGATTCATCATTTGTGAGTCCCAGGCTGCTGTGACAGCTTCAGCTCAGGCCACCCTGGGCAGGGATTTATAGCCAAAATACCACATTACATTTAATTTTTTGGTGTATTTATTGGGTAATCTTTCAAATATGCAGCATTAGGGGTGTGATTTGCACCTCTTTATATTTCTCATATTTCTTTGCTGCTTAAAAATAAAATGATTTATAGGTTCCCTGCTTTTCCCCCTTTCCCACTGCTATTCCAGAGCTGCTGCTGGGATTGAAAACAGGTTATTTCTTTTATTATCCCATGAATCTCCCAGGCCCTGTCACACCACCAGGACAGCTTATTTTGGAGAAGAGAACAGACTGGATTATCATTTCATTTCTCAACAAGCATTTGATAAAATGGTGACAACAGTAAGTACCTGACTCCTGTCCTTGTAGCTTTTTCCTGCTCCCACAGTGAACACAACTTCTCTGTCCAAGCCTGATTTATTTTAATTTTTTTATATTAAATTTGTGCCTGGTTGTGAATGTTTATTCACTCTCAGTTGTGTTTTGAAGTTCTTAGACAAACTACAAATTTCTTGTAGATTTGTGCTTTCTTTTCTGCTGTAAATGAATTTATATTGGGCAAAATGGCCAGTGGGGAATATTTAAATAATGGTATAACATAGAAATAAATTTATTTTCAGACACAAATGTAATGTGGGGTTTATTTGTTTTATTTTCTCAACATTTTCCAGCAATCCTGCAGGGAATTCCTTGGAAGTGTAGCAAATCCCTCCTAAAGAAGTGAGGTTTCTCTGAAGGATTTCTGCCTTCAGCTTCTTTTTTTTTAATGCCTTTTGCAAAAAAACTTTGCTTTGAAAAGCCCATTATTTGTATTTATACGAAAGGGGGAGCCAGCAGAACCTGAAACAACTGAGCTGACCCTTCCTGATAACAATTATCAAGGAGATTAATTTTAAAAATATGAAAATAATCTGCTTCCATCTCTGCAGGGCTGCAGAACTTTGAAATTCCTCAGGCAATTCCTCCTTGCAGATGTGTTGCAGTTGTTCCTTTTCCTTGGAATCTCCCATTTTTCCATGGAAAAATATAAAATATTTGATATAAAATCACCAGAAGGAAGCCTTTTGTTTCGGATTTTTTTGGGAACAAATAACCCAGGAATGCTGTCAGCACTTTGTTCTCAGGATTTTGGGATTTGATTATCCACAGGCAAGGCACAAGCCCAGATATAGGCTAATTTTTTGGGTTTTGGTCATTTTTGCTAATTTTGGGCTAATTTCTTGCTAATTTTGTGCTCTCACTGCCTTCATTAATGCTGATTTTGGACTCTCATTAATGCTGATTTTTGGGTTCTCACTGCTCTCATTAATGCTGATCTTTGGGCTCTCAGTGCCTTCATTAATCCTGATTTTGGGCTCTCATTAATGCTGATCTTTGGGCTCTCAGTGCCTTCATTAATCCTGATTTTTGGGCTCTCATTAATGCTGATTTTTGGGCTCTCAGTGCCTTCATTAATCCTGATTTTTGGGCTCTCATTAAATGCTGATTTTTTGGGCTCTCACTGCTCTCATTAACGCTGATTTTGGTCTCTCAGTGCCATCATTAATGCTGATTTTGGGCTCTCATTAATGCTGATTTTTGGGCTCTTGTTAATCTGATTTTTGGGCTCTCAGTGCCCTCATTAAAACTGATTTAAACAGGAATGAACTTTTGAACTTTTTAGGGAGAGAAAGCAGTGAAACCCAAAATGATTCACTCATTTGTGGATGTTATTCCACTTGAAATATTTCCTCTGGCTTTTATCCTTGTTCTGAATTTCAGGGGAGTTTTCTGCTAACCTACAAATACAGTGGCCACAGCTATGGACTGGCAAGAGACACAGTGGAATCTATAGCCGGGGAGGGGCTGGCTACCTGTGTCCACCTGGAAATAGAGGTGAGGGTCATTTCTTCATGAGATTTGGGACAGAACAAGAGGGAATGGCCAGGGGAGGCTCACTTCTTGGAAAGGTTTGGGACAGGCAGTGTTGGAGTCCCCATCTCTGGAATTACTCAAGAAACACAAGGATGTAGCACTTGTCAGTGTTGGGGGAATTATTTTAAAGGATTTTTCCAACCTTGGTTTAGTGTAACAGTGAGAGACTCCCAAGTCAGAAACACAATTTAATAGGAAAAAAAGGAAAAATAAAATACATGCAATAGTAGAAAAAAAAACACTGAGAGACTCAGAATACAACCTGACTCCCTGCTAGTTAGGGTGTAGCAGTCCAGGTGAAGTGATCTTGTTGAAGCAATGATCCTGGTAGCTCTTGTCCTCTGGAATCCAGTGGGTAATGGCTGCTCTGGTGTCCAAAATCTCAGTTTTTATCTGGGTAGGAAAGGCTTGGCTCCTCCCCTGGTTGGAGCATCTCCCAGTGGGATGATGGAATTTGATCAGTCATGCCCTGGGACTCCATGGCCATGAACAGGAGATATCTCCTGGAGGGAGGATGGGCTGTGGGAAAAATAAAGATAATTGCCCCAGCTGGTTTAAAGATGGCCCATTAACAGGAGATATCTCCCACAGAGATAAGGGTCACTGCCCCACCTGGTGTCAGCAGATGTCATACAGACTTTTGGGCACATCTTTACATTGTAACCCAGGACATTTAGTCAGAAGGATCCTTCTGCTGGTCTGGTTTTATTAACATTTTCAATTTCTGATTTATTTTTTCAACTTTCAGCATCACCAGCACTTGCCATTCCAGCACCTTCAGCTTTCCAGCCATGAGCTTCTCACCTATCTCCATCCTACAGCAGGACTCAGTCCACATCACCCCTAAAAAATGAAATTCCTGTTTTTCCTTTGCTGATGAAGCCACAGAGGGTTTGAGGCAATATTTGGGGCAGAACTATTAAAAATTACAATTTTTAAGGGGTTGCTTTCCCCTCTCAGAAGTTAGTCAGATACTCAGAAGCTAGGTCACCAAACAAAGTATCAAAACCCCTCTCTTGGAAACCCCAAAACACTGAAGGTTTTAGCTGATTTTCTAATTAAACTTCTCATTCTTTTATATCAACCTTTACTACTTAGGTGAGGGGGGGAAAAATAGAAAGATATTCTGCATTTCCTTCCAAATTATTTCTTGAAAAAAAAGCTCCTTCTAGGTGAGATTTGGAAATGAGAAGCTCCACAGAGTGCCTGGCCCTGAGTAAAGCAACAGTGAAAAAAAGCTGATTTTAAATTTCATAAATTACAGAATGATAGTTTTGTTTGAGAAATTGGTGATCAAAAATCTGATTTTCAGTTGAGTAAAACAACCAAGAGATAAAAAGAAATGCAGGAGAGTGCTGTGATAACAGAGGATCCTGAGCTGAGCATCCTGATCAAAAATTCATTTTTAATTTCATAAATTACAGGATGATAATACCAATTTTATGTACCAAACAATATACCAATCACCAACACCAACCATCAGTAAAAATTAAAAAACCACAGCCCAAATTAAGACTGATAATAAAAAAAAATTGAAATCACAGCCAAAAAATATGCATGCTCTAAAAAGGCAAACTCAAAAAGTAACTGTGTAAAATAGTTCCTAAAATATAAAAAAAAAATTATAGAAAAGTTTAAAAATGCATAATAATAGAAGGTGCTGAGTCCATTAGCTCAGAACAAAAGTGATTTAGCAGCATTAAAAGAAAATTTAATTACAGGCCGTGGGCTGAGACTGAAAATTTAGAGTTGTCCATTCCCTTGAATCTAGAGGATATCTTGGGCTGATAAACCAATTTTAAAAGTTAAATCTTGCTGAGCCTACACTTGCAGTCAGAGAGGGTGCTGAAGTCTGATTCTCAGTTCTGGATTAAAATTAAATTAAATTAAATTAAATTAAATTAAATTAAATTAAATTAAATTAAATGTTTGCAGTGCTTCCCCTTTGCTCTGTAGCCACCAATGCCTGCAGAGCATCTTCCAGCCAATAATTTGGGATAAACAGAGAGGAAAAAATCTCAGCTCCAAATTCAGCAAACCCTAAATTTCAGGAATAAGCCCCTGTGTTTCTCTGCTTTATTTTCCAGGAGAAAAAAAACTCAAATTCAAGAAAAAACACTGTTTTTCTCTATTTTATTTTCCAGGAAGGAAAAATCTCAGCTCCAAATTCAACAAACACTCAGTTTCAAGGGACAAAACACTGATTTTCTGTATTTTAATTTCCAAGAGGAAAAACCTCAGGTCTAAATTCAACAAACACTCAGTTTCAAGGACAAAACACTGTTTATCTCAGTTTTATTTTCCAGGAGGAAAAATCCAGCTCCAAATTCAACAAACACTCAGTTTCAGGAATAAGTCCTTGTGGTTTTCCTTTTTATTTTCCAGGAGAAAAAAACCTCAACTCTAAATTCAATAAACACTCAGTTTCAGGAATAAACTCCTGTGTTTCTCTCCTTTATTTTCCAGGAGAAAAAACTCAAATTCAAGAAAAAACACTGTTTTTCTCAATTTTATTTTCCTGGAGGAAAAAACTCAACTCTAAATTTAACAAACACTCAGTTTCAAGGACAAAACACTGTTTTTCTCTAATTTTTTCCAGGATGAAAAAACTCCATTTCAAGAAAAAAAACATTATTTTTCTCTTTTTTATTTTCCAGGGTGTCCGTAGCTTGAAAAATACCCACTTTAAACCCAGGTACATCCTGCTGGTCCCAAAGGACAAAAAAAATTATGAGGAACACCTGAGGAGAACAGGATTGTTCAGCAGGGCAGAAATTGAAGAGGCAGTGGCCAGAGTGGACATGTACCTGCAAATAAATGAAGATTTCCCTGGATATTTCCATGCAGTCATCAACACAGGTGAGTTAGTCCCAGTTTTCTTTGGGATAATTCAGAATTGAGGGCAGAATTCTTTCTGGAAAAGAATTTATTCTCATTAATCACTTGTTGTAGAGATGGTTTTTGGGGTTCACCAGGTTAAATGAGAGTAAAATATTGGAAATTTGGAAATATGGCACACAGAGGTATGAAAATATTGGAAATTTTTAAATATGGCACACAGTGTAAAATACTGGAAATTAATAAATATGGTACACAGAGTAAAATATGGGAAATTTGTAAATATGGCACCCAGTGGTGTGAAATATTGGGAATTTGTAAATGTTCCACAAAATGGTGTAAAATATTGGAAATTTGTAAATATGGAACAGAATGGTGTAAAAGATGGGAAATTTGTAAATATGGTACACAGTGATGTGAAATATTGGGAATTTGTAAATATTCCACAAAATAGTGTAATATATTGGAAATTTGTAAATATGGCACACAGTGGTGTGAAATATTGGAAATTTGTAAATATGGCACACAGTAGTGTCAAATATTGGAAATTTATAAATATTCCACAAAATGGTGTAAAAAAATGGAAATTTGTAAATCTGGCACACAGTGGTGTGAAATATTGAGAATTTGTAAATATGGCACACAGTGGTTTAAAATATTGGAAATTTGTAAATCTGGCACACAGAGTAAAATATTGGAAATTTATAAATATGGCACAGAGTGGTGTCAAATATTGGAAATTTGTAAATATGGCTCAGAGTGGTGGCAAATTTTAGGAATTTGTAAATCTGGCACAAAATGGTGTAAAACATTCAAAATTTGTAAATATGGCAAACAGAGGTGTTAAAATATTGGAAATTTATAAATATGGCACACAGTGGTTTAAAATATTGGAAATCTGTAAATATGGCATACAGTGGTGTGAAATATGGGAATTTTATAATTATGGCACACAGTGATGTAAAATATGGGAAATTTGTAAATATTCCACAAAATAGTGTAATATATTGGAAATTTGTAAATATGGCACAAAATTACGTAAAATATTGGAAATTTGTAAATATGGCACACAGTGGTGTCAAATATTGGAAATTTATAAATATTCCACAAAATGGTGTAAAAAATTGGAAATTTGTAAATCTGACACACAGTGGTGTGAAATATTGGAAATTTATAAATCTGGCACACAGAGTTTACAATTTAAATACGGCCCTAAAGAAATAAACTAATAGGAAAAATATTAGATGAGTGCACAGCCTGAATTTCACCTTTTTTTTGGAATGTTTGTTGTTTGTGAAGGTTGTTTTCCCCAAGAAATGTTAAAAATCTATTTCTGTGTAAAAAAAAATGTATTTCTATGTTTTCTGGCTAAGTTAAAAACTTATTTCTGTGTCAAACTCGTGTGATTTTTATCTTTGCACTGAGGAAAAATTGGATTTTATTTTATTTTATTTTAATTTTGTTTTATTTTATTTTAATTTAATTTAATTTTATTTTATTTTATTTTATTTTATTTTATTTTATTTTATTTTATTTTATTTCTATTCTATTCTATTCTAATTTTTTTTTCATTCCATTTCTTTTCTCTCTGCATTTCCCTCTCTGCAGATGAGCTGGATGAGGCATTCACAGAGCTGAGTCACCTCGTGGAGATCTACCTGGGCTTGGAGCCTCCTGAAATTTGGGAGAACATCCAAGGCACCAAGAGCAGGGCAGGTAAAGTGCCTGGGTGGTTTTATCAGCAGAATATTCCTATTTATTGGGGATTTATTGGGATTTATTTATTGAAATCTGTAAATTATTTCAGCCTGGGAGAGCTGGAACCTCCAATGGCTCTGCCAGGGGTTTCCTCCAGCAGGATGGGTTTGGGCTCAGAAGGAGTTTCCTGACTTTTTTTTTTTGGGCTCAGATGGAGTTTCCTGAGGGTTTTTTTTGGGCTCAGATGGAGTTTCCTGACTCTTTTTGTGTTCTGGATGGAGTTTTCTGACTTTTTGGGGGGCTTAGATGGAGTTTCCTGACTCCTCTGAGGATGGTTTTAGGCTCAGATGGATTTTCTTGCCTCTTTTTTTGGGCTCAGATGGAGTTTCCTGACTTGATTTTGGGCTCAGATGGAGTTTCTTCACTCTTTTTTTGGGCTCAGAGGGTTTCCTGACTCTTTTCTGGGCTCAGATGGATATTCCTGGCTATTTTTTGGGCTCTGGATGGAGTCTCCTGACTCCTCTGAGGATAGTTTTGGGCTCAGATGAAGTTTCCTGACTCTTTTTTGGGCTCTGGATGGAGTCTCCTTACTTTTTTGGGGCTCTGAATGGAGATTTCTGACTCTCCTTTGGATGCTTTGCATCTTTGGATGGTGTTTCCTGTCTTTTTTTTTGGGCTCTGGATGGCGTTTTCTGACTTTTTTGGGGGCTTAGATGGAGTTTCTTGACTCCTCTGAGGATGGTTTTGGGCTCAGATGGAGTTTCTTCACTCTATTTTTGGGCTCAGATGGAGTTTCTTGCCTCTTTTTTTGGGCTCAGATGGATATTCCTGACTCTTTTTCGGGCTCTGGATGGAGTCTCCTTACTTTTTTGGGGCTCTGAATGGAGATTTCTGACTCTCCTTTGGATGATTTGCATCTTTGGATGGTGTTTCCTGTCTTTTTTTTGGGCTCTGGATGGAGTTTTCTGACATTTTTGGACTCTTGATGGGGTTTCCTGACTCGTTTTTGGGCTCAATGGAGTTTCCTGACTCCTCTGAGGATGGTTTTGGGCTGAGGTGGACTTTCCTAACTTTATTTTGGGCTCAGATGGAGTTTCCTAACTTGACTTTGGGTTCTGGATGGAGTTTCCTGACTCTTTTGAGGATGGTTTTGGACTCTTGATGGACTTTCCTGACTTTATTTTGGGCTCAGTTGGATATTCCTGACTCTTTTTTGGGCTCTGGATGGAGTCTCCTGACCCCTCTGAGGATGGTTTTGGGCTCAGATGGAGTTTCTGCCTCTCCTGAGGATGGTTTTGGACTCTTGATGGAGTTTCCTGACTTTATTTTGGACTCAGATGGAGTTTTCTGACTCTTTTTTGAGCTCTGGATGGAGTCTCTTACCCCTCTGAGGATGGTTTTGGGCTCAGGTGGAGTTTCCTGACTCCTCTGGGGATAATTCTGGTCTCAGATGAAGTTTCTGCCTCTCCTGAGGATGATTTTTGGGCTCTGAATCTCCCATTCCACATAAATCCCAAGCTCATGGCTCAACTTTTGCCTCCCAAACTTGAGCAAGAAGAAACTGGGATGGCTCCAGAAGCACCCAAAGAGCAGGAAAATCAGGATAGGAAGATGAGAAAACAACTCCAAACTCCAAATGCTTTTGGGGTGACCCACCCATCCCAAATGATCTGTGGGATGTCTCAAAGAAGCTTTTTAACCCCTGCATGGCCAAGGCTGGAGCCTCCTGGCCAATTCCAGCTAATCCAAGTGTTTGCTCTCATTCCTGCTGGTGTAACTTGGGTCAGGGAATGGGTCCATGCAGAATTTCCTGGAATTCCTGGATGGAAAGGGACCCACAAGGATCATCCAGGCAGAGACACCTCAAAATCCCACCCTGTGCATCCCTGGGTTGTCCAAAGGCTCCTGGAGCAGCCTTGGGAATGTGGCCTATAACCTTCTGGGGGGAAAAAACTTTTCCTAAAATCCTAAAATTTCCTAAATCTGGCAGAGTTCCAGTTGTTTCCTCCCTGTCACAGGGAGCAGAGATTGGAGGGATCCTCCCCTCACCTCCCCAAAACTTTCAGACAGATCAATTCCTTGATCCTCCAGCCACAGAATTTGCTCCAGGAGGGAAAGGAAAGGAGAAAAACTTTACTGGAATAAAAAAAAAAAAAAAAAAAAAAATTAAACAAAAAGGTCAAAAGAGGATGTGCAAGATGAATTAAAAAGCAGCTCATTTTTGGGATTTTTTCCCTCTGACTCCGGGATTTTCCATGGATTTGGTGCCATTTTAGATCCATTGGAAAAGGATGGAGAATCAGTTCCCTCAGGAACACAGAGCCAAGGGAAGGCTGCAAATAAAAGTAGCTAAAAAAAGGGCAAAATGTCTGAAAATTTTAATAAAGGACAGTGCAATATTCATCAATTCTTTATTTCATGTCATTTTGGATCATGGTAGAATTAATAATATTAATTTCCCAGTGGACACAGCAAAAGCTTCTGCACACATTGTGGCTTCTGAGAGCTACAGCAGTGAGGACTTAGCTGAAAAATCTTATTTAGCTTTAAATTAAGTAGATTTTCTTTTAATTTCCAGCACTTCCACGTTCATCTGAAATGAAAAAGGTGATTTCCTTGCCTTATTTGCTCTAATATTGTATTTTCTTGTTTTTAAAAACTCTGGGGACGTTTTGTCTCAAAGGCAACAAACCCCACCAAGCCCCAGGGAGATTTTTAGAAAAGAAGAAATAAAGGTGAGGATTAAAAAGAAAAGATTTTTATATGATCCTGGTATTTTTGGAGATAGATTTAAGTATCTGGAGCTCCTTTAAAGGACTTTTTATTCCCTTTTCAGAGAGGTACTTGTCACTACAGAAACTTCATTAACACTGCAGGATTTGGGCAATTCTGCTGCTCATAAAGTAACTTTTAAATTTACTGCACACCATTAAATTCACTTAAAACCCCGTTTATGGGTGTTCAAATAATTGTACCTCTCCTTTTTCTAGAGATCTTCACTCCTGATGGACTCTGGGAAATAATTTATCTCCCAAACTGTGCCCCAAGGTTGTTTTTAAAAAGGACATTTTTAGTGAGATTGGAGCAGGGGGAAGATTGGTTGTGGGAGATTATGAGAGGTTTATAATTTTTTTGGTTTTTTAATGAACTGCTGGACAAGATCTTTTGCTGATGCACAGAGTAAAAAAAAAAAAAAATCCTGAGAGAAAATAGATAAATTATTTTAAAAAAACATTAATTGGCAGAATTAGAACATTTTTTTTGGAGCTGATAATGCACTGGCAGCTTTTATCCATGGAATCCAGTGGTTTGAAACTATTAAAATCTATTAATTAAAAAAAAATTAAAATCCATTATTAACAACTATTAAAATGGTTTGGGTTGGGAGGGAATTTAAAGCCCATCCCGTTCCAACCCCAACACCTTCCACTATCCCAGGGTGTTCCAAACTGGCCGTGGACACTTGCAGGGATGGAGAATCTACAACTTTCCTGGAAAACCAGAGGAAAGAATGCCAACCAAAAAGATTTATAAGGTTATTTCTGTGGCTTCATTTCATATTTAAATGTGATTTTATACACAGAATAAATCCCAGTTTATAGTTTTACTTTTCCCCCATAATTTAGAAATAATTTGAATTATTCAAATTCATTTTGGTTTTAAAAACTTGAGTTGTGTGGCTCACCCAGATTGTTCCAAACACCATCCAGCCTCACCTTGGCCTGGAAAATGACTTTTCCTTCCTTGTGTCCTGAATATTTTTATTGAGGGTTGTTTTTTCCACCCCAGGCTCCAGAACTCAGCTGTTCCCAGAGGAAGAACCATCCCCAGGAGAAGTCAGTGACTCCTTGGAACCTTTTCCCAAAAGTTATCCCAGAGATCTCCTGGATGTGCTGACTGCACCACCAGGATCTGTGGTAAGGTGTTGCATCCCAAAATCCAACATGCGATTTTTTTTTTTTTTTTTTTTTTTTTGAGCTTTCTGTGTTTTTCTGGCACAGAACACTTTGTCTTCAGGGCTTGGAAAAAGCTTCCAAAATTTGAGTGATGGAGTTAAAATCACAGGTGTGCAATTCAATAAAATTGTGTGAAGGGTTTTAATTTGAGATTTTTATAATACAGTAACAGGTATGGGACAATATAGAAAATTTTGGGTGTTGTCTCACTCTGTCTTCTTCAGATTTCAGGCAGTAATTTTTAATTTAATAGTGCTACACTGCAGGTCACCAGTGTTTAGTTATTAGCTCAAAAATACAAATAATATAGGTGTTAGCTAATTGTACTAATTAACTTTAAAAGATTTTGTAATTAGCTGAATTCAGCTCCTTTTTGCTCACTTTTAGCAGGTAGCTAGAGATTTCTGCACTTTAGATAAGATTTCATCAACAACCAAGTTCAAACACAAAAAATTTGTTTCCTTCATGTTTTTAGTCCTGGCTCTGAGTGAAGACAGAAGAAAATGAATTTTCCACTGATTTAGTGGTGCAACTAAACCCACAGTTCCTGTCACCTTAGAAATGAGTTGGAGTCAAATTTGATATTGAACAAAATAAAATGAAATGAAAACCAAGCTCAGTGGGCATCTGAAAAATAAAATAAAAATTATTTTTTTTGGGATAAATAGCGAAGGAATTCACAGTTTCATGGGAATATTGAATATACCCACCCGAATTTGCTCCAGGAAATTCCTTCTTTCACAGAATTCATTTGGAAAAACCTCCAAGATCATGGGCACCACTAAACCTCAAGTGCCACATCCTCATTTTTTCACTTTTTTTCAACTTTTTTTTCCACATTTTTCCAACACTTCCAGGCTTGCTGGGTGCTTTTCCCAATTTTTCCCCCCAAAAAATCCAACCTGAGGCTGTTCCCTCTGCTCCTGTCCCTGTTCCCTGAGAGTTGTGGAGATTTTTTTGACTCCTGTGGACAAATTCAAAATTATTTCAGATCCAAATTTGTTATTTGTTGTTATTTATTTATTCAGCACCTCATTAGCCTTAATCCAACCCCACTGTTTCCCCAGGCTATCTATTGTTATCTAAAGAGTAAATAAATATGGAATAAATAATATTTATTTGGGATATCTGGAATTTTAGAAAAGGAGGATCCCAGACTTTTAAATCACCACAAATAATTTTAAATTGTTAAATTTTTTTTTTTTTCCCAGAAAGAAGCCTCTCTCAAGAGACGATTTTTCTGCAGCACGTCAGGTGCTTCTTTTCCACAGGTAACCTGGAATAATTAAATAAATAATCACATAATCACATAAAGAAATGAATAAATAAATGAATAAATAAATAAATATTATTATCATTATTATTATCATTATCATTATCATCATTATTATCATTACTATTATAATTACTATTATTATTATTGTAAACATAAATAAAATAAATGAAAAATATAATTAGTGAATAATAGTAGTAATAACAATACAATAATAAAAATGTATAAATGAAAATAAAAAACTAAATTATAATTAATAATAATAGTAAAAATAGTAATAATAATAATACCTAAATAAAAATAAATAAAAAAGAAAATTAGAATTAATAATAATAGTAATAATAGCTAAATAAAAATAAATAAAATAAATTAACAATATAATTAGTAATAATAGTAGTAAGAATAATACAATAATAAAAATAATACATATAAATAAAAAATAAATAAAAACTAAAATTAGAATTAGTAATAATAGTAATAATAGTAATAATATCTAAATAAAATTAATAAAAAAGAAAACTAGAATTCATAATAATAGTAATAATATCTAAATAAAAATAAAATAAATGAAGAATATAATTAGTAATAATAGTAGTAATAATAATACAATAATAAAAATATATAAATAAAAAATAAATAAAAAAGTAAAAATAGAATTAATAACAATAGTAATGATAGTAATAATAGTAATAATAATATCTAAATGAAAATAAATAAAAAAGAAAATTAGAATTCATAATAATAGTAATAATGGTATCTAAATAAAAATAAATAAAACAAATTAAAATTAGAATTAATAATAATAGTAATAATAACAGCTAATAAAAATAAATAAAATAAGTGAAAATTAGAATGAATAATAATAGTGTTTATAGTAATAATAATACAATAATAAAATAATATATAGATAAAAATATATTTACATTGAAAATTATAATAATATCTAAATAAAAACAAATAAAACAAATTATGATTACTAATAATAGTAATAATTATACAACAATAATAATAAATAATTTATAAAAATAAATAAAAATGCTTTTTTCTGCAGTGAATTTCTCTGCTTTAAAAGGATTTCTAAAGCTCCTCCCACTTCTAAATTTTATTTTTTTTTTACTATTTTTTAGTAGATGTTTCCTTGACTGCTTATTTCCTCATGGTCAGAGCCTCCAAAAAAACTGGTTAAAAACTCAAGAAATCTCAAGAAATCTCCTTTGGTTGATCTTTTGGGACTCTCCTGTTTTCCCCCTGGTGCAAAACCTTCCTAATTTAAATTGTTTTTCCTCTCTGCCACGGAAAAATTGGAATTTAAATGGAATTTAAAGCAGCAGAAGGAATAAAAAAAATTCAGATTGCAGGTCCACCTTCCAGATGTGCTGGGAGGATTATTCCAGGGGCAGAGTCTGAGATTCAGTCTGAAAAAAAAAAAAAAGAAAATTATAAAAACCTCAATTAAATTAAATTGTCTCCAAAAACCCCAATGGATTAAACTGCAGGCAGATCCATTTTGCAAATCTTTACTGAAATAAAATGTTTTTTAAAAGTAGTTGATTAATTAATTTTTAGATTATTTTGAAATGAGAGGGGGAAAAAAAATGGAAATCAGTGTTTTCTTTTGCTGTCTGATTTGCAGCATAAATTCCTCACCTCGATTTGCTTTAATTCTTGATTTATTGATTTTTTTTTTGCTCCTTTTATTCCCCAGTTTTGGGGTTAAACTCTGGGGCAGCCCCAGTGAGCATTTCCTGAGGAATGGGAGGCAGGGAGCAGCCAACTCCAGTGATCAAACCCTTGGAATTCCCAGAACAGCTGGAGGCAGGCAGCCCAGCCTTGGAGTGTGTTTGGTAAATTCAAGCAAGAATTAAAGATTAAATAATCAAGAATTAAATAGAATTAAATGGAATTAAATCAGAATTAAATCAGAATTAAATTAAGAATTGCATAGAATTAAATCAGAATTAAACCAAGAATTGCATAGAATTAAATCAGGAATTATATCAAGAATTAAATCAGAATTAAATCAAGAATTAAATCAAGAATTGCACAGAATTAAATCAAGAATTAAACCAAGAATTAAATTAAGAATTACATAGAATTAAATCAAGAATTAAACCAAGAATTACATAGAATTAAATCAGAATTTAACCAAGAATTAAATCAGAATTACATCAGAAGTTAACCAAGAATTGCATAGAATTAAATCAATAATTAAGTCAATAATTAAACCAAGAATAGCATAGAATTAAATCAGAATTATATCAAGAATTAAACCAAGAATTGCATAGAATTAAATCAGAATTAAATCAGGAATTGCATAGAATTAAATCAAGAATTAAATCAAGAATGAAATCAGAATTAAGTCAAGAATTAAACCAAGAATTGCACAGAATTAAATCAAGAATTAAATCTGAAGTTAACCAAGAATTGCATAGAATTAAATCAGAATTAAACCAAGAATTGAATCAAGAATTAAGTCAATAATTAAACCAAGAATAGCATAGAATTAAATCAGAATTATATCAGAAATTAAACCAAGAATTAAACCAAGAATTGCATAGAATTAAATCAGAATTAAATCAAGAATTAAACCAAGAATTGCATAGAATTAAATCAGAATTAAACCAAGAATTTCATAGAATTAAATCAGAATTCAATCAAGAATTAAATAAAGAATTAAATCAAGAATCAAACCAAGAATTAAATCAGAATTAAATCAGAATTTAGGCAAGAATTGCATAGAATTAAATCAGAATATATCCAAGAATTAAACAAGAATCAAACCAAGAATTAAATGAGAATTAAATCAGAATTAAATCAAGAATTAAATCAGATAGGGAAGGTGTCCCTGCCCATGAGATTTTTAAAGTCTTTTCCCACCCCAACCATTCTGAGGGGAATAAAGCTGATTTAAGCTGATTAATTTCTAATTATTTGGGGAAATAAGAGAAATTTGTGCTGAGGGCTTTGCAGGAAACTGAAGCAACCTAAACCAAGTATTTTACAATTATCATTTCAAAAAACCAAAATCATGAATTATACAGGTAAAAAAAAAAATAATGAATTACACAGGTAAAAAATTCAGTGTATTTTCAGCACATGGAAATACCAATTTGATCAGCTAAAAGTTTCCAAAATGGAATTTTTTTTCTTTTTAGCTGTTGGACCAGATTTTTATCTGTATCAATAAAATCTTTTCATCTGATAAAACAGAATTTTATCTATTCTGAGCAATGTTTTATTTGAGGATTTGGATCCTGATTCTTCTGGTTAAAAAGATCTATGAGTACAAAGCAGATTATAATCCAGGCATTTTTTCTGTCATGAAATGAGGAAGAATTTTCACAGCTTTTTTCCAGGTGTTTGCCCCCAAGAATCCTTGGAATCTCTTTTGGTATTTTATTGCAGTTTTTGGATTTTTCAATGCAGATTTTAGGGCTCCCAAAGCCATTTTTAATGTGATTTTTTGGGTATTTTTGACCATTTAGTGTCTGGTTTCCTCCAGATTTTTTTCCCAGTGTTTCCCAACTTTTTCCTATTTTTTCTCCCCCAGGAATCCCTGCAATCGCACTCAGTTTTGGGACCATTTTTGGGTTTTTTAGTGCAGATTTTAGGAATTTTTTGGCCATTTTTAGTGCAATTTCTGGGGGATTTTTGCATTTCTTAGTGCAAATTTTTAGGGATTTTTGTGGGGTTTTTTTTCCTGATGTTTTTCCAAGAAATGCCCAGGAATTCTGGCAGATTTGGGGTGTTTCAGTGCAGACTTTCAGTTTTTCAATGCAGATTTTAGGTATCCAGTGACCAATTTTAGGACTTTTTAGGGATTTGGTTTTGATATTTTAGTGTGGATTTTTAATGAGTTCCTCCCAATATTTTTCCCACAAATGGAAATTTGGAATTTTGGCAGATTTGGGGTGTTTTAGTGCAGATTTTAGGACATTTTTAGTCATTTTTAGTGTGATTTTGGGGGGTTTTGTCTTTCTTAATGCAAATTTTTAGGGATTTTTCTGGGTTTTTTAGGCTGAATTTTTTCCTGGATTTTTTTCTGATGTTTTTCCCAGAAATTTTAGGATTTCATCAGTGGCAGTGCTGGCTCACCCTTCCTTTTGTCCCACTGGCTCCAGTACCAACAGCCTTGGGATGAATGGATGGAGCTGCAGGTCAGGTTTTACCAAAGAAAAAGAGAATTTTTTTCAGCCAAATCAAATTTCCTCCCTCTCTAAAAACCCATTTATGCTGGAATCATACTGGGAGCAGAAATACCTGGCTGTGACCAACCTTATTCCAATTAAAAATAAATCAAAACCCTATGAAATATCTAAAAAAAAAATAGCAAATTTTTACCTATGGCTGCCAAAAATAGCAACAAAGTTCCTCAAGCACTTCAAAAACTTTGACTTTCTGTTGCATCAGTAAATACTAAAAGATGAATCTCCTCCTTTCACATTTTAATTTAAGCAGAAATATGTTGCTCAGTTTTCCTGAGTCTGGCAGAAAATTTGAGGAGGTGTCACACAAGAATCCAACTTATTTTATTTATGGCAACCCTGCAGGCTTATCTGCATAAATTTGGATCCTTAAATCCAAATTATTCTTTGCCTCTGTCTGTGTGCAGGTGTAATTAAAGTCATTTGGATGTCTCATTGGCAGGCAGTGTTTGGTGGGTTGCTCTGACTGATTTCAGTGGTTGGTTGTGTGGTTTTTAATTAATTTAATTTTTCAGAATCACAGATTTAGAGCATCATTAAGGTGGGAAAAGACCTCTAAAGCCTCTTAGCTCAGCATTTCATTAAGGGCTTCTCTCGTTTTGCTGCTTCTCTTGGGTTTAACTCTGGTTTAAACCTGGAGATGTCCACACAAATTAGCCAGAAATGCTTGGTTTAAAACAAATTCCTCACTTTGGGAGTTGTGGGATTAATCTCACTCCATTTAGGTTGTGCTAAATTTAAAAAAAATCTCAATTTCTTTCTGAGCAAGCTGCTCTCTCCTGCTTTGTGTTTTGTGTGTGACAAGAACTTTATTTTTGGGACCATTTCAGGGACTTGAATGTTGAATTCATGAGCTCCCTTCAGCAGCCCCTGAAGCCAGTGCCACCTCTGTTCCCAGAAATCTGGGATATCCCCGAGGAGCAGAAGCTGATCCCAAGGCCCAGGTGAGCTCACTTTGGGGCAGGATAAAAATTAATTCATTCCAAACCATCCACATCCTGATTCGACTCGTAGTGCTGCAGCATCAAACTAACCTGGCAGGACAGGAATGGTTTCATTTTGCCCACAGGAAGGGATTTTCAGATTTTCTAGAGCTTTCTTTGCAGGGGATATTTGAAGGGGAAAAGATGCTGAAAGAAACTCAGACCAGGTGTGGGAAACCAGAATTCCAGTGAGAAATATGGTTTTAAAACTCATTTATCAGGTGTTGCTCTCAGAATTATTCTCTCTTTAGGTGATTACCACAGTTCCTGCTGAGTGGCATTTGGGAGATATCATGGTCTTGATATGCCTCAAGAATTACATCAAGAATCTTGAAATTGATTGTGTTTAAAATTTTTTAAAATTCCACCAGGTGCTGAGCTCTGTGGTGCCTTTACTTCCCTGCCTCCCTCAGCCTCGTGCCTTGAGAATTCTCCAGATGAACACCCACATCTATTTATTCATTTGGTTATTTATTTGGTTATTTATTTGGTTATTTATTTATTTATTTATTTATTTATTTGCTTATTTATTCCACAGCCAAACAGGTGACATCTCCTGTGATATTTGAAGGGGGCTCAATCCCAGGCCTGATTCCCTGTTTTCCTTTTGCTGCTGTATCTGAACTCACCATCCCATGGATTGGCACCAAAATGCTCTCACACCTTGTGAAAATCACCATTAAATAACAATCACATAAATAATAATCACAGTAAAAAACAATCACTTAAATAACAATCACAGAAATAATAATCACATAAATAACAATCAGAAAAATAATCACATTAAATATCACTTAAATAATAATCATATTAAATAACAATCACTTAAATAATACAGTAAATAACAATCACTTAAATAACAATCACATTAAATAATCACATAAATAAGTCACTTATATAACAATCACATTAAATAATAATCACAGTAAATAACAATCACTTAAATAACAATCACATAAATAACAATCACTTAAATAACAATCACATAAATAACAATCACTTATATAATAATCACAGTAAATAACAATCACTTAAATAACAACCACATAAATAATCACATTAAATATCACTTAAATAATAATCACATTAAATAACAATCACTTAAATAACAATCACTTACATAACAATCACATTAAATAATAATCACAGTAAATAACAATCTCATTAAATAATAAGGTGCTTTTCACCTTAAATCACATGAGAAAGGCTCAACACCTTTTAGAGATTTCAACTCATTCATCTTGAAGCAGAATTCCTTGCTAAGGAAACCCCTCAGAATTCCCTTCCTATCCCAACCACTTCCCTGATGTGTGTACAAATATTAATTACCAGCAGTTAATTAACACCCTGGAAAAAGGTTGGATCCAGAGGCTTCTGCAGATCCATTTATCCCAAAAATTTGTGCTGAGAGGATGTGGGTGTGGGATGAACTGCTGAGGATTCTGCATCATCCCCTCCTCAGCAAGAGGCAAGACCTGAAATGTGAAATTGGAAAAGTCTCAGCCCTTGGCAGATGGAAAAAAATCTGGATTTCCACCCCAGCACGTTTGGGTGTTGTGACTGGAGCAGTGTTTGCATTTAACACCCTCAATAACAGAGTGGAGAAACAACTGTGAGAGGAGGGAAAAAGCAAAACTGCTCATCTGAGTCATTTCCTAGGCCTCCTGCAGCAAAAACCGGGATGCGAAATATGGAAAATTCAGAAAAAATTGGATTAAAGGGCTGATGGATTAAAGTCCTCTTGTATAGAAGCAGCTGGAACGTTGGTGAGAAAAAATTCCCCATTTCTGAAATATTCTGGTCCAGCCTGTAATGTTTTTTATAAAAAAATTATTGAAATGGTATAAGAGCTGAAATGAGGGAGACTGGCTCTTTAAAAATGCTGTTTATTGTACCCCAATAATACAGCAATTCATAAGGCCCTGTCTCCACAGATGAGCAAATTCTTTAGGAAATCAAATAGGAAGTTTGTTTGATCTGTGTGGGGTTCATCATATGTAAGAAGCTTGGTTTGCTAACACCAAAAAGTCATATTATTATAAACTGGGTGATAAGGAGTAACATTTAGATGAGGGGCCATTTTTTTTCCCATAAAATGAAACAAATAACAGATGTCCATAGTTAATGAGTATAAAATCTCTAATTCTTGAAGGTCAGATTTATCAAGAATTATCAATATAAGTTTGGTGTCTCAGGCTAGGAGTTGGGGAAATGTGATGATCATCATATGGCCAATATTTATTGAAAGTAACATCATCAAAACCTTCTGGGAATGGTACTCCAACTGAAAAAGTAGAAAAAAGGTTTGTCAGGGCTCATATTAGATAATTAGATGATGTCAGAGCCTGTGGACTTGCTAAAAAAACTCATACATTCATTTTTTGGGTTGAATTACAGGTAAGCTTCACTGTAAAGAAATAAAAACAAAGGAATAAAACCACCATACACCCTAGCACAAATAATAATACAATTCCATTCTTTTCTTGGTTGTTGGTGAAACAAATCCGGGTTGTTTTTGGGATTCCCTAGTGTCCTGGTGAAGGACAGGTGTCTGCCAATAAAGGCAGAAGCTTCTCTTTGAAATGGAGAATGTAAACCCCTCCCTCCAAATTATTATCATTTTGAAATTAAGGGGGCTCTCAGGCAGAGAGATGGGAATTAGGAATAACTGTTCTTTACTAGGAACATTAAAATAGAAATGCAGTATTACAAAGAACAATCCCAAACACCGCCAGGGAGTCAGAATCCAAGCCTGACACCCGTCAGTCAGGCAGGGTGTTGGCAGCAGTCCCATTCAATGGTGGCTGCATCCTCCTGCAGGGGCAGATGTGGTTCAGCTGGAGCAGTGCTCCTGGAGAAGGTGCAGTTTCCTCTGAAGCCCTCCAAGGATGATGTGGAAAGGTCTGGTTTTCCTCTGGAATGCAGTGGAAAGAAGGTGCCTTGGTGTACAAAAATCTCAGTTTTTCTCTGGGTAGGAAAGGCTTGGCTCCTGCCCTGGCTGGAGCATCTCCCAGTGGGATGATGGAATTTGATCCAGCCATGCACTGGGACTCCATGGCCATTAACAGGAGATATCTCCTGGAGGGAGGATGGGCTGTGGCAAAGATGAAGAACACTGCTCTACCTGGTTTTTAACAGCTGGGCCATTTACAGATAGTATGTGCCACAGAGAAAAGGGTCACTGCCCCATAGTTGTGACAGAATGCACATTTCTGGCCACATGCTGTATTGCAACCCAAGACAAGCCTGAAGTGATTTTTGGGGATTTTTTAAAATATTGAAGTGGTGTAAGAGTTGAAATGAGGGGGTGCAGGACTCCAGACTTTAAAATGCTATTTATTGTGAGAGTTCAGGTGGAATGGGGGTCGGGGAGGGGCTCTGTGGGGGTTTTGTGGCAACGATCTCCACCAGAACAGGAAAGCAGGGAGTAATTCTGCTGCTATTTTTGTCACAGCAAGAGATATTCTATACTGTAACCACCACAGAGTCCCAGAAATCTCTAGTATAGATCTCATCAGAGTTACGAGTTAGAATCCATTTAAAATCTTGCTTCAGCAAGGTGTTTGGACTTGATTCAATTAAAGATACAAAACTGATGCATCCCTCTGCTTTGCAGCCCCGTGGTGCCCCCTGAAGAGCCGGTGGTCCCCTGCTGCACTCGTTTTCCTCCGCAGCTGCCGCTGGTCGAGCTGCTCTCCACCTACTGCCCAGCATCCACCTCGTCCGGGCCCCACTCCGGGCGCCAGTTGTAAGAAATCTCCCCTCCCCTTGCATCATGGGCTCCTTTGGTTTGTCTGCTGTGGGGGTTGGTTGTTGGATGGTTGCTGGACAGACTTAGAGCTAACTGTTTTCTGTTCTTCAGGTTTTTATTTTATTATAAGGCGTGGGTATAAGAGAGAGTGTAGAGCATGGAGAGTGATAAGAGCAAGGGGGTAAGAGAGAGCTTAGAGAGAGAGAGGTTAGAGGTAAGAGATTAGAGAGCAATTTCCCATTTACAATACAATAAGTATTCTTCTATGATGAATATTCTAATTTCCAATAACCAATCTAATACAATATACAATATTTCCTAATATTTGCATGCAACCTATAGGAATCCCTAAATTACCATGTTTTATGGCTTTCTTATCTGTAACCCTTATCTTCAGACCTTTCCTGCCAGGCTTGGGACAGGATGTTTGTTGGTTCTTTGGTATTTGTGGCATTTGGTATCATCTAAACAAAGGAAGAGGCCTCAAACCTTCACATGAGTGTTTTCAGCATCTGTGTCAAAGATTGCCAACATCTCTATTTCATCTATTGTTTCAGAACTATTTGCTAGGCACTCATAAGATTTTTCTATTCCCTCCCCAACAGTCTGCTAAAATCTTTTCCTTGGTAAAAGCATCTTTTGTTTTGAGGTGGATGTTTTCCCTTGGAATAAATGGATGACATCTGGATGGGGATGGGGAGATTTTATCAGAGCAAGCTCCAGCGGTGGCGTTATCCATGAGGCGCTCAGATTTTTGGCTCTGGATTTTCTGCAGATCAAGAATTCAGATTTTTTTTCTGCAGGGAATACAACAGCTCAGAAGAGTGCCTTGAGTGCTCCTCAAGGTTTATGTTGTCCCTGGGGTATTACAGGAATTATATACAGGAATTATATACAGGAATATTCCTTTTAATGGAAATTCCTCTATAATTTACTCAAAATTCTTTCCTCCAGTGCTGCTCCCCAGGTGTGGGAACAGGGAGCTCTGATCCTGATTTCCTCCCATCTGCTGCCGAATCTCTTTATTGCCCCTGATTAATTAAATCAAGAAGTGAAAATTGAGAGTTGTGGGTGTTGTCTTTGCAAACTCTCGAAGTTCTGAGAGAGGTTTGGAACAGGTTTTGTGGGATGGGGAAGTGCTGGGGTTTATTTCTCACTCTCTCAGCTGAGCTGTGTGATTGCAGCATCAACTGACCGACACAATGAATTTCCTTTTTTATTGTTATTTTAAACTAGGAATCTTTTTCTCCCCTCAGCTTTAGGGAATTTGGGTGTATCAAGGGAGACATTTTGTCGCACCTGATGCAAGTCTTGCTGAAGGTCTGCAGATCCAGATGCCCTATTCCTCAGAGGCACTTCCCTGCAGAAATCAAAGTTGAGTACCAGGGGCCAGGAGCTGGAGAAGAAGTGGACATGTCCAAAGGTTGGAGTGATATTCATGGAATTACAGAACCAGGATGGTTTGGGTTGGGAGGGACCTTAAAATCATCCAGTCCCACCCCCTGCCATGAGCAGGGACAGTTTCCAATATCCCAGGGTGCTCCAAGCCCCATCCAAAGCTGGACACTTCCAGCATTCCAAATAATTATTAAAAAAATAAGACTGCTTAGGCATAAATGGATGAGGTTGAGAAATTCCCCCAAAACCACTGGAAAACTGGGGAAAATTTTTCACTTTTCCTTGGAATAAACCCTCTTCCTTTCTCTAATTCCCTGCAGAGATTGAAGTGCTTGGTGAGAACCTCCAGAGGAAATCCAGCAAGGCTTTGGGTTCTTCTCCTGTGCCTGGTGAGAATTTCCAAAGGAAATCCAGCAAGGCCTTGGGTTCTTCTCCTGTGCCTGGTGAGAACCTCAGAGGAAATCCAGCAAGGCTTTGGGTTCTCCCCTGTGCCTGGTGAGAATTTCAGAGGGAAATCCAGCAAGGCCTTGGGTTCTTTCCTGTGCCTGGTGAGAATTTCAGAGGAAATCCAGCAAGGCCTTGGGTTCTTCTCCTGTGCCTGGTGAGAACCTCCAGAGGAAATCCAGCAAGGCTTTGGGTTCTCCTGTGCCTGGTGAGAATTTCAGAGGAAATCCAGCAAGGCCTTGGGTTCTTTCTCCTGTGCCTGATGAGGAACCTCCAGAGGAAATCCAGCAAGGCTTTGGGTTCTCCTGTGCCTGGTGAGAATTTCCAGAGGAAAATCCAGCAAGACCTTGGGTTCTTTTCCCTGTGCCTGATGAGAACCTCCAGAGGAAATCCAGCAAGGCTTTTGGGTTCTCCCCTGTGCCTGGTGAGAACCTCCAGAGGAAATCCAGCAAGGCCTTGGGTTCTTTTCCTGTGCCTGGTGAGAATTTCCAGAGGGAAATCCAGCAAGGCCTTGGGTTCTTCTCCTGTGCCTGGTGAGAACCTCAGGAAATCCAGCAAGGCCTTGGGTTCTTCTCCTGTGCCTGGTGAGAACCTCCAGAGGAAATCCAGCAAGGCCTTGGGTTCTTCTCCTGTGCCTGGTGAGAATCTCCAGAGGAAATCCAGCAAGGTCTTGGGTTCTTCTCCCAAGTTGGGTTCTTCTCCCAAGTTGGGTTCTTCTCCTGTGCCTCAGCTCCAATCCCAGCCAGGCTCCCACTCCAAACCTGTGCTGCCTCCAATCCCACCTGCATGGACAAACACCAACCCCTGATGGCCACTTCCATCTCCATTTTTTGTCACACTCTTTCTAACCCTGCTTTTCACCTCTTTCTCTTCAAAATCTATCAAAATATTATTGCTGAATGCATTTCTGATTAACTCACTCTCAAAAAAATAAAATATTTATTTATAACTTTATTAAAAAGCAATTTCTTTATTTCCCAAAGCAAGAAATTATTTCCCTGGGCACTTTCAGCTGGGAAATGGTTGAGATTTTTTCCTAACCATGGAATTGTATCTTCCATTAATTTCTCTCTTTCTTCCCCTTCCCTATATTAGAGATTTAATTGAGGGTGTGGAAACACCAGGTCTTCTGATAATATTGTCTGTTGTAGGGCTGGTGAATTATTAAGAGTGATTTTGTGAAATACTCAGAGGAAATTGGGAGTGAAAAAGCAGTTCAGAGTTAGGGGTTTTTAAAAAATAAAATGTGGTCAAAGTCACAATTGTTTGATTTGCAAGTGGATTCAAACAACCTCAGCAAAAATGAGAAGTACTGAGAGTCAGCTGAAGGCAAGATGTGAGTGAAGATTTGGGTTTTCACAAGACAAAAAAGCTCCTGAATTAATAGTTTGTCCCAATTAATTTTCATTGCCTTCTGCTTCCAGAGTCCTTTTGCCTCAGCAGGTTTCTCCTCAGAGCCCTTTCCCTGCACAGAAAATGGAATTTTGTCCCAGTTTGGAGCCATGGAAGAGCCCAAAGTGTCCCTTGTGGCCAAGGGGGTTTTGTTGATCAAATTGGACAAATTGCACCAAGCTCAGGATGAATAATTCAGATTCAGGGGAGCCTCAAATCTGAAGTTTTTAAGAAGCATTTTTTCATGGAGCTGGATCCTCAAGCTGAAGATCAGCAGCTCTTTCAAGGCTCCAGATTTCCATGGTGGATTTTGGCAGAACTGAAGTGATTCCATAGCCAAACTGCAATATTTGGGTTGGTTTTTTTGGTCATGGCAGTTCATTGAAGTGCTGGACTGAAAAATCCCCAGAATCCTGCAGCAAACCATGGAATCATGGAATGTGGGAAGGTCCTTGTCCCATCCCTTAAATCGGGACACCTCCCACTATCCCAGGGTGATTTAGCTCAATGTCAGCTGTGCTGGACGTCCAGGAGGAAGTTGAGGGGCAGCCACAGCTGCTCTGGCAATTCAAGCCAGCCAGAATTCCCTAATTCCCAGGATCCCATCCAGCCCTGCCTGCAGTGGGAGCCCGGCCACAGCCCTGGGATCTCATGGTGGGTTTTTTCTCCAGAACCCACCCAGCGAGACTCAGGAAGGTCTTTCCTATTTTCCCTCCTATTAAAGAAAAATGGGTGAGTTTTTGTTAGATTGGATATTCATGGAAAATTATGGCACCCTGGAAAGGTTGAACGAGGTGGAGTCCCATCCCTTCAAGCTGTGTGGATGTGGCACCTAGAGGGACGATGATGAGTGGTGGCCTTGGCACTGCTGCAGAATATTGGATGATTTTTTAGAGGGTTTTGCAACCTAAACAATTACATAATTCCGTGAATTTTCCAGCCAGCAGCACAGCATGAAATGGCTTAACCCCAGCAGCCTTTGAAGGATGCAGATTTATTTCACTTTAAAAAGCCATCCCAGGCTACCTAAACCCAACCAGCCACCCCAAAAGCAGTGAGGCTCCTTCCTTTTCAGCCTCTGCTAAAAATAGGTGCTCTGATCTCTACACAAACATTAAAATCAAACTAAACAGCAGCCCCAGCCTGGAGGGAGCCTAGATTTAATTAATTTTGGCCCCAACAAGGCCCTTCTGCCTGGACCTTTCCTCCCTGTCCTCCAGCAGGAGGAATTGCTGCCCTATAAATATTCCAACACTGATCAGCCAGGAAGTTAAAAAATAAAAATCTGACCAGCAACCAGCTCACAGTTGGTGTGTTGGGAGTGAAAAGCACATGGTTTAAAGGGAATGCCCAAGTCCCCCAAGTATTTCCTCAATCCCATGGGAATTGGGGACAACACACAAGGTCCTGGAGAGGAAGAGAGTGACCCAAAGGTATGCACAGAATGTCACACCTGGAGTGTTACAACTGTGTCGCTCTGCCAATCCCTGGATCCCACAATGCCTGGATCCCACAATGCCTGGATAAAACAATGCCTGGATCCCAGCAATCCCTGGATCCAACAATCCCTGGATCTCACAATCTCTGGTTCCTACAATCCCTGGATCACAAAGCCTGGACCAAAACAATGGCTGGATCCCACAATCCCTGGATCCTACTCAATCCCTGGACCCACAAAGCCTGGATCACACAAAGCCTGGATCCAACAATGCCTGGATCCTACAATCTCTGGATCCAAACCAATCCCAGGATCCCACAATCCCAGGATAAAACAATGCCTGGATCCCATAATCCCTGGATCCCTGTTGCTGGATCCCACAATCCCTCTCCCCACAACCCCTGGATCAAGCACCCACAGACCTCAAGTTGTCGCTCATGACACACCATGTTTGATCTCTGAAGAACTCACCCTGTTCTAAAATCCTTCATCCCAAATTTCTGGTTGGCTTCCCCCACCTCCCCAGTCCCATCTGAAGCTCCGAGGGAGCTTGGAAGATGAAAATCGGGATAATTTTGCCTCTCTCTGTGTCCTTGGAGCTACCACAAACCCAGCTGGAACACCACCCTGACCTACTGACTCAACCTCCCCCATCTATAAAATCCTTGGAAAGGCTCACTTGGCATTTTGAAATTCCAGTTTTCAGGCTCAGGAAAAATGGAAACTGGGAAAAAAATCCTTCAGGACCTCAGCATGGAGCTGCAGGTCCTGGCAGCCTACTAGCTCTGCCTTGGGACAGGTTCCTTACCACACTGGGATTTGGGGTTGGGGCTAAACCAGTGCTCCCAGTACAGCATGGGAGCCTTTCCCTTTTCCCACCTCCCAGCAGATGAGGCCAGAGAAGCTGGGAGGGATTATCCCAGACAGCTGATTAAAAAAAAAAAAATAAAGAAGTATTAGTTTTGGAAAGGTGACCTTGGCTCAGAATGCTTGGGATGGGTGCTGCCTTTCCATCCGTTGGGATTTTTTTCATCATTTTCTTTATCCCTCTGGATACCTCAATGGGAACAAGGTGCTGCTGCAGGGAGCTGCAGGAAACTCCAGAGGGAAAATAACCAGGGGGTGACACTGAGGGACAGGAGCCTGTGCCAGGCTGACACAAAAGCTCCTTGAGAGCTGATCCCAAGTGGAGAAAGGAGAATAAACTCAGCCCTCTCAGGATCCACTGGCAGCTCCAGCTGGGGCTGTATCCCACAACCTCCCAGCACAGGGATCCAGGGATTCCCCACTGGAAGGGGCTCAACCATCAGCTTCCAGATCACAGGACAAACTGGCTCAGGGTCCAGCTGATCCAAGCCAACACAACAAAAGTTGGGCTCTAACAAAGCTCTGGAATCAGTTTTCCTTAAAAAACGATGGGAAAAATACAATAAAAACTTGGAAACAAAAGGGTGACATAAAAGCGTGACTCAAACGAAAATAGCAGTTGTTTCTCCATAATCCATTCCAACTGAGGGATCCCCTTTTTCCCAGGAGCTTGGCCAATACCTGTTATAAAAACACACCCCTGGGCAGGGGGCTCCCTACGCCTGCTCTGCTCTGAAAACAACAAGAAGGTCCACAGAAATGCACTGGATTCACTCCCTCCCTTCCAGCCTCCTGCTCCTGCCTTATGCATGGACAGGAAGGAGCCCCCAGGCTGTTCCACACCTCGGTGTACATCAAGGTGCCCATGAGGAGCAAAGGCAGTGCCCAGCCAGTGCCAGCCTGTGAAGGGTTCTGGAAGTAGAGGATGGAGAAGATGAGGCTGGCAGATTTCGAGGAGGAGTCACCACCAGGGGTGTGATTGAGGGGCGTGCACTCATTAGTCAGGATGAACCTTGTGGTCTGAGCGTACCTGGGCAGGGGTTAAGGAGTAGGGATGGGAGACTGATTGATTGATTGATTGATTGATTCCTTTGGGGAGATGGGCAGCCCTGGTGTGAATATGGGGACATTCCTCCTGGGATCAGCTGGAACAGGACTCCTGAAGCTCAGGGAAGCCCCAAATCTCAGATTGCCCCAGCTGAGTTGGTTCAAACTCCAAACTCCTCACTTTCCACAGGCAGAAATCCCAGAATCCCAGAACAAATTCAGGTTGGAAGGACCTTTGAGATCATCAGGAGTCAACCTAAAAACAAAAGTTCCCTTTCCCTGTGTTTTTGCAGTTACACCAACAGCAGCTCCCCAGGGGAGGGAAGACTCAAGGATTCAGCTCACTAAGAACTGAGAGGAAGGTGGGAAACGGGATGGAGATTTGGGTTCCCTTTGGGAATGGGAACAACAGGGAGATGGGCAGCCTGGTGTGCATGTGGGAAATTCCCTCCCTGGGATCAGCTGGGATGGAACAGGACTCTACAAACTCAGAAACCCCAAACCTCAGACACCTCACTGGATGCTGGGTTGAGTTGGACAAAGCTCCAAACTCCATTCTATGGAGCAGAAATCCCAGAATCCCACAATGGTGGTGGAAAAAAACAACTTTGAGATCATCAGAGTCCCAGCCTAAAAACAAAGTTCCTTTTCCCATATTTTTGGAGTTACACCAACAGCAGCTCGAGGGGCAGGGAGACTCCAAGGATTTAGGAACCCAGCCCAATCTGCTGTGCCACCCCAGTGGGTTAAAGGACAAAGGACAAAGGATACTGGGTGATGACATTCATGAGGGAGGTAGAACCACATGACTGGCAGGGTCGAATTGCTACTGGCACCTGGAACAGCTCTGCAGGAAATAAAGGATGGGACAGGGTCACTGCTGGAGGTTGCCTCCTTCCCAGGACTAACCATGATCCAGGACCCCCCTGCAGCTAAGCATTTCAGAGGGAAAATAAGGAAAATTAGAGGAAAAATATTAGGATAAAAGCTCCTGTCTCACCTCCTGTGTGAGCCTTGTGCTGGAGGAATCCCTCTGTTCCCATGGCAAATCCTGAGGGAGCAACAGCAAAAAAAAAAAAAAAAAAATCTCAACAGGTTCATGTTACATCCTTCATTGAGGGATTAGGATTTTTGACCTGCGTTCCTTTTCCCAGGGATCACTCTTGGATGTGGCTGGTGTGTTGAATCCAGTGAAAGAGAACTTGGGCTTGGTTTCCTTAAATTCCACCCCTGCCATGGGAAGGGCACTTTCCATTCTCCCAGACTGCTCCAAGCCCCTGTCAAACTGCAGCCTTAGACATTCCAGGAGATCCGAGGAGCAGCCACAGCTTCTCTGAATTCCATCCCAGCTCCCTCCCACCCTCCCAGCCAGGAATTCCTTCCTGCCAAATTCCTCAAAATTCCAAGGGCTTTGAAAACGCGAGCTGCCAGCATGCACAACTTTGCAGGAGAACTTCCCAGAGGAGGATTTTCAGAGAGGAAGGCCAAATCCCAGGAGCACAGATCCTCCTGTGAACTAGTTGGCTTTATGCTATTAAATATTTAAGACAGAACAGGAATCCCGTGTAAGGCATTGCTGGGGCTCAAATCCACAGTGGAATCAGGGGCTGGGATCCCAATTCCACTGAATCCATTTCAAACTCCACCACTCCACCCTTTGGTGTGGGATCCATTTCAATACCCAATCCAGCAGTGGAGCCTGGGCAGGGGTACCCCCCAGGGACTCCACGTTATGGGCTGGGGCTTCCATTCCAAACTGTTTGTCCACAAATACCCATCCCTGGCCGGGCATCCAGCAGGGCAAGGTGGCCACCACCCAAGGCCACAGCCCTGCGGCTTCCATTTGTTGGCTTTCCAAGGCAAAACCCCCATTCCCCGGGCTTGATAAAGGCTTGGTACAGTTCTGGGTTTGATTATGGGTTGAGATCCAAGAGAGATCTCTTTCAGGGATCTGATTTGTTGTCAATCCAGATTTCCCCAAGCCACCAACAGGCGCCAGGCTGGGCAGGCTGGTCTCCTCTGTGAAATCGTGGGTCCCAGCTCCTCTCCACTCCTCCGGCTGGCATCCAGGGTCTTGGCCACGCCTGCTGGGGTCCTCTTGGTTGGCTGGGTCCAGATGCCTGGGGTTCGGGGCCAGCGGGTCCCTGCTCCAGGGATGGGGTTCCCAGCAGGGGCAGGGGGTCTGATCCGTCCGGGTTTTTCCTTCCTGCTCAGTCACGACTGGGCTGGCAAATGTCGGTGTCCTTCTCCGGCCAGCCTGTTCCCGGGTTCTGTGTCCCGTTCCCCGGGTTCTGTGTCCGGATTCCCGGGTTCCTGTGTCCATTTCTGTGTCCCGTTCCCGGGTTCTGTGTCCCGTTCCTGTGTTCCGGGTCGTTCCTGTGTCCATTCCGGTTCTGTCCGTTCCCGGGTTCTGGTGTGTCTCGATTCCGGTTCTGTGTCCGTTCTGTGTCTCGTTCCGGGTTCTTGTCCCGGGTTCTGTCCGTTCCTGTGTCCGTTCCCGATTCCTGTGGTCCATTCCTGTGTCCATTCCAGTTCTCCATTTCCGTTCCTGTGTCCATTCCGTTCCTGTGTCCGTTCCGGTTCTGTCCATTCCCGGGTTCTGTGTCCATTCCGGTTCTGTGTCCATTCCATGGGTTCCATCCATTCCCCGGGTTCTGTGTCCATTCTGGGTTCTGTGTCTCGTTCCGGTTCTGTGTTCCGGGTTCATCCATTCTGTGTCCATTCCACTGTGTCCATTCCCGGGTTCCTGTGTCATTCCCGGGTTCTGTGTCTCGATTCCTGTGTCCCATTCCCGGTTCCTGTGTCCGTTCTGGGTTCCTGTGTCCGTTCCCGGGATTCTGTCCATTCCTGTGTCCATTCCCCGTTCTGGGTTCCTGTGTCCGTTCCCGGGTTCTGTGTTCCGGGTCGATTCCAGTTCTGTCCGTTCCCGGGTTCTGTGTGTCCGTTCCGTTCCTGTGTCCGTTGTGTCCATTCCATGTGTCCATTCCCGGGTTCTGTCCGTTCTCCATTCCATTCCCGGGTTCTGTGTCCATTCCGGGTTCTGTGTCCATTCCCGGGTTCTGTGTCCGTCCCGGGTTCTGTTCCATTCCCAGGGATTCCTGTGTCCATTCCCAGGTTCCTGTCCCATTCCCGTTCTGTGTCCATTCCGGGTCCACTGTCCATTCCCGGGTTCTGTGTCCCATTCCAGGTTCTGTGTCCCGTTCCCCAGGTTCCATTCTGGGTCCTGTGTCCGTTCCCCGGTTCCTGTGTCCGTTGGGGTTCTGTGTTCTGGGGTTCCCTGTGTCCGTTGGGTTCTGTGTCCTTCGATTCTCTGTCCGTTCCCGGATTCTGTCCGTTCCCGGGTCCATTCCGGGTCCATTCCCAGGTTCTGTGTTCCGGGTCCACTGTCCCATTCCATTCCTGTATCCATTCCCCCCAGGATTTCTTGTCCCATTCCCGTTCCATGTCCATTCCTGGGTTCCTGTGTCCATTCCGTTGTCCCCATTCCCCGGGTTCTGTGTCCTTTCCAGATTCCTGTCCATTCCAGATTCCATTCCGGTTCCTGTGTCCCATTCCATTCTGTGTCCCTTTCCCAGGTTCTATGTCCATTCCAGGTTCCATCCCGTTCTGTGTCATTCCCGTTCTGTGTCCATTCCCCGTTCTGTGTCCTTCCGGGTTCTGTCCATTCCCGTTATCCATTCCGTTCTGTGTGTCCATTCCCGGGTTCTGTCCCATTCCCAGGTTCTGTGTCCTTTCCGGGATTCTGTGTCCGTTCCGGGTCCATTCCCGTTCCTGTATCCATTCCAGGTTCCTGTGTCCCATTCCAGGTTCTGTGTCCATTCCCGGGTTCCTGTGTCCGTTCCGTTCTATCCGTTCTGTGTCGTTCCAGGTTCTGTCCGTTCCGGGTTCTGTGTCCCGTTCCCCGGGTTCCATCCATTCCGTTCCTGTCCATTCCGTTCCTGTGTCCCGTTCTGTGTCCATTTCCAGTTCCTGTGGCGTTCCGTTCTGTCCTGGGTTGTGTGTCCATTCCCGGGTTCTGTGTCCATTCCCGGGTTCTGTGCCGGGTCCTGTATTCCCGTTCTGTGTCCCGTTCTGGGTTCTGTGTCCATTCTCTCCTGTCCATTCTGGGTTGTTCCTGTGTCCCGTTCCCGGGGTTCCTGTTATTCCGGTTCTGTGTCCCCGGGTTCCTGTGTCCATTCCGTTCCTGTCCCGATTCCCGGGTCTGTGTCCCATTCCCGGAGTTCTGTCTCGTTCCCAGGTTCTGTGTTCCGGTTCTTGTCCGTTCCTGTGTGTCATTCCGTTCCTGTGTCCCATTCCAGGTTCCTGTGTCCCCGTTCCGTTCTGTGTCTCGTTCCAGGTTCTGTCATTCCGTTCCATTCCGTTCCTTATCCATTCCCAGGGTTCCTGTGTCCATTCCCGGGTCCTTGTGTCCATTCCCCATGCGTATTCCCAGGGTTCCTGTCCATTTTCCCGTTCTGTGTCCATTCCGTTTCCTTTGTCCATTCCCAGGTTCTATCCGTTCTGGGTTCTGTGTCCATTCCTGTCCATTCCGTTCCATTCCCGTTCCCAGGGTTCCTGTCCGGTCCCGGGTTCTCTCCATTCCATTCCAGTTCTGTCCATTCCCGGGTTCTGTGTCCGTTCCGTTCTGTCCATTCTGGGTTCCATGTCCGTTCCGTTCTCTGTCCCATTCCTTCCATTCCGTTCCTTGTCCATTTCCGTTCTGTCCATTCTGGGTTCTGTCCCCATTCTGGGTTCCTGTGTCCTGTTCTGTGTCCGTTCCTGCTTGTCCATTCCGGGTTCTGTGTTCGATTCCCAGGGTTCCTGTGTCCATTCCCGGGTTCTGTCCTTTCCGTTTCTGTCCCGTTCCGTTCTGTGTCCATTCCCCGGGTTTCTGTGTCCCGTTCCCCGGGTTCTGTGTCCATTCCCAGGTTCTGTCCCATTCCCAGGTTCTCTGTCTCCATTCCAGGTTCCTGTGTCCGTTCCCGGGATTCCTGTGTCCATTCCCCGGGTTCCTGTCCGTTCCAGGTTCCTGTGTCCCATTCCCAGGTTCTGTCCCATTCCCGGGTTCTGTGTCCCATTCCCGGGTTCCTGTGTCCATTCCCCGGGTTCCTGTGTCCTTGGGTTCTGTCCCATTCCAGGTTCTGTGTCCATTCCCGGGTTCTGTGTCCTTTCTGGATTCCTGTGTCCGTTCCCCAGTCATCCATTTCCAGTTCTGTGTCCCATTCTGTCCTTTCCATCCATTCCATCCATTCCCAGTTTCTGTGTCCATTCCATGTTCCTGTCCATTCCCCGTTTCTGTCCCTTTCAATTCCTTCCATCCATTCCATTCCCCGTTCTGTCCATTCCATTCTGTCCATGTCCATTCCAGTTCCATCCATTCCATTCCTTCCATTCCATGTTTCTGTCCCATTCATTTTCTGTTCTGTCCTTCCATGTATTCCATTCCATTATTCCATTCCTTGTCCATTCCATTGTTCCAGGTTCCTTTCCCTTTCCAGGTTCTTATCCATTCTTTCCATATTCCATTTCTGTCCATTCCCAGTTCCTTCCATTCCATTCCTTCCATTCCATTCTGTGTCCATTCCCATTCCCTGTGTCCATTCCATGTCCATTCCATTCCTTTCCATTCCAATTCCTTTTCCATTCCATTTCTCCTTTCCATTCCAGTTTCCATTCCATTCCATTCTTCATCCATTCCTTTCCATTCCATTCCATATCCATTCCATTCCATCCATTTCCATTCCATTCCCTTCCATTCCATTCCATTCCATTTCCATTCCCATTCCATTCCATTCCATTCCCTATTCCATTCCATGTCCATTTTCCATTCCTTTCCATGTCCATGTCCATTCCATTCCATGTCCATTCCATTCCATTCCACGTTCCATTCCATTCCATTTCTGATTCCATGCTCTTCCATCCAGTTTCCGTGTCCATTCCATCTCCTTCCATTCCATTTCTCTGTCCATTCCATTTCTTCCATTCCACTGTCCGTCCATGGTTCCATGTCCATTCCTTCCATCCATTCCATTCCATTCCATTCCATGTCCATTCCATTCCATGTCCATTCCATTCCGTATTCCATTCCATTCCATTTCTTCCAGCCTTTCCTGTCCATTCCATTTCATGTCCATTCCATTCTGTCATTCCATTCCATTCCGTCCATTCCATTCCGTGTCCATTCCATTCCATGTCCATTCCATTCCACTGTTTCCATTCCTCTCCATTCCTGTCCATTCCCCATTCCATGTCCATTCCAGGTTCTGTTCCATGCATTCCTTTCCATTCCGTTCTGTCCATTCCATTTCTGTCCTCATTCCAGTTCTATTCCCATTCCCAGGTTCTTTCCGGTTCCATTCCAGTTCCATCCATTCCCCGTTCTGTCCATTCCATTCCAGTTCTGTGTGTCCCCGTTCTGTCCATTTCTGGGTCCTGTGTCCCATTCCCCGTTCTGTTGTCCATTCCTGTCCATTCCATTTCCTGTCCATTCCCAGGTTCTGTGTGTGTGTGTCCATTCCCATTCTGTGTCCCGTTCCTTCCATTCCTTTATCCATTCCATTGTCCATTCCTTGTCCATTCCGGTTCCTGTCCATTCCTGTCCATTCCTTTCCATTCCATTCCTTGTCCATTCCTGATTCCTGTGTCCATTCCCGGGTTCTGTGTCCATTCCCGGGTTCTGTCCATTCCAGGGTGTGTCCTCCATTTCCGTTCCTGTGTCCCGGGTTCCTGTGTCCATTCCGTTTTCTGTGTCCATTCCGTTCTTTGTTCCATTCCGTTCTGTGTCCATTCCCCGTTCTGTGTATCCATTCCGGTTTTCTGTGTCCTTTCCCGGGTTCTGTCCATTCCCGTTCATCCATTCCAGGTTCTGTGCCATTCCGGATTCCATCCATTCCCGGGTTCCTGTGTTCCTTGTCCATTCCGGTTCTGTCCATTCTGTGTCCATTCCGGGTTATCCATTCCGTTCTGTCCATTCCCGGGATTCCTGTGTCCATTCCGGTTCTGTGTCCATTCCGTGTCCTGTGTCCATTCCGGGTTATGTGTTCTGTGTCCCGGGTTCTGTTTTATTCCGTTTCTGTGTCCGTTCCCGGGTTCTTTGTCCATTCCGGGTTCTGTGTCCCGTTTCCCGGGTTCTGTTCCATTCCCGGGTTCTGTGTCGTTCCGTTCTGTGTCTCGTTCCACGTTCTGTGTTCCGTTCCGGTTGTCGTTGGTTCTGTCGTTGGTTCCATTCCGGGTTCCTTGTCCGTTCCCGGGTTCTGTCCGTTCCCGGGTTCTTGTCCGTTGGGTTCTGGTCCTTTCCTGTTTCCGTTCTGTCCATTCCGGGTGTTCTGTTGTCCGTTCCGGGTTCTGTGTCCGTTCCTGGGTCCGTTCTCCGTTCATGTGTCCGTTTCCGTTCCGGGTTTGTGTCCGTTCCGGGTTCTGTGTCCGTTCCCGGGTTCGTTTCCATTCCGGTTCGTTTCGGTTCCGTGTTCTGTGTCCATTTCCGGGTTCTGTGTCCGTTCCGGGTTCTGTCCGTTTCCGTTTCCGCTGTGTCCGTTCCCGGGTTCCTGGTCGGTTCCGGGTTCCTGTGTCCGTTCCGGGTTCTTGTCGATTCCGGGTTCTGTGTCCGTTGGTTCCTGTGTGTCCGTTCCCGGGTTCTTGTGTCCGTTCCTGTGTCCGTTCCCGGGTTCTGTGTCCTTCGTTCTGTGTTCCTGTGTCCGTTCCCGGGTTCTGTGTCGTTCCGGGTTCTTGATGTCCGTTCCGTTCTGTGTCCAGTTCCCGGGTTCTGTGTCCTGTGTCGTTCCGTTCTGTGTCCGTTCCGGTTCGTGTCCGTTCCTGTGTCCGTTCCGTTTTCTGTGTCCCCGGGTTCTGTGTCCGTTCCCGGGTTTGTGTCCGTTCCGGGTTCGTTTCCGTTCAGTTCGTGTCCGGTCCGGGTTCTGGTGTTCCGTTCCGGGTTCTGTGTCCTGGGTCCGTTCCGGGGTTCTGTGTCCGTTCGTTCTGTGTTCCGTTCCCGGGTTCTGTTTTTGTGTCCATTCCCGGGGTTCTGTCCGTTCCTGTTCTGTGTGTCGTTCGGGGTTCTGTGTCTCGTTCTGTGTTCTGTTGGTCCTTTCCGTTCCGGGTTCCTGTGTCCGTTGTGGTTCCGTGTCCGTTCCCGGGTTCTGTGTCGTTCCGGGTTCTGTGGTCCTTTCTGTGTCCATTCCCGGGTTCTGTGTCCGTTCCGGGTTTGTGTCCTTCGGTTTCCTGTGTCCGTTCCGTTCGTGTCCGTTCGTGTCCTGTTCCATGTGTCCATTCCCGGGTCCGTTTTCCCGGGTTCTGTGTCCGTTCCGGTTCTGGCGTTCCGGGTTCTGTGTTCCTTTTCCGTTCGGGTTCGTCCGTTCCCGGGTTCCTGTGTCCGTTCCGTTCTGGTTCCAGTTCCCGGGTTCTTTGTCCATTCCAGGTTTCTGTCGTTCCGTTCTGTGTCCGTTCCGGGTTCCTTGTGTCCGGGTTCTGTCCGTTCCCGGGTTCGTTCCTGTCCGTTTCTTTGGATTCCTGGTGGTCCGTTCCGGGTTCTGTGTCCGTTCCCCGGGTTCTGTGTTGGTTCTTTGTCCGTTCCGTTCATGTCCCGGGTTCTGTTGTCCATTCCCGGTTCCTGTTGTCCAGTTGTTCCCGGGTTCTGTGTCCATTCCGGGTTCCTGTGTCCATTCCGGGTTCTGTGTCCGTTCGTTCTGTGTCCTCCGTTCTGTGTTCCTTCTTCTTCCGTTCCGGGTTCTTGTCCATTCTGTGGTCGTTTCCCGTTCCATTGTCCATTCATTTCCTGTCCATTCCAGTTGTTTCTTCATTCC